>JAUMJL010000745.1:202500-587444 GCA_033558185.1 Dromococcyx pavoninus
AGATGAAATCACAGCATTTTCTGTGCAGCAAAACAATCTCTTAAGGAATGCTACGTGGGGGAGGTCTGGCTGCTTTTATATAGTTCAAAATTACTTGATCAAAGAATTTTAAGAAATAAAATGCAGAGGTAATCTTTATTGAAAGTATACTTTTATTTTACTAGGTGACTTACTACTGTATAACACTACTTATTTTCAGTTACATGTGCTTCTGCTGTAGGTCTCCCTATAATAAAGTCATTTTCGGGTTCGCTTTGATGAAGCTTCATAAGAGCCGTCTGTAGGGTAGAAATACAATTTCCCCTCTGCTTTAAATGTGCTCTGTCGTGTATTTGGCTCAGTTAACCAAATCAAGGGAGCTGCGTTCGGGTGATCTGAGTGGATCTTATCAGCAGTGGACTCTGGGTCATATTTTTAACTTATGCTCATTTGAGACTTTAAAATCTGCTGTGCAGTTTCATCCCCCCTATCAGCACACAACACGGTTTTGGGGAAAGCAGTCCCATGAATATCCCCACCACCACCACCATTTGTGTGCCTCGGAAAAGGTCATGTCCTTATCAGTGATTGTAATTGATAACAATGTGGTGGTTTCAGTCAAATCTGTGACCTTGGTACCACAGCGGGGCCCCTGCGCTGGTTGCTGCTTTCCTCACTTGCTGCTGCTTTGATGTGATCCGGCAGCTGATAGGGATGCGCGCAGGTCAGGGAGAGGCAGCTGGCTGGCAGCGCCAGATTAAAATATTTCTGACCCACAAAAGTAACCAAATTCCCATATTTCTTCATTTAGCATAATTAATACCTTGTATTTCCACTGACTTTGATAAACTGAGTCGTTTCCCCCCTTCTTTCTTTATTATTTTATTCCCTGTAGCTTTCAGTAATGATTGCAGGGGATCTGTAGTTAAAATGTTTTACAGACTCTGAAGAATAACATGTTTTGAAAAAGCTAAGATCAAAAGTCTCAATTAGGTCACAGCCTTGCAGGAAGCTTATAACCACATTGAAATGGGAAAGTTATTTCATTTTTAGTATGCTATACTTTCAGTAGCCAGCGTAGCAAGCTGAAGGTAAAATGAAACGTATCGGACCTCTCACCAAGGAAATCCTCTTGCTCTTTTGAATTTGTACTTATGGAAGATACATATAATAACTAAAAGTGTTTGATGTGCTTTAATGTACATCCTTCTTGTGAGAAACTCAATGAAGTACCATCTAGAGGAATGGATAAACGTGTATTTTTTTTCTTTTTTGTCATAAATGGTGACTGTGAGTTAATATTGACACCGTTTAAAATCAGTGTATAAATAGCCGTGGAGTGTCTGCCTGGGTCTCTGTGGGTGAGCTCAGAGAATGAACATAAAAAGATCTCTGACTAACAGTGAACCTGAGAGTATCCACTCAGGACCCAATGTCAGCTGATGTCTTTATTTAAAAAATAATAACCAAAAACAAGGGCAAAGCAAGCCATCTGGAGAGCTGACGTTTGCTGTGGGCAATGATATTTGTAGCTGCTGCTCTTTCTTTCCTGGGTTTGTCACAAGATAGGGAATGCAGCCCGTTTCCCTGGCCACTGCTGCCGTGTGCCGCTGCACGCTGCTTGTAAACAGAGTCGCTGGGCAGAGATTAACAGCACTGATTTGTCGTGATGAATGGAACTCAGTTAGGTTACTCTTGTAAGGCAAGAAATATATTTTATGCCATAACCAAATTTGATTCCTTTTTACCAATAAATTTTGAATTGCATTTAACAGCCAGATAAATGTAGAGCTTTATTGCAGTTATGATTCTAGATATCTGTAATACATGTATTTCTATTGAACTTTACATTAAGCACAGTAGATCTTCTCTGTCAACAAATAAATTAAACTTGGACCAAGGAGCATTTTCTTGTACATCTCATGGATCTGTTTTTGCGACATGTTTTTATTTTCCAGTGACAGCGGTCATCAAAACACAGTACCAATGAGTATTGTGTGTCCTTGCACTACTCCTTAAACAAAGAGGTGCTGGACTGTTACCCATGGCAGAACACTTATATTACTGTAGGAAAATCATCTTTGCTTATAGATATTGCAGCAAAAATAAAAAAAAATTATGCAGGCAGTTTTACTGGTATGCACAGGCTGATACAGAGATGGGCAGCAAGATGGAGAAGGGGCCAGAAATGCTAGCAGATTTAATCCCCAAAGTACTGGCGTTCAACACTTTTTTTTAAACATCAGAAGTATTTTACAAGTAGAAATTTAACTCATTGTACAACTGATATATTAGCATTTAGAAAGAAAACGGAAATAGCAAATTAATCCAGTGTTTGACCAGTTTGTTATCTTTCCTCTGAATACATTGTCTATTTTTGAACCTGCTGATACTTGCTCGCCTGGCTGAATTTCCTTCATTTAGGACTTATCAGCCTTTTTCACATCTCTGATCCCTTCACTTTACTGAGATCTCTTATCCTTGTAAGCCTGAGGGTGTGGTGGCACCTGCCCCTGCCTCTGTTGGGTTGAGACCCTTTGCTCTGCTCAGTACTGGTGGTGTTGGTGCAGCACAGTGGGTCACAGGAGGAAGCTGTGATTCTGCATTACTTGTATGTGGTGCTTGGTAGACAGGATACGGCACTACTGTTAGGGTAACCTTGGAATTAAACAAGGCTGTCAATTACCTTGCTTTCAGAATTCAGCATAGTTTACTCTTTTTTCTTGCGTTTTGCATGTGAAACAACAGTTTTATCCTAAACATTGGTTATAAAAATACTGGCAGTCAAGAAAGTTGTTAGGGTGTAGGTGCTGCACAGACTGAAATTAGCGCTATAAAGCACATTTACAGTAGGGACAAGTTGGATTCAGCAGTATCAGAGCCGTTCTTATTACACTACACCTGCAGAATTGGCATCTTCTCCACCTTAGAAAACTAAACCAATCCAAACTCTTCATGGTACATAAAATGCAAACATGGGTCCACGTTTCTTGTAAGGCTTATTGACAGGGTCTGGATTTACTGTGAAATGTTCGGTAAAGGGAGGGGATTGTGGAAGACTTGAGTCTGGTAAAAACAAGTACCTGCTGATACTTGTAGGCTAGAACAATAAGTACAAGCAAATTGCTTTTCAAAATCAGAGGAAGCCCTGTTGAAATCTAAATTTTGTCTGAAAGTGGTATTGTTTAGATGCTCTGAATGTCCCTCATCCCTCTCTTAGTGACTGCAAATGTAACTTGGTTGTGTACATTTTGGGAAGCGTTGGGTATTTCACGTTTGTCAGTATTTGTCATTACTGATTGCTAATTCTGAAAGTGGCAAAAAATAGAAACAGCAAAAGTAATACGAACATCAGGGGATTCCTTTTCTTACCTCCATTTTCAGCAGTGCTCTGTTAAAAATGACAACAGGAACGTGTGTGATATTTATGGTATTTAGCAATCCAGCTGGGCTGCTGCGAGGCTCAGTACTGTGTGTTACCATTTTCTCCCCTCCTGTGGGACTGTGTTTTTGCACATGCTGGGTACAGTCATTCTCAACATGTGCATCACATCCAGGAAGTATCGGAGCTACTGTGCATGTGCGGATGAGCTACTGCACACCACGCGGGGTCTGTCAGCACGCTGCTCCTGCCCTGCAGAGGAGGAGGCAACAGACAGACAGCGGTTTTTGTACAACCTGCTTTTCAGAACAAGGCGAGGAGTGGCCGAAATGCTGGGGATGCTGTCACTCCTGCAGTGGCAGGGCTGTCTGTGTGCTGCTGAGCCAGGAGAGGCAGCAGCTGAGAGTGGGGACTGCTACCACTGATGTGAATCCTTCAGCCCAAAGCTGGCTCCTTGGGGCCCCTCAGGAACGGGGCTCTTGGGACCCTGCCATTAGACACACTGAGGAGCCCTACAACAGTACCTTTAGCACTTTCTCTTTCTACAGCAACTTAATTATATATGCTACTGAAAGAGAAAAAAAAATTAGGCTCACGTCTTGTGCACGCTTTAACAAACACCTACCTTTAAATGCAAGTAGTTTTAAGTCTGTGCAACCATTCCTATGTTTAATAATAAACATCTGTGTAGTTTTTGTACCTTAAGATTTCAGACAAGCCAATGTCTGAAGAGCTCACAGCTCAGTGTGGATGATTTAAAGCTCAGGTCAGTGTTTATGTACAGAACACTTGGAGAAGCAAAAATAGAAAAAATCCAAGAAAACAGTGTGTTTCAGGGATGACATTAACTGCTTTGAGTGGGATATATGCTTGTAACTTGCATATTATTTAGAAATGTTAAAAAAAAAATCAGTTCAAATGTGGCAAAGCCAGCATTTAAGTGTATTTTGTGCTAATTCTTTTAAAAGGAGCCTACATTCCAGTGTGTCTTCATTCAGTAATTTAATTGGGATGTAGGTCTTTGAGCTAGTGGCTGATTAGAAAACATGACCTGCTTGAGAGATCAAGAAGGTAAATTGATAAATGTTGTAGCAAAGGTTAGTAATGTGTGAGAGAGTAGAAGCTGCTCTGGGCTTTGAATCACTGATCAAGGTCAGCTGCAGTTCATTAAAATCTTTAGAGATTTAGATTTGTGGTAAATATACCCGCATACCATAGTTTATCTTGTAAATCCTACATATTGGTTATTTAGTAATATTGCATATTATTGCAACAGTTTTATGATAGTAAATTTACACTTAGGTACAAAGCCAAAGTCCTGTAAAATGTTTGAATTGGAAAAGCAGGCTGGAAAGAGGGAGCTGGGTGATGAAACTCGCTCCGGCACAGCCAGCACCCCAGCCCGGCACGTCCTGCATCCTCTTTCTTCACGCCAGAGCTGCCCCCGTGCTTCGTTCTGCTTCGATGATTAGAAGTCTTTTAAGGTACCTGGTTTTGTGCTGATGCTGTCCTTTAGCTTAAATAGTTTTTCCTTCCCTGGCGCTTATGTCCCTGGAGTTTTTGTTGAGAAGGGGTCATACGCTCGTCCTGGCTTACAGCTGAAATGGGAAAAAGCCCTGCTGCTTTCACTCTCTTATCTGAGCCAGGGTTTCTGTTCCCCTCATCAGGCTGCTTTGTATCTCTTTCAAGTTTTCAGCTCTAACATGGGTATCAGTACACGTGTTTGTGATGACATCTCACCGCTGTGCTGAACAGCATAATATTTCTGTTTTCTGTGCTACGCGTGGCCCTGCCAGACAGCGAGCCCCTTGCTGTCCTGCCCATGAAGGACCTTGGGCCTTTGCCCCAGCCTTCCTAACTGACAGGCACTCAGACTTCTGCATTCCTGACCTCGCACTTTCCGCTAATTCATCTTCTGCCTTTGTGGGTTGTAGTCCCCAGGAACTTCCCTCTCTTCTGAATGGTCCATCTTCATTATTGACGTATTTGTCCAGGTTTGTTCCTTCTCGTTCCTTAAAGGCTCTGAAAGCACATCTGAAGGACTCATAAAGGGCTTGTTCTTAGTCGTGTTCCCAAAAATATTCTTCAGCCAGGATGATCAGTCGGCCCTTTCCAGTTCATCCTGATTTTTGCTAGTGTTTGTTTGGATGCTGTCACCTGTTTGGTGTCACTCTCCCTATCTCTGCCTATGTCACCAGTGGAAGCTCCTGATTTCATTCCAGCTACTCATTTATCTTTTGAAGAACACACATCTGCTGCTTTCAGCTTGATGGTACCCACTGCAGCTAATGCTGCTGCTTCTTATTCAGGGTGTGGTGTTAGTCATGCGCGGGTCTGATGGGCTCACAGCAATCTGAGGTTTCACCTGTTTCTGGAGAGCAGTGGAAGCACACCTCACCTGTACCTCTGCATGGATTGAACCATCAGCACTGGAAAAGCTTCAGAGACAGAATCCACTTGCTTATTGCTGCAGCATTTGGGAGATTCAGTGCCCATTTCCCAGGCTGCAGTTATTTCTGAGTTGTGGCGCTTGTCCTGAGGCAATGAGACCCATTTTCCAGGGCAGGAAAGGCTGTCAGGGAGGCTGTGTCTGTCGTGTCCCATCGCGCGATGCCATTCAGACGTCAGCTTTCCGTTTGTCCCACAGGCTAACTTGATGAAACCAAATATAACATGGTTTTATGTGCACTGGCTAATGTGCACTTTAAGTGGTTATATTGTTAAGTAAAATGCATTTGCAGGTGTTCTGGTAAGAGCAGAGAAATGTTCCTTAAAACCTGACCAAATACGATTCCTCTAGGTTTTTCCTGTCTCAAATCTGTTGCCATGAGGTTAAAGTGATGTTAAATCTACTAAAAAAAGTGCCTAACAGAAATACTTTTAAAGTACTTTTCTTGAAGCATAACTGTGAATCACTTTGAGCTTAATGGTTTTAAAAAATCTAGAACAAAAGAGTTTTTTCCCTACAACAGCTGTGCAGTTTTATTAAAAATTTAAAGAAATCTTATGTGTCTAATCCTTTGAGCGGATGTGTAATTACTTGGCTTGAGCTCTTACACATGGATAACCTAGCTGTACTGTGAGACAAGATTCTTATGTTTAATTTAAAGAATCATGGGTGTGCTTTGGAGATTATCAACACCAAGCCTCGTAAAGGAACACAAAACCAGAACAACTATTATACATTATCATTTGTTATACAGATGTTGCAAACCATCTGACTAGCAGATAGCGTAGTTTGCAATAGCATTGGCAAATGATGGTGGGGTGTGTAGAATAAAAAATGGGAAAACTGTCTTTTTGAAGATGTTTCTCCTTCCCAAATTTTTTATTTTCCCCCCTGTATTCAGGTATTTGCATTTAATGTGAGTTTCTTTAGGTAAACCTGTTGCTTTAGAATCAGTTATTCAATCTGTGTTATCTCTTTTTATCAGCAACCAGCACCTTTCTGAACTGATCATGGCCATTTGGTATTCAGTGATGTTCTAGAGGTGAACGAGCTGTTATCCGAACTGTGCTATAAATGCACAGCTGCATTAAAGAGATTTTTGTCCCTGTCAGAATGTTCCTGCCACAGGTTGGATGCATTAAAAGTTAATGTCTTTTAAAGGCCCAAGAATATGATCATACCAACACAGTTAAAGAACAGTTCATTTTGCTTTAGGTAATTTTATTGGGATGTGTATATCAGATACTTTTATTAGAATACATATGACTCATTAGGAAAATTTTGAAGAACTAACCCACATCTGAAATGAATTATCATCTCTCTCAATCAAGTTTGAGATATCAGTCAAAATCACCCCTAATGTGAGCAGGTACAACTCCATTGAAGTCAAGTCTGCTTACAATCAAGATGATTTAGCAAAGGGACCTTTTTTTCCTTATTTTCTCTCTTCCTCCCTTCCCCCAATCTTCGTGTTATTATCTTTTGAAGTAGTATTGCATTTTCTTATATTACAGTTGTTTGTAATCACTCTGGTAGGACAAACACATATCATACAATTTTCTTCCCTAGAAATCGCGTGTGCACATTATTTTCAAAATCTGTATTACAAAGTCTTTTATCCTTTTATTAGTTTAGTACTTAAGCTCTAGACATAAGAAAGAAGCCTATCAGTGAAAATCAATTGAAATGCAGTTAGATACAGATCTGATGTACTGTGCAAGGAGGCTTAGACAGAGCACAATAAAATCAATTAAGGCCTTTCCAGCCCCATACAGTTTTACCCACCCAATCACTTTTCACACATTCCCTCCATTAGTTTTGTAAGAGGGTTTTTTTTATATGAATTATGATGAATGAGACCCTTGTTATGAATATATGGATGGGTCATTACCCTATGAAAACCAGACTGTACTGGTGCTTAGTGATTAAGGCTTTCTGCTGCTACTGTCAATAAAGTTCAAATTCATCCGCCTCAATCTATGATAGGGAAGCTGTAGCCATTGTTGTCTAATTCATTTAACAATGTTATAATTGTGATTTGGTTTTGTTCATCACAATCATTTACATAAACCCTTTTGTGTTTGTTAATAATTTGGATTAGTCATCAAGCTTAAGGAATGTAATAGATCAAATAAACAAAAGGGAAATAATAATATATTAAAAAAAAAGGCACCAGGCCTGGCCAGACAGATGCGAAGAGCAGATTAAATACTAGTTGTGTATGGTGCCAAAAAGTGAAATATTTTGGATTGAGAGGGTAAATGCATCCAAAGTGCAGGTTGGGTCGTGGGACAGAGGTGTAACACCTTGCTCTCAAAACTCTTTCCTTTATGGGAGTGAATGGCTGAATTTGAATTTAAACTTTAAATATTAGCCAAGCCAGGGACAACTGGACAGACAGCTCTCGTGTATGAATGTTTATGCAAATGAAGATGCAATAAAACAAGGCTCCTTGAAAAATCTGCCCTGGTAAATTAGCGGAAAATGCACCGCCATAAACAGCTGTTGCATTTTAATCAAGCATCTGTAGAGTATATTTCGCTTTGTGTTACAAACAAAACAAAACAAAAAACACCCAGATTGTGGCAACCTCATTTTATATTCAGAAATTAACCCATTCTGCACTGCTAAAAATGAGTAATTCCCAGGTCAGAGCTTTAATTCGCCAAGGGGCTAGGAGTGCATTTAGCTCATTGACTTTGAGGTTACCTCGTTTAATTTTAAAAACCGATGTTTCTGACTGGAAGAATAATCAGCAAATTTTACTTTTTTGTAATTCTTGGGAGGTTTTTGCTCCTGCAGGCTCATAGTTTGAAGCACATTTTGTAATGAAATTGATCCAAATAGGTTTAAGGAGTGTTTCTCCTGTACTCCTTGCCTTGCACAAGTTAGAATTAATCTCACAAGATAGTTCAGCTGTCAGGTCTTGTTAGAAAACATCTTTTATATTCATGTGATATGCAGTCATACAGCCTGGTTATCAAAGAGTTAATAAACACCCTGAGCTGTGCTGATCTTGTAGCTTTAGTGAGCCTTAATCTGTAAGCTTGATTACCTCCTAACCCTCAGTCGCCTGCCTCCCTCCTAACACAGCGGGAGTTTTACGGCAGCATTAGTGGCATTTTGCCCAGCTTTGGCTTTAGGGAAATCATTCAGTGAGAAAGAAAAGCAGAAGGACTGGATCTGTCTACTGCTGCGAGGTCATTAACGCAGCAGCATGGCCAGGCAGCACTGGAGGAGCTCAGCGGTGGCGGTCCCCTCGCTGCCGAACCGCGCCATTCATCGTGTTGGGACCTGCTGCTCCAGAAGCAACAGTGACTTCCCCAAAATGACTTAGTGCTTGCTCCAGAAGAGCATTGTTTTCTTTAAATCGTACACACGGCACGTGGGCATCCGTGCATGTGTCTTGGTCCTTCTAAGAGCAATATTGCTATAGATTTATGGGCACCGGCTCTTTGTGTGCACACAGGCAGACAGGAATATTTAGTGGAGTTTGCTCTTGCTCCAGGAAAAACTCACAAATGGGAATAATTCTTACCTGTCCTCCAAGCTGGATCATCTTTATTTATAATGCTTGCCAACACGAATAGCTGGCTGCTGCCTGCCTGTCTTGTAAGGAGTCATTCCTGCTCTACAGGTAGTGGGGAGGAGTTGTTTTAAGTTTTCAGTTACAGTGATGCAGGAGGTTTGGTCAAGAGCTGTGCTGATGCTCAGTAAGAGTTGTCAGAGTCTGGCCAGTTTAATTCATGTAAGGACCCATTACAGTTTAAAGTAGTGATTGTTCTTCTGGCTGGCCCTTGGCATGTTTTCTCTTCTGTCCCCTGTATTATCATTGCCTGCTTCTGGAAGACAACCTGGGCACTTTGTACTATTAACATTTGCTGTTTCAGAAGAAATATTGCAGGCAGGCATCATGCCAGAACTTAACCAGGAGTGTTTTGCTGAGCTGTTTGTCAGGAGAAGACCCTCTTTATAGTGTGGTGTTGTAGGTGTGGTCTATTCAGCCTTGAACAACCATCATTACACTGAGAGTGACCCCTGGCCAGGGAACAGGGCAGTGTGGGTGTTGAACAGCTCCAATGAGAGGTTGGGGTCTGTGCTGGGAGATGTTCAGAACTGACTCAAGTTGTACCTGGTTGCTAAAATGTGAGATTGGAAACTTGTCTGGGGGGTTCTATTTTCAACCACTAATTTTTGGAATTATAGACCACCCTCATTAAAATATATCGTATTCACTTTTAATCTAGGTGGTTTTTAAGGGGAAAAGTAACTGAGACCACTGCTCAAAATAAAAACAGCCAACAAACAAGCTTGGGCTAACATCTGTTGTGGGTCAAAGCTGTGTGTCTCTTATTCCTCTCCTGTACCTGAAAAGCAGAAGCAGAGTGGTAATGTGCATCTTCCTCTGGATATTTTCTGTGTTTCTCTGGTGGCTGGTTAGAAATGTCTCCTGACTCGCTGATGTGCAACAGTTCAGCTGAAGGACTTCTGACAGCATATTGGCTTACAAAACAAAAGAAATTACATAAACTCCAATTACAGTGCTTTAAGTGAAGCTCTTTAGGCTGGTTCTCTGTTGTCAGGAGGCTCCAGTAGCAGGACTTGGCTGCTGGGGATCTTCAGTGAGCTTGAAGTCAGTAGTGGTAACCTTGGTAGTGAGAGAAACCACATTTAGTCCTCCTCATTCATCTGTGATTGGACCGTGTCATTGCTGTGGACATGTCCCACTGCTTTGCTTTTCAGTTGAAATTCAGGCTCAAACCCCTCAGGGTCTCCCTGGTAGTCTTTGATTCAGGGGTGGGACTTCACCACTAGTTGGTCAAGGACACACCTCATCATCCTCACCTCACTGATGACAGAGCATCTTGCCTGTGGGCTTTAGCTGGCTTCTTTGCTGTTTATTTAATAAAAGTTCAGCCTTTGCTGCTGTTTTGAAACAGTGGGCATGTGTTTATCCTCATTTCAGCATGCTGTCAGCAAGTATTTGCTTAAAAAATATCTTTATTGTAACGTTCTTTCCTCTGTTGTCGACTGTAGCATCTCTCATGTTAAGCACTGAGATTGAGCAGCATCCAGAAGGTGTTAAGTGTACAATCCTGTAAATATATTAATACATATTTCTCCTCAAATTCTCTCATTATCTTCACATCTTTTATGATGTACGCAGGTGGATCCTTTAGATCCTTGTAAAATAAGAGAGCATGTTTAAATTAAGCATTGAAGCTGAAGATTCTTGTTTTCTGTTCCACTTTTAACCTCTTAGCTGGATTTAAATGTACACAGATATTCCAGGGTATTTCAGGTCAGTGTAGAGACTGCAACTTAAATGTGAGGGTCATGCAGAGATTGGATTTCCAGGTTTCATGAATATATGCAGATACACACTAACCTGTCACAGAGAACCCTGCTTTATACAAGTAAATTTTCATAGGTGGCCACAGAAGTGATATCTTTAGTGTCCCAGGTGTACCAGTTACCACCAATATAATACAAAGCCAATGGGAAACAGAAAAATTGTGTTTTCTTTACTGTCCTTCCAAGGAATAAACATACAGTGCACTGAGTAATGAAAGGGGTTGCTTTAAAGTTTTAACTTCCAGCTACACTGATAGCTAGGAATAAATACAGAATGTCTGCATATAAATTGCATTTAAAATATTTTGCTTTTGATATCAGCCTGTAGTTCTGTGCTATTATAAAATGCTTGCCAGCATTTAATATCCTCTGTCTTTTCAGTGACCATGCCATGACCTTTCAAAATAAAAGTTGCAGATCGGAAGTAACTGGCTGAGAATTAGTGGTTGGTATATTCCAGTTTACATAGAAATGTCCTCAGTTAAAATATGGTTCATTCATCGGTCAAACCATCTTTACTTCCTTTAATTGAATTAAGATGGGCAAATGAGAGATGTGTGCAAGACAGAAAAAAAATTCTTTTGCAAATCAATGTTATCCTTTCAGTGGTGTAAAACGAATCAATTAGAAGCATGTCAAAGCATCTTTTACACATGCACAACTTTGAAGCAGAGAATATTTCATAAAAGTGGAAATTTAAATTGGAAATACGAGAATGTAAATTAGATTTTACAATTACACATAATCTAATTTTTCTTTTTGAGAAGGATAGATGGCTATTATTTGATCATATTTTATAGGCTGTTACATCTACTATAATCACTTTTGTGACTTGTTCGTTTTAAAAACGTGCTTATATACCTTTTGTCTCATTGAACTGTAGCAGCAGCCACAACAAAATAAAAATTATTTTAACTGTTCACCATTGAAAGGAAAGATTCTGCATGTTAGCTGGGAGAATGGGGCCCAGAATATAGCTGATAAAACAGGGCTTGGAGAAGTACTACATGTTGATATTATTCTTTTTTGCATTTCCTGATCAGTTGGCTCTCAGGAATTCAGTATTTTCTGTGGTGGGTTTGGGGTTTTTGTGCTATTTGTGGCATTGGCCTTTGCAGCAGTGTTTCATAGGCTCTTTAACAAGTTGGTTTAGATGACTGGATGAGCAGAATAGACTGTTTCAACTCAGAAATGTTTAAAGCTGTCTGAATTTTTTGTTGGTGGTTTCCCCTTTGTTTTTCTCTGTGTTTTCATTGGAGCCATCAACAGAGAGCGAAGAGGGATTGGCAATGCGAGGGCTCTGTTCCCGGGGCAGTGGAGGGGCCTTGGGTGTGTAACCAGCACCACGCGTTGGATCCAGCTGTGATGGCTGATATGCACTGTCACCACGCTGTGCTGACGTCCTGGGGGCTCCTACCTAAAGGAGTCATGTGAACATTTATTCTCAATGTAATTTTTAATTGGAAATAATTCGCATAGCTTAATATAAATGCACGTGCAGTTGCAATATCTTCAGTAAACACAGAAGCCTCTGTTCGGGTGTGTTTGTATTTATCTAAAATAGGATTGCATATTTTGAAAACTTTATTTTCTGTAGTTTCTGATGTGGTTTTAAATTTAATTTACAAAAAAAATCTTAGAAACAAATTATTTAATTAGAAAACAAAATCAGATGTAGTTTTTACTACTTAAAAAAGGGAGATGGATGGGAGTTAGTCTCTCCTTTTGTTTCACCAAAGATTTTACAGCAAGTGTTTTTATAAGTTATTTAAAAATTAATTTACTAAAAAGCTTGCTTGAGCTTCTTGTGGACTGTATGGAGAGCATTATCATGGTACCCCATAGGCAGTCTTTCAAAGCCTGTGTTTTCATTATGAGCCACACACCTTTTAACTTTGAATGTTTTAGAATGTACACCATTTGCTGATCTATGGTGCAGCATATTTCTATGCTGCTTTTCATAGCTGAAGGAGTCCCTTGGAAGGTAGAAGTTCCAGCTGTTGAGTAATGCTAATTGCAAACCTTATCCATAGGCTGCCTTTTTTTTTTGGCTGGCTTCCTTATTGGAAGCTTTTAGCTTGTCCCACAAAGATGCAAGTAGAGGAAAAGAGGAAATCCAGCAAAAATGACATGATGGTTGCAAGAAGCTTGAAACACATTAACAACAGATTTGGAGTTATTTATTGATGGTTTTGCCCACTGGCAGTGTAAAATGTGTGTCAGTTGTCATCACCAGTAACAATTTCAGCACATTGTGTTCCTTTTTTTATTTACACCAGTGGCAACATGCTTATAAACACCATCACCGGGGGTGGGTCAGGAGGTCAGTGCTCGAGGTTAAGAATGGAAAGGGTCATCGGCTATTAACCTGAGTTTAGCAGCACATAGTGCAGCCCTGTACGGACTGGGGCCTCGGCGCCTTCCCAACTTAGGGAAACTTTTGTATCTCAAGGAATTTGGCTGTAAGATATTTTTTAGGGATTTAATTTGGGATTTTCTGGGGATAATTAAGTCTCTTGGATATTGTATCTGTGTCTATCTGTTCTTACGGGCTTTCTGATCTTTGCACCAAAGTAAAACTATTCATTTAGGGCTTAATTCCTTCTGCTTGGAAGCAGTGGGAGTTTTCCATTGGTTTCAGCAGGAGTGGAGTTGGACTAAACTGACACGTCACAAAATAGAAAAGATCGGCAGCAGCAGTGATTGAAACCTGAACTCGAAATTGATGAGGCAGAGGAGGCTTTTTTATAAAGGAATAAAACCAGAGGTTTTTTTACACACACAAAGTTTTCCACTTCAGTTAGATTTCTCAGGAATGTGCAAACCCAGGCTATCAAGAAGAACCCGGAATCAGGGTTTGCTGAAGTTGGCGAGTAGTTTGGCTGTGCAACCCAGTGTATTGAAGGGATCTGCTTTTGAGAAAGTGCAGCCCTCCAAAAACAGTTCCCCCAAAGGTGTTTCCAAATGGGCACCGAGAGAGAAATCATGAGTGTTGCTCACTGCTCAAAATATCCTGGCCAACGTGTTTGCAAAGAGTGGCTTGTTGGTCTTTTGTTTATTCAGAGCTCACATGTTGCAATTGCAAGGCTTCAAGGGAAAAGAGAATTCCCTGAGGATCTTTCACCTCCTTGACTTTTATAGAAGCTTTTGCCCTTAATGCTGTAAAGGCGAAGTAATTTTTTATTATATACTTTGTATACTGTGTTTTCTGGAACCTTTAAGGGGTTTAAAAATTCACAATAAAAAAGGAATACAAACCTCACCTATCTATTTCAACTTGTTACTGCACAGTAACGAAATCCATCAGCACTGTTAAAAGAGACAAAGCTCTTCCCATTAATGTTCCCTGTATTTACAAGTTACACTGTGTTTTGAATCATGTACAGTCCTGAACATCTCTTCACCACTGTGCACTCTGAAAGTTAATGTACCTGTTTGAAATTCCCTCTGTTCCCATCTTTTTCATGCATTTGACACCACAGTGTTTCCCCGGGAGCTCTTTTTGTCTCCTCTGCCAGGCAATCTCTGCCGCAGCATCCGAATACTCTGTTTAGAGCCCTTTAAAGAAGCTGAAAATTTACAGTTGCAGTTAAACACATTAGCTTAGTGTTTCCAAAGATACCTCATGGATTTGAATACACAGATCTAATGAATTTTAATGGGAATAGGCTTTGAATTATGTAAAATATAGTAAGATGTTCATCTTGAACCAAACTAAAATAATCTTTAAAGTAACATTTTAATACACAATTTATCTAACATAGATAATTTATACAACTTTCTTTCAACCCTAAGTCCTTTCCGGTAAGCAGTCCTGCTGCCAAAAAGCTTTTCTTTTTCATGCAGAATCGTGGGTTTTCTGAGTTATACTCAAGAACGTTAGCTAAAGCTGCCTTTAGGTTCCCACAGCCCTGTTGTTTGGATGATCAGAATGTCACTTGTAAATAAAACTTGCAGTGTGCGTCTCTAATGGCTCTTTTGCTCCTCCATGAAAATGTACGTAGTGTGATAATCTCAAAAGAAGAGTTTAATTCATTGGCTGTTACGTGCTAGATAGCACTTATTGAAAGCACAAAGCCACATTATTTATAGATATTACATTTGCATAATACATGAAAGTAGAAAAATATTTTTCCCTTTCCATTCTGAGGGGAGTTCTCAAAGTCCAGCTTTTCCCCATAAAGTGAATTAGTCGGTAAGGTGTCTCTTTTCGGAGAGCACAGAGGGGTGAGGAACGCAGGGCAGCCGGCGTTGTAGTGGGTAGGGAAATTGCTCACATTACTCACACTGCTCTGTGAAAATGTTTTGGAAGGCTCACATCAGCATTTTTGATCTACGTAACCTATTGGGGGAATTACAAAACCTCTGCATTGGGTTGTGTAACAGAACTAGATTTCTGGATTGTTGCAATATGTGCACACCAATGGTGTTGCTATTAATTTTCTGAATCAAATCCTGTGTGAGGAGCCAGATGGCTTGGGAGCATCTTGTCATCCCAACCACTGCAAACACATCTAGCCACAAAAAAAAGAAGATTGAACTGTGATTTCACAGATTTTTCATTAGTTAATCTGGGATAGAGAGGCTTCAAAGATCCCATCAGTTAATTCTCTCAGCACTTGTGGAAATTTCTGGCACATTGTGCTAAAGCTGGTTTGAAATCCAAGCTGAGAATCATGGCCTTAAAGAAGCTGATCTCCTCTATGTGCTGATATTAAAAAAGAAGTAAATAAAACTCCCTTTGTGTGAAATTGGACTGAAGCTGATGTTTTAGAGAACACTTTGAATACCTTCAATGTTATCCAAAGTAATCAGTGAAGCTGTCGTGATCTGTAATCTGTTTCATTCCAAATGCTTCCAGAAAGCATTTGCTAAATTCAATTTTTTATTAAGCATACCAATAATAAAAGAAAGGGGTTTTTTTTTCTTTTGGCTAGCTGTAATGCCACTTTCACCTTTGAAAACAGACCTACTAAATAATAATCAGTTGCAATCTGTGAATTTCCCTCCTCTTATCAATTATTAAGTATCATAAACCTTCTGTTTGGATAATCTTGGCACCACTTTAAGCGTTAACAGTAAATTTATTTTTAATTAAATCTGTGCATTGAGAATAAAATGAGGCTCTTCTGCATACTAAACAGAACACATATGCCACCTCTACTTATTATCAAAAAATCTGATAATGCTTATGAAAGTTGTAAAGGCTAGAGTTCATTGTCTGTGTCCCATTTAACTTTGGCAGTATTAGTTAATGAGATAACAGCTAAAGTGAGTAACTGCCAGTTCTTCAGAAGGGTTTGTTAAGAGCATTCCCCTTTTTAATATAGTTCAAAACATTCCTGTTTCAGCATAGCTACAGGTGACCAGGAAATGAGGGTGTATTTAATATGCTGGGTATGTTTCCAGAGCAGGGCTTTGGATACAGAGAAAGCAGTTTTCCTCATCAGAGGCATTGATCTGAAAGTTTAAAGTTATTATCATTGGAGGTTGTGATTGATTTTTTTTTCATGATTATTATTTAGCTGCACTTTTCTTTTCAAGGGCTTTAGTGAAGATTCAGCAGCTCCACTGTTCTGTGGGAGGAAAACCTTGTCTACGAAAATAGTTCAGGAATAGTTCAAGAAACTTTCTGGTACCTAAAGTGAGATGTGGCTGAGCGAAAATGCCTTTTCGTGTGTGTTTTTGTTAACCTTTTTGCTAATAAGAGCAGTAACTGAAATGACCAAGCGCTTCAGTTGGGGACAGGAAGGCTCCTGCCGGTGCTGTGAATCTCATCATTTATTTTTTCTAAGCACTGCTTCCAGCTCGGGGCTGGGTGACATTAGCCCAAAGGGAAACACCGGCCCGGTGGCTTGCACTGGGCACCCATTGTCTTATCTGTCACATCAAGAACGCGTGAAGCTGTTTGCATAGCGTGCTAACTCTGTCAGGGTCAGCTCCAGTCTGTGGCCGCTAAAAATGAAAAACATGCCCCAACCGGGACAAGAGCAGGGTCAACAGCTGGCAAAGGATATGGCAATCATTTATATAAATATGCTTTCTCAAGCCCACAAAAACAAAAAACCCAAACCCAACAGCTGGGAAGGGTTGGAAGTAGCCCCAAGGCTGGTTAGTTCCCTTCCAGATGGGGAGGTTAGAGCGGGGCTAGCCAGGCTGCTCCACATAGACTTCCGATTCGCATTAGAAATGAAAAGAGTGGAGGAAAGGAAAAAGGAAGAAAAGCTACAAGCATGACTGCTCTGTTTTTCACCTAACTTAATCAAATAAGTGAGGAGTTTCCGAGACGGAAGGCTTGCATTTACTGGTATTCACGCTTGGTTTTCTGTGTTTATCACAATGTCTGATACACTCTTTAAGTGTTTGAAAGGGAAGCATATATATTATAGAGAATAGTTTATATGTAATGTCATGGTCATTTGTAGACAGATTGAAGAATCATGTGAAGATTTATGCTCAATTCATGTCTTCTGAGCATTTATATAGTCAGATTCCAAAGGAAGGATAGGAAGAAGTTTGCTGGCCATGCCTAATAGGCAGGTACAGTTTGTTCCTGTGATTTGCTTTTACCTGTAACTGTGCTGTTAGCACGTTTTTATCTGTCAAGTCAGAGAACAGTCTTAATAACTGCGTATCATGATGCAGAAAACTTTGGTGAAAAAGCCCTAAATGTGCATGGTTTGCCTTTCAGAATTCTCAAATGTAGATTTAGATATTATGGTACAGAAGAAACTGTTGCAGTGATGCAGGATGCAGCAATTTCAAAGTCATCACAGAAATGCACCTGCATGAACAAATACGGACCTTTTAAGTTCTGTAGCTTTTATTCAAACACAATGAGGAGAACTGACTCAGGACTGACTTACTAATGGTATCTTTTGCTGGTGAGGCAATTTTATTTATACTGAAGCAGGATGGGTCATCTTTCTCATTCCAATGTTCAGTACTGTATCTGACCCTTCATGAGAACTCTAACCTGTAAATTGCTGAGAACACTGCTCTTAATGCGTGCTTCGTGCATAACTCTACCAAGTGCCGTTTTGTACAATAGGCCTTTAATTAGTGCCAGGTAGTAGATAAGGAAATCCTAGAACTCTGAGGTCTTTTTACAATGTTGTCCATGAAGGTGGAAGTCCACGGGAAATTCAGAGGCTGCTTTCATTGGAAAAGATCTGAGTTGTTTCCTTTTCACAGAAGAAACAAAGAATCTAATTTTTCAGTTATTTAACATCTTCTGAACAGTCATTAGATCTTTCTTTTCTTCTGAGGAGCACGCATAATCTTTCTTTTAGTGTTTGTAATGTGAAGCACAATATTCTGTCATAGGTTGAAAGTCCTCATCTTCATTTTAGTTTGACAAAAAAGCATGCCCTTTATCTACAGTTTTCTGTGGTCTGTACTTACGATTTTCTTTTACAGTTTACAAGGTTGGCACTTTTCTGCAGGGGTTACCATGGTCATTCTCTGTTTATGTTGATGTCTTCTTCAGATATTAAAAAAAGAACAAACAAACAAACCTGGAGCAGCTGGACTCCTTCTGTGGCCCAAAGTAGGTACATTAGGAACACTCTACCACTTCTGGAATGGGGAGCATTAAATCTCGGCTTTGAGCTGGAGCATCAAGGCAGGCAGAAACTTAGGCAGCCATGAGCTGTTAAACATTCCTTCCTTAAACATCGTTGCCAGCAACACAGCGATGTTGGGGAAGTCCTTTCACAGTTGCTGATTGTGTTCTGTCTTGATTAATTTTGCATTATGACTCCTTCATTTCATGCCACCCTGACCAGTAGTGTCAGTTCTTTGATGATAGTGAAGTCATTACTCAAGCGTCCAAGCTGAAAACAAGGACTTAATTTCTTCATACGTGGGGAGAGGATTTCTGTCCATTCTGCTGCGTGTGTGAGTTCAGAAAATCCTACATGTAGGGCTAAAGCTCTATTTACCATTTCCAGTTCGTCTTACACTTAACTCGCACCTTTCTGTATTTGGAAAACAAATTATGGTCATACAAATGCATCTTTTGCTTCTGTGAGTAATTATTTGTAGAGAGGCTAAAAGAGTTCCTGGGTAGCCTGCCAGCATCTTCTAACTCTGAAATCACAGCTTTGTTGCAGGGGAGAGAATATTCTTTGAGTTCTGAACACACAGTCGAATTACTTCCATTTGGAAGAAAGAAGTGATGTTCACGTTAACTGTGTATATATTCACGTATGTGATATTAATCTGTTTGATCCTATCTGTTTTCCTCTTGGAAAAGACCAGTAAACCAAGGTAATTTAAAACTACCTGAACGCGTCCTTCCACCTTACTGTTAGGCCCTGGAGTCATAACCTCCTGACCTCGGAGGTTACGGGTCTCGTGCTTTTTATCCTCGCTGATTTCTCAGTATCTGCCCACTTCCTCCTGACATTGGAGCCTTGTTATATAAGGAAATTGGAAACACCGACCAGCCTGTCCAGGGCCAGCAATCTCCACCAGAGATAAGGGCTGGCCCCTGCTCTGGTGCAAGAGGAGTGCTGATTTAAATAGAAACGTGTGCTGAGGGTGTCTGGGAAATCTGCAGGGGCTTCACAGTGGCCAGTTAGGAGTAAATCCACTGAATCTGCATTTTTACTCAGATATAGTAATTAGTTTTTTTTAAATGAAAAATATACCTTGAGACTTTTACAGCTTAAAAGAATGTAAATAAAAATTGGAATGCTTCAAAGAGGTTCTAATACCATAAAGGATTAATAGAAGCATGAATAAACCGCTTGATTTCTACTGTAGTTGCTAGCTTCAGACTTATGAATTTTTCCTCTTAACTGTTGTCTTTCTCAAAAGCAGTTTTGAACAGGTATCAAGGATTAATGTTTTTCTGAGCTGCAAGGCAGTGAGTGTGGTGGAAAAAATCAGCATCGAAGAGAGAAAGAGAACACGGTAATGTCAAAGCCAAGCAGTGTCAGTTTTTCTAAAGGGTTGTTTCTAGAATTGTGTCTTGACAGAGTTAATTTTCTAAAGCGCCTACTTGTTTAGGTTCTGGAAACAAAACTCTGTAAAATAAGAGAGCTGAATGGGGGATCTAGGTCTAAGCAGGAGAAGAGGTTTAAAGAAATAGATGATCACGGTGTTTCATGTCAAAAGACCAGCTCACGCATTGCATTGAAACACAAAACTAGTCATCAGGAAATCTGCAGTAAAGGATATCTGTCCATACAAAATAATAATTCAGATATACTTATGTAATTTCTGTTATGTATAAAGCTCAGTGTGTGTAAGAATACTGCTGTTTGAGTATGGCTGTGGTACTGCTGGAAGGCCTCACAAATAGCAATGGTTGGAGCAAATATGATAAAAGTAAGTAGTCTAAAATTGGTTTTTTAGAGTTTGATAGAAACAGAAAACAAAGTGAGAGAAAATTTAAAGTATTTCCAGTGCTGTTACATGAAGTAACTGGTAGGAAGCATCTGAGACTGGTAACATCCATGGGATTTGCTTGAATAATTTGAAGCCTAGAATCCAGGTCAAATAAACTTTTCTTTGAGGGCACACAATCTACCTTACAAAACCTAAAAAAGTGTTTTTGTTTTTCGCTGTAACAAATCTGGCGCTTAGAGGAATAAGCAGGCAAATGTTACTTGAGGCTACTTTTCTGTCCAAGGGAAATGTGTAGCTGGGCTAAGAATGCAAGCTTCCTGTGGCAGTAATCTGCAGGCGTCTCGACAAAGGAAAGGCACCATCTGTAACAACAGGGCTTCATGTGAATTTCTGAACTCCATCAGTTTCTTTTGAAGCGTATTACAGTTTCAGCTTTGTTGGTAACAAATAAACAAAGTCCTGTTCCTGCAGACTGAGATGGGGTGGGTTGGAATAGGTCCCCAAATATCTCAGTGGCAGTAGAGGCATAAGAATGTCTCGAGTGTCAAAGGAAAGGCTGTGCATTAAACAAGAGGTGGGAAAATAATATTAAGTAGCAAGAGCTTTCCTTAAACGTTTAGTTATTAAATGCAAAACATATTGTCTGTTAATTAATATCTCTAGTTCTCAGAGTGCAATTCTGAAGCGCATAAGATGGATTAAGGAAGGTAAAATTTAACTTATGTACTGGCAGTTTCAAACGTATTGTTGATTTAATCTCATTGAACTGCTCTACAAAGCACAACTGATCCATACTACTGAACAGAACTTGAACAGGAAAGACCAAAGAAGAAAAGACTGAAAAATAAACTGTGAAGTAGCAGACACAGTGAAAGCTTCGTGTAATGAGCAAAGAAGAAGAATTCATAAAACGAAACAGTAATTCCTTTCCAGAAGATTAACCAAATGGAAATGTTCAACACACCAGATTGGTTAATTAATAGTCAAGTCCATCTTTTCACTGTAGGATTTTCCATTTAAGAAAGAGTCTCTCTTCTTAAAACAGAGATAGGTAAAATGATTTAAGTTGCACTATTGTAATTTAATTATTTTAAATCACTTTCTGGTTTATGTACTGACTCTCTTGTCTTGGTGTTTTTTCAATTATTGTCTTTTAAAATAGATTTCTTCTTCCTCCTATTACATTGTTTTGTAGAGGTCTTGTTAAATAATTGTATAGAAACTCCTGTTTCTATAAATACAGTGTTGGAAGAATTAGTGCCTTGCCAATGCATATATTTACAGTTGGCCTCAATTTTCATTATTTGGCTAACTTACTTCGTTCTTATAAATGTAGCTTCACTAATGAATTATTCTTTAGTGATTTTCTGGATGAAATTTATACTACGAATATTTTTCCTTAGTAATAATTTTTGGGTTTGAAGCAGTGAAAGCAGTGAAAATATTAACTTAAATGTAGCTTAAAGTCATTTCCTTCCTTCCTTCCTTTTTCTGGGAACATAGCTTTACATACATGTCTGCACTGGAGCACGCTGGCCGAGCGGGACTCTCCGGGGTGGCCGTGCTGCCATCGGCAACCCAGCACGGCTGTGCTAATGGACCTCTGTGCTGGCCCACCAGTGCTTCTCAGAGCAGAGCTGGGGACTAGAAGTGCATTTAAAAGCAGTGTGAGTTTCATTTGCAAAGTTTTAATCTCTAGCTGGGTTGCCAACTCCCCAAAACACAAAAAATCGCTTAAGGTAGAAGGGTTTGGTGATGAGGAGAGCCATTTGAAAAATTTTTACCATATTGTGAGTTTGTCCAAGGCGAGTAGAATTTTGGTTCAGGAAGCCTTTTAACTTAAGCTTTTGCTTTGTCAAGAAGGCAGCGGAGCTAGACCAGAAGAAGGAATTCATAGTACAAAATGGAAAATCATTTAAAAGGAAAAACTGCCCCCTCAAATTGGATATTTTTTATTCATGTTTTTCTTCCAACGTGAAGCAAGATGTTGTTTAACTTTGGTGTGGCTCAATATTATGCTGTAGTTCTTACCTACATTCACTGGAGTTGATCACATTATTATTTAATCACTTGCCTACCAGCTGTACTTACACTAACTGTAACATCACTTTTCTGCCACCTAAAGGAAGGATGAGTGTCCCTTGGGTTCTTCCCCAAAGAGCAAAATCTGTTTGCATCACTGCAGACCATGTTTTTCACCCTAGTTCCCGATTGCATTGTCTTGTAGTAAACAGAGGGACAGGATGCTCTAAAACCTGTGATTTAAACCCCAGCATTTTAATAGAGATGTAATATGTAAGTAATTTGTAAGGATTTTTGTTTTATCATGGTTGCCCAGCACATAGGCCCCAGTCCAGCAGAGCACTTACATACATGCTTCACTTCAAACATGTGAGGAGTCGAAGTCAAGTATGTGCTTAAGTACTTCCTTTGCTATTTGCTGCCTGCCAGTGACACACCACAGGGTGTTCCCTTTCTACAGTAGCAGGTGAGTCATTTTATAACTCTCTCCATATTATGAAGTGATTTCATGACAACTTTTCAACTTGAAATAATCATCCCTGGGTTTTTTTGGCATCAGATGAATTAAGTTTGTAGTGTCTGTATTTAAAAATGTATAATTTCACCTTGTGGCTATGCCAGTTCTCAGAGAGGCCAGATTGTTGGAGTTTTTTCAGTGTGTGAATTTGGAGCAGCAGCGAGAACTTAAAACTCTGTCCCTGAGATAAACAGGTCAGTTGGTATCAATCTGTAGGGAAATCGTTCAGGCTGCTGAAAATTTCTAGATGCTTTAACAGCTTATGTTCCGTTTGGTGAAACAGAACCAGGTGTTGAGGTTATCTGATGGATGAGTGTGTTGGTCCTGGCATCCTCCTCAATTTTTAAATTCTGTAGATTTTTCCTGCTTTTAAAGAAATAGATTTAAAAAAAAAATGAACAGTTGGATGTGAAGAAGAAGAAGAAATGAGAGAGAAGCCCGTGTGCGTGCACGCCCTTTCACAGCTGGGGTTTTGGCAAAGTGTCATTCCTGCTGTTAAACACAGTGACCTTGCTGCCTATGATTTACTAACTGTTTTACAAACATTTCCTCACTCTGTGAGGTTTGATATGTTCTCCATCCTCAACAGCTCAACAGAGTCACTCAACCACTGAGCCAAACCTGCCTTTGTTTACAGCTTTTCCGGAAATTTTCACAGAGCAAAAAACTTTCTCCTTTTCCAATGTTTTATTTTTAAGTCAACACTTTCTGTGGTTTATTTGTGCAAAGCAACATTCGGGTACAAGGTATTGCACCGTGTCCAAGTGGGAATTGCTGCTTTTCTAAAAATAAAGTGGGGGTCATGTGAACCAGTGCAGAAAAATCTAAAGATACCAAATATTACAGGACCTTTACATTTGGTGGTTCTTTTTTTCCATAATATTCTGGGCCTGGATTTTTCTGAACTTTTTTTCCCACATTAGTTTCTATAATAGAACAGAACTTTAAATGATGAAACACAGGAAGGAATCTTCTTTTAAACAAAATTATCAGTGTTAAAAATAACAATCCTATTTTCCCTCAGTGTGCATTTTTTCTTGTAAGGGCTTTCTTTAGTAGCCTTGCTATTAGATATGGAGTCCAGTAATATTTAAGCAGCAGTTTATTTAGTTAGTTAAAGCTTAATTTTCCTACAAGCTCATTTGCCCAGCATGCTTTAAAGTCCCATGGATTTAATTTCATGTTTTGGGTAGGGAACTCAAAAATCAGGGTGCTTTGGAAGGCAGCTGCTGTGTCTGATGTTTCTTTGCATTGAATCTTCACGCAAATTAAAATTAGAATGGGATGGGAATGTTTTTATTAAATGTTTTCACAGTGGAGATCTGTTTCATGGAAATGTCCTTGTTTTGATGACAGTGTTTCTCAGGGTCAGGGTGAAATTTCTAGTGAGAAAACAAGGAGATGCAAATAACCTGGGCTAATTCAGCAAGAAACACAGGGCTCCTTTGCACTTACATGGCACTCTCAGGAGTTGGAATTTCTTCCCATTCTCTCTTCCCTTTAAAGCATACATTCATTGGACATATTAATTTTTTTTAATAAAATGCTACTACTTTTAGCAGAAGGTGAAGCATACTGTGAAACCAAATAGTGACCTACAAAAAGTCCCTTTTGGTATTATTTATTCTTGAAACATCAATTTTCTCTGATATTTCAGACTAAAGAAATAAAATTAGCTGGTTCACTGAACGTTTTTTGTAAACTTGCTGTTGATGATACAAGAGGTAAAGAAATTTATAGAAGATTATATCTTCTATTAGATGTCCTAAGGACTATAAGATGCACTAAAGGCTGGGTATTCTGTTTCAAATCTGCTTTCAGATGAGAAACTTCTAATTAGTTTTCAGTCCTGGTTGGTATATTCTTTGAACTATACCCCACTGAATGTATATTTTCAGACCTATCCGAATAATATCTGTTTCCTTGGACTTTACATTGATGATGAAGTAAAATTTAAATGACCTACAAAGGTGTTGACATTGAACTAGGGCACAACAGAAATGGATGCTGTCAAAATACCTTCTTGGTATGGTTATATTTATATACTGTGGCTGTATTACATGTTGCGGTTTTAATCCTGTGAAATATGAGTGAATTCTAATTCTAAATCTTCCTTTTAAATGCATTAGATTATTAATGCTGTTAAAGGAAATGCCCACAAATGGAATTATTTCTGGACATTTTGTTTGCTTGTTTTAATCACTCTGAACACTCAGACATTTGAAGTGAATTTCTGTACCAGGGTACCAAGTCAAAATGACAGACAGCCTTCACCAAATGAAACCAACCTTTATCTATTGATGAAAAATACTTCGAAAACATTTTCTATCTAGAAATTATAGTTATTCAATATTTGTTACTTAATGACATTGCTTTAATGAAAGCTGTAGGGAAATATTTTTGAATACTGTATCTCCTTTTTCCGTATATATATGGGGTGGAAAGAAAAAAGTAAGTAAAGAAAAGCAATCTTGAGTCCATTACAGCCCTATAGACGTACGGGGAACAGCAGTGTAAGGGTGCTGATTCCTGGCTGTGGGGAGCAGAAACTGCATGGCAGTCTTACATCTGACAGTTCCACTCAGGAGAAAAACCCTACGTGCTCTTTCAGTTTTCTCTGAACTGGTAGTGTGAAATGTGGAATAAGTGGCTGTTACACAGCACAACGTTCAGAAAGAAGGTGGCAAATGGGTCTTGAGTTTGTCTACCTGAAGATCGGGAGCTGCAACCACATGCTCAACGTGTCATCATTGCTTGTGACTTCAAGGGGATCATGATTAGGTCCATCACTTCGAAGAACAAGTATTCACTCAGATACTTAGAGAGTATTGGTTAAACTGCTGGATTTCTTGTTTTGTGCCTATTCTTTGAGAAGGAAATATCACTAAATTTAATTTCATATTCCTGTTTTCATTCTGGTATTATTGCG
Organism: Dromococcyx pavoninus; assembly: GCA_033558185.1. Taxonomy (NCBI): domain Eukaryota; kingdom Metazoa; phylum Chordata; class Aves; order Cuculiformes; family Neomorphidae; genus Dromococcyx; species Dromococcyx pavoninus. The sequence continues at coordinate 228,491 of JAUMJL010000745.1, forward strand.
AATGCTGCGATCAAAACAGTGAAGATTTACGAATAGATTCAGTGATGTAGTTTGTGATTTTTTTTCACTTGGGATTTTTGGAATTTTTTCTCTCTCTGAACCTACTTTTTAAACGTTGATATGCACTTTGGAGGTTGTGACACCTCATGCCAGGAAAAGCAGAATGGCCGTATCAGCACAAGGGCACATGGCCTATCGTGCCAGGCATACCTTGATTGTGTCTTGATTTCAATCCATAGTTCTAGTGATGTTCATCATCCCAGAAATGAAGAGAACAACACAAACAACATATTTGGCCTGATTTTTGGTTGGCAAAAGAAGTTAATTGATTAATGTCTTCTTACAAAGTGGATGTCCACAAATGCAGAAACCAGACACGAGTCCTGACCACAGTTGTGTTTCAGAGGCAATTCTGGATGAATCCTGTCTGATGGGGGAGAGATGCAGGAAGGAGGAAGGGAGAATTATAAACTTGCTGGTCCCTTGCTGTTGAAAACACAGAAGCTCTTGAAGCTGCTGTCTGTAGACTTTAGTCTGCTCACCAACACTCGCAGCGTGCTTGTGGTTCGAGTATATGATATAAGTAGCATAGAGTGGTTTTGTTGCTATGGGAAAAGTGCTAAAAAGGGCTGTATCTGTTGTAGAGCTCAGATCCTTTGGGTATTTAACGTAGAATTTCTGCTAAGGACACTCAAAATTATACCTCTGATTCTAAATTGCTTAAATGTTGAAACATATGGTCTTGTGTGCTGTTCACTAGGAAACAACTGTCTGTATCCAAGCTGCCAAATTCAAATAAACTCAGACTGTAGAAAAAGGGAATCTGCAGCAGCTCAGCAGAACTTTAAAAAGTGATTTTACTCAAGTGCAAACCTGACGTATAGAAAAATGCTAATTAAACTAGTGCCATATATCAGTAACAGATAATTAAATGTTAATAGCTGAGAAGTTTTTCAATTAAAAATGAACTGTTTGTGTCCTCTTGATTTCTTCTGGGGGCCAGGTTCATGTAGCTGTCATTTGTTGAGTTCTCTGCTACAGTAATCATTTTAATAAAATGCAATTATCTGCATAATTAATTTCTTTGACTGCTCTGCTGTGTCCTCTTTTTGCAGAGGCCAGAATGTCAAAGATCAAGTAGACTGGGGAAAATAAAAAATTCACATTGTGAAAGGATATAAAAAATACTTGGAATTTCAATGCATTGGCTTCTATTTATCTCAAATGTCAAGGGCAGTGTAAAATGTATTTTTAAAATGTGTTTTTGTATGGTTTGAGCCCATTCTTGGCGTAGTTGCGAATCTAGAAGGGCCATTGTTCTTTGAGAGAGTTTGAGGGGGTTTCTTTGTACAAAGTGACAAAAAGAAGACTTGGAGTACTGGGCTGCCATTGTTCCTGTGCGGCGCTGTAAAATTTGATTTGAAATTAGGACCTCGGGGCAAGCTCTTCAATAGCCAGTTTTTATTTTCTGCCAGCATTTTAATCACTCTTGGGCTTAAAGTGGATGACCAACATAATGCCTCTATGTTTAATAGAACAGTTCATATCTTGAAGGCCAGTTAACTGAATTCAGGGATCTATCATCTGCCCAACATTAGTCTTTTCTGTTTCCTGTCTATTTATGAAGATAGCTCTCCATTCCAGCCAGCTCTCAAAGAAGAGCAACTCTTTCTTCCTTTCTTTCCTTTTTTTTATTCCTCTGAATTTCTTCAGTGTACTAACATCTCTTTTACTGATCTCTTAAAGGAGCCAAGTTGCAGGCGTGGTGCGGGTGCGAGCGCTGGCTGGAGCATCACATTGTATCAGTGCAACTGCTGGGTTTCACCATATGGGGTTAGGACGTAGGGACAGATGGAAGAATCAGATTTCATGCTGAAATGGGATGCCAGGAAGAAAAAAGTGATGTGTTGGCCTAAGCCTTAGGTGCCTCATAGGGATTCACAGTGCAGACATGTGTGAGCAGGGAAACGGGAAATTGGGGAAGAAATACTGGAGGTTTTAGAGGGCTGATGACCAAGTCATCATAGAATCACTTGAGCTGGAGAGGACCCAAAAGGATCATCGAGTCCAGCTCTTATCCCTACACAGGACACTCCCAACAGTCACCACGTGTGTCTGAGGGCATTTGCTTCTGGAATGCTGGCAGACTGGGTGCTGTGACTGCTTCCCTGGGGAGCTGTTCCAGTGCTCCACCACCCGCTGGGTGAAGAACCTCTGCCTAATATCCAGTCTAACCCTCCTCCTGTCATTCCCTCGAGTCCTGTCATAGGCTGCTACTTCAGTAATTTGATTCATGTACCCTGAGCTTCACATCTGCCAGCCACTGCCCCTAGTCTGTTGAGATTGCTGTCATGAGTGCTGATGGTGACAGTGGTGGAATGTGTGATTAGGGAAGGGACTTATCCACTGGGCTATTTCACATAGACCACTAACAAGACATTCAATGGCGTTGAGTTTGGATCAGTCAAAGCTGACACCAGTAGCCTAAACCAGAAAGGAAACTCTATCATTGTCGTATTACTAATTGGACTCTGTTATACACCACAGTTAATTCCTAGCAAGCTTGAATTTGGTTTTAGTTTGCTAGAAATGAAACAATTTCAGACACAGATTATGATCATCAGAACTCACTTCAGTCATAATCATCTGATGCCTTTGTTGTCTTTATTTGTACTTAATCAACAGAATTGAGCTTGTGTTCAACACTTTTCCTTGTGCAGAGGCAGGAGAAAAGTGGCTAACCAAGAGCTGGAGAACTGTAAGAGGTTAACGTATTCAACATCATCAGGCACAGCTTTTCATTCACTTTCAAATGGAACTGTGTGGGTGGCTACACAATGTGGGAAACTCTTTTCATTGAAGAATCTGAATATTTTGTAAGGAAGTGAATAGTTGCAAATAATCTTTTCTGTAACACTGAAATAAAGAACAAATGAGCTAGTCTCAGAAAATACTGAAGCGTTATTGTCTTCAGTCATTTAACAGAGCTATACAGAAGAAAATATTCCAAACTTGACAGATTCATATCCTAATCTTTTGCTCCCCAGCAGGAGGCTGTGTAGTTTGTATAGCTGATATCAGTTAAAGCAGAATAAGTTAAAGTTTGCTTCAGCACTGCATGAAAGTAAACATTTTGGGAAATAAAACTTATAATAAAAATTATTATTATCAGATAAAACTACGATAGTCAACCTAGGGATTGGATACATCCTCCAAAATGTGCAGCATCCTATCCGTGCCAGCCCTTTGGCTTCCATGGCAGATCTGCTGCAAACCACCCTCTTGTCCAAGACCCCATAGCTGTTCCCCATCGCGTGTCTGAGACAGACATTGTGGGTTTATGTCGAAACATTGGATACCTGTTTGAAGACACAATTTTGTTTTAGGAGGAAAAAAAATTTACAAGGTGCCATATTAGATGCCTGAATGAAATAAGAAATTTATTCTGTTTATTTTAACAGTCTCTCACTTTCATACTGTTACCTGCTGGAGATGTGGCTGAGATCTTTGTGAAAAATAAAGCTAAAAAATAAATCAATGTAGCGACTACAGGAATTCCTGTTCCATTTCCTTTCTTAAAAGTAATTTTATTTTAGAATGAATCATAGAATCATAGGATGACCTGAGTTGGAAGGGACCCGCAAGGATATTGGGTCCAACTCCTGTCCCTGCGTAGGACAATCCCAACATTCACACCGTGTGTCTGAGGGCACTGTCCAAATACTTCTGGAATATTGTCAGGTTTGGCACCATGACTTCACTTTCAAGTTTCAGGCCACAAGATAAAGTATAGCCAAAATAAGGTATTTCTTTAAAGAGAGAAAGCTGCGAGTTCTTGCCCTGCATAGAGCACCAGGCTCCTGTTGGTGGCTCTGGACAGAGCTGCCCTCGTAGCTGGTTTCTTTTCCCTGCAGCATGAGGGCCAGCTCTGTGAAACGTGGCTGCTCGGGACAGAGCTTCCTGCCTGGCAAAGCACCCCGATCAAATGCCAGATTCCCTTTGGAAGAGTCACAGGAGTCCCTGAGTCATGATCTGCAGTCCTGGCTTCTTGTGTTTCTATCCATGATATCTAGCAGTGATTCTGCAGGGATGAAATGGTGCTTTCCCTGCAGTCTGCAGGCACGAAACGCTGCAGAAGTTCAGGGCAGCTGTTCTGTGCACATCTGTACATAGATGAAACTTAGGGTAAGTACAAAGGATCTCCAGGGCAAGCCTGAGTAGGTCAGCATTAGCCTTAACTAAATGTGATTAACTTTATCCATCTCCTGGTGTATTTCTTTCCAATCCACTCCAGTGCTTGATTTAATTTTCCTTTTATGTAAACTCAAAGATTTAGCTTCATTAGAATGATTGCAGGGATTCACTGCATATGGCCTGGTGCTTTCTTGATCCCTCCAGGGTTTTCCTACCAAACACTTCAATCTGGTGAGGTGGAGGGAAAGTTTTTTAAGGAGTCGATGACAGCAGAGCATGAAAGAGCTATAGTGAAAAAGGTGCTGGGAAAGGAAATCTAGTAGGAATCCAGCTTGGAAAAATGAGCAGCAGGTTAGATCACATTGGGGAGGAGGGAAGAATCTGGCCCTGGGACTCCAGTGCTGATGCTGGGGTCAGCACGTGCTGGGATCCAGGCTGCGTCAGGTTTGTGCCCGTTTCCCTGAGCATCGCTTATTTCAGATTGATCAGGGTATATTCTCTTCTTTTTTTTTTTAAATAAGTAAAAGTTAATTGTAAAATTATTTTGGAGAGATTTTGTTCAAACAGTATGTGGGTACGTGCACTTGTTCTAAATTATCTGCCTTGCGTGTCAACAGAAGCACAACTTGTGCTTTGTGAGCCTTTGTTTATTTTTACCTTTTATAGCAAATTCAAAAACCAGGCGCAATTGTTTTCCAGTTTTAGGAGGTTAATATTGTATAGGCCATTTTAACCACCATTTTAAACTCATTTTCTTAACAAAACAAGGACTTCTGGCTTTTTCCACAATATTAGATCTATCATATCAGAGTCCTTTATTGAATATTTTATTGACCGTCTGCTTGCCCTATGCTAACCTGCCTGACATCCAAAGTTTCTCTCTCTCTGGAGATGCAATGTCAGTTCTCATTAAGCAGCTGAGCGTGAATTTTCCCTTCATATTTCCTGTGAATAAACTCCATCTCAGCATGCAGACACTGGGCCCTGGTGCATCACAGGGACGTCCAGGGCTGGAGCAAGGCATAGGCAATGGGTGGATTTAAGGTGGTCTAGGCAGGGGTGTGCTGTACAGCGCATTTTCCGTTTGGGGCTGCCATCAGCATTTTGTGTAGTTTTGCTGTACATAAATGCAAAGGTATTGAAGGCAATAACTTCTCCTGGCAAGTTAATTACTTTGACTTCTTATTGAAGGGAAACTTGAAGTAAAAGCTGAGGGAAGTACATCATCTGCTTACATTAGGCAATCTATCCAAGAGCACAGATTTGATTTACTGAGCAGCTGCAGTTACACGTGCATTTTCATAGAATCATAGAATTGTTTGGGTTGGAAGGGACCTTAAGAATCGTCCAGTTCCAACACCTCCGCCATGGGCAGGGGCACCTCCCACTGGATCAGGGTGCTCAAAGCTTCGTCCAACCTGGTCCTAAACAGCTCTGGGGATGGGGCAGCCATGACTTCTCTGGGCAACCTGTTAATTATCTCAGTTCATCTTCCAAAATTTGGTATCTGTTCTTAATATTTCATTGTACTTTCTGTATAACTTCCCTTTTTAAAATGTAAATCCTGTGTTTTCTTTCTTTCTACAAAACCCAGAAAATTGTGTTCTGTCACTGTGGTTTTATGGCCATATTAACACTGTACTTGCAGTGTCTGCTCTTGTTGGCCATTGGTTTTGAGCTCCTCGCTGAATCTGTCCTGACTCCCTCTTAATTATAGGCCCATGTTTTCTGCTGTGCTATACAACATTTACTAAATAACTTTAATATGAGGCAGGTATAAATCTTTCATAATTCTGTAGCTGAAATGGTGGACAATTTCATTATGTGCACTCCTTCGTTTGTAACAATTGTATGGCAGAATAATTGTTGCATCTCTTAGCAAGCCTTCAAAGGAAGGGAAGAGTGAATTTTATTCAAAGCCATACACTAATTTGGGCCACTTTTCCATTGTGTGTTATTTTTAAATGTTGCATTTCTAAGTAGACTCTCAAAATAATTAGAAAATGTGTTTTCCTTCGAGAAATAAGAATTCACACCAGAGCCTACCATGACATCTTTTGAATAGTAACTTTACCTGAACTCTGCTATTGTTAGAAAGCTCTCCTAAAGAAAACAAATTTGGAAGAACAGATTATTTCTTTGTGTTTCTAAGCGTATTTTCATTGTTGTGGATGGACAGAGTTGGTTCAAATTATGTTGCTGTGACTCTACTGTATGACAGATCTGTATTCACAACAATGCGTCTCTAACTCAAAATGCAATAAGAAAGGGAGGAAATTTAGTTTTGTTATTGTGGTTGTGGAGGTCTACAGAGAAGTGGGTCTGTGGGGTGCAATCCTGGGGACACGTACCAGTTAGCTTTGGGTTTTTAATGCCTTTCTTTTTTTCAACCTTGGTGTCAGATGTTGTAAGTTAATTTATTTTCCTATTATTTTTTGCTAATGGCACTAAAACCCTTTTTTAAAAGCTTTCCTAATTAATGATCTTTTACCTCACAAACAAAAACTATATTGTCTTTGAGAAGTGCCTGAGTATTTTAAAACAACAGGCTGTTGGTAGGTTTTATTGCCTCATGAATTTAGGGTCAACACACCTATTATTCTCCAGAGTTAATTTAGGCTGGGTTATTGACTGACTGGGTTGTCGGGGATATCTCACTCTCGTAAAACTTACACTCATCTCGAATTGTTGTAGTTTTCTTCTTTGTTGCATGGTGCCATGATATTTAACTAATAAAAGAAGGGAAACAGTTGTATAAAGGCAGGTATTTAATTTCAGGCTTGTGACACCAGGGAAATAAGACTGTCATTACTCTATTCCTATTTTTTAACATTGAATTGGTTTTACTTTCCTTTAGATATGGAGAGGGAAGAGAGCTTTCTCAAATCATAAGACATGTAAAAATGTATAAGAAAGATAGGATTTACAAAAGTGCCTAATTAGGCTTTTCAGATGGCTCTGGCTGAGTTCAGCGATCGTCCACCAAGGTGAAGTTAGGCCAGTTGCAACGAGCTCAGTGATGCTGAAATAATGCAGCTAACACCAACTCCCCATAGAAAAATCAAAGAGCACAGTTTCATGTGTAACTCTTTGAATGTCAAGGTGAAGATATACCCCTTGGACTCTCCAAACTGGAAGTACAACAGATAGTGAAACTAGCAGTTGGTTTTAAAAATTTCATAAGAAGCCAGCCCTTCTGTGTTTACAATTCAGAAATAAATTGCAGTCCTGTAGAATCGTTACAACTTCTGTTTTCCCAAGTGTCTGCTTCCATCACAAATCTGAGCCATATGTCCTTGTGGGGTAAAATGCTGGCTGGACTGAAAACATAGACCTTTTCTATAAACCAGCCTTCAAAATGCTCAAAGGCAAGCCAAGTCCCCTGCTGTGTCATGGCATCCAAACTTCAGTTGATAAGCAGGTCCTCAGCAGAATCCAAATTTGCACCAGTAAGTCATGACCTGTAATGTGGGGATTGGAAAATATCCAGCTATTCTGCAGGGCACACCAGGAAACGCTGTGTTTCTGGGTAGGAAATTCAGAAGAGTGGTGAGCTTGATCAGGTTGTTCCAGTATTTTCCTGGTCAGTTTTTTTAATATGCGTAAATATATTATTACTACTTTGGGTGAAAGTAGTTCAGTTCTAGAAATAACTTTTGCCTCATTCTGGGCTTATAGGAACAATTAAAAATTATTCCTAAACACACTGGATCTTCTGCAAATCCAGGGTGCACTTGACAGATCTGTGTTCTGTAAGGAACTTAGTACAGTCACTTCATATTAAAAACTAGACGGATATTCTGACCTCTAAACTCAGGACTGCTGAGCAGATGACAGTCTACTACTTTGCTTCATTTCCAGTGAGCTCTGGCTTTTGGCTCTCTGAAGTGGATATTTGTTACATAAAAAGGAGGAAGCATCTGATATTGGTTTAAGACAATGAGTCCAGGAGCTTCACTGACTGCCATAGCAATTCTGAGGACAGCATCTAAGAAGCTGAAGCATCTATGATTATCTTGCATTTACCTGAGAGGCACACAATCACTGTCATGGTTGCTTTATAAATAACTACCCTAATCCTTCCTAAATTATTTTTACTAGTTTTTAGTGGGTGTATAGCTTTTAAAACTGGAAAACCAAAAGCTGGCTCTGTTCATTTTCTCATGAAATTGTAGCCAGAGGAGTAAATTCATAGCTAAGCGCTTACTCATTGGCTACTGTATTATAAATAACTCTTCACCTTGGCCCTGTTTCTCTAGTTGTTATTCACTGTGAGTAGTACTTACTCATGAGTACAGAGTAGCAGAGAAGTAAATGATTCTGCTATCATTACTCACAGTTTTAGTACCCTGGCACATCAAGAGGTTTGCTTTCAACCCAGGCACTGCTGTCCTGGAGGAGAAGTAGCAAATTTTATCGCCTAATAGACTATATTTGCAAAAACTACTCCCAGGAAATGGCTACTGAAAATGCTTTAAAAAATGAAAGCAGGGAGAAGTGGGGAGGAACTACAGGTATGAATACAGGCTGAGAGGGTACAGCCTAGAGAAGGGGAGGCTCCGGGGAAATCTTAAAAGTGGCCTCCCAGTACTGAAAGGGAGCCTGTAAGGAAGCTGGGGAGGGGCTTTATGTCAGGGAGTGCAGGGATAGGATGAGAGGGAAAGGTTTTAAGCTGGAAGAGGGGAGATTGAGATGAGATCTTAGGAAGAAGGTTTTTCCTGTGAGGGTGGTGAGACAACAAAGGTTGCCCAGATAAGTCATGGCTGCCCCATCCCTGGAGATGTTCAAGGCCAGGTTGGGTGGGGCTTTGAGTCCCTGATCCAGTGGGAGGTGTCCCTGCCCATGGCAGGGGAGTTGGAACTGGATGGGCTTTAAGGTCCCTTCCAACCCAAACGATTCCATGAAGTCTGTAGGGGATATTTGGAACTGTATATGACTGGAAGTGTTGTTATGGTTTATCCCTGGGCTTAGTCAGCAGTGCAAACCTGCGGAGCAGATTACGAGCAATGGTGGGGGAGCCATCACCTCCTTGCTCCTGCTTTCTCCTTGCCATTACATTGCTTTCAAAGTGTAAATGAACTTAAAGGTTCAAAGCTTTTGGGAAGGATTCCAGACCCAAGGTCATCTTCTCTGGGTGGTTTATTGGCTGTCCTGTGTTTGCCCACATCCCTGGTGTTTACCAGCTGAGGGAGTTTATGAAATTTTGATGCAGGAATTAGGTTGTTGCTCATCTTGTACCTTCTTGCTCATATTATTGACAGTACCACTGAACTGCTTGAGGCAGATAGCATCTCAGTGATCACTGTGCTATTTCAGCTCTCCACTGCTGACAACATCAGAAGTGTTTTAACAGGGTTTTAATGGGCAGCCTCTGTAGCTCCTTGGAGGGTTGCAAATAGCTGCCGTGAAAAACCTTTTCTGCCGCTCTGAGCTGACATGCCCTCCTTTCCTCATCCAGCTGCTGCTTGTTTATGTGGCTGCAGCACTGTTGACAAGCACTTCTTAGATGGGCTGGGCACTGTGGAGACAGTGCAAGTTCAGCAAGTTCCTGCATCTTTCAGGTGAGCTGCGAGGAATAACAACACGGTTGTGAAACCTCTGGGAAGAGCAGCACGATGAGATGGTAACCCAAACTGTGTTCAGAAGTCCCCTCTTCTCTGTCAGCTCTTTCAAAGAGTAATCAGACAAGTTACACTGATGTACAATACACAGCTTTCTTTGTTCTGTTGCTCACAATTTATTTCCAATGATACCCTAGAGCAAGGGTTAATGGTTTTGAAGCAAACAACCTTTAATTTTTAGCAGTAAACAACAACACAAAGGATAAAATCAGTATTTCTCAAGTCAAAATGTTAATTTGATAGGAGCAGTTTCTAGCTGACTGGTTGCCTTGCTCTGCTTGTTACCAGAAAAGAGGCTTTGAGCACAGCTTGCTTTGGACTATGTGAAAGCTTTCTCCTCTCTGTTTTGCTTAATATAACTATAAAGTGCCCTTTATCACACTTCAACTTGAGTAATCCCGGTTTAGAAATAGTGGATAATACCCATGGGAAAGAGCACTGGAAACATACATTATAAAAAACACGCAGACGAAGCTCAAAAGATCCACTGACATGTAAATTTAATTTAAAAATTATACGTTTTCAATGAGGGCTTGTGTCTTCAATTTACCAGTTTCCATGACTTCTTCAGAAAAAGTGTTTCCTTTTGCATTCTTGGTGGAAAACACTCTGAGGGATATTACAGGCCCAAAAAGACTATCACTTCTGTCTTATACGGAAAAAAAATTACCCAAAATACGTATACTTGAAATAAATAAGAAAAATACCTACTTTTCTGTTTTATTTCTATCCTCTCTAACAGAAGTTAAACTTTACCGTAACCAGCGCTGCATGAAAAAGCGTGTCCTAACTGTGTAAATAAGCCACCTTTTCATTGCATGTGCAAATTAAAAGTATTTCAGCTCTTTCCATAAAAGGCTTGTGAGATTGGGTAAAACAACTAAAGCAGCAAGTGGGCAAGCAGGAGAAGATACAACAGCCACAGGAAGGAGCAGGCTATAAATAGGAATCATTATATAAAGTATCACCGTTCAAAGAGGATTCTGGCTTAAATAAGAGAATCTCAAAGTTCTACTGAAAATCATATGCATTGCTCCATCTACTGAATGTTTAAAGGAAGAAATCACAGCAACAAAACCCCACCTTCCTCGGCGTGGGTTCCTGGGGCTGAGCTCGTGCCCTGCAGAGCAACCTCGTGCGTTGGGGTCTGTGCAGTGGGAGCTGTCGCAGCCGGTTACTGCGAGGAAACCCACAAATGTGCTAAATCCAGAGATTCTCTTCAATGTCCTCAGTCTAAAATCCTAAAGAAAAGTAAAACTTGAATCTGTTGGCAAGTAAAACTTAAAAGGAAAGTCTAAAGGTCTTTGAAACTTGTCAAGATTAAATGCTTTTCTTAACTCTCTTCTATCTATTCTGCTTTTAACAAACCTTGTCACAAGCTGAACTACTTAAATATCCATGTATTATAAAAGCTACTTCTGCTTAATACCCATTATTTCAGTTTTTAATGCAGTAAAGGCAGTGGCTTTTGTGTTGTTTTATTAAGTCCAAAGCATCTGTTCAAAGGAACGAATCCTTAGGTTAAGGGAGGAAGAAAAACTCTTGTTTGTGGAATTTCAGTCTCTCAGTAAATGGAGGAGCCATTCAGAGCCGAGCTCAGGCTTTTACACTTCTTACTGTCTTCGAGCTTGTGGGTTCTGCTGTGATTTGCAGCACTGAAAACCACTGTGGTTTTTGTTTCTCTAACGTAATTAATAAAAATAATTCATCAGTAGCTAATGCCTTTCAGAGTGTTTTTTCCCTGAGTCAGCTTACTGGGGAAAAAGTTCATTATAAATTATAATTGGGGGAAAAAAAAAGATAGACAGAATAAAGCTTGTGATGTGGTGGACTTCCCTTAATATAACGTCTCAGCCTAGTTTATCTGAAGAAATGTGTAGCAAGACGCTGTCATCTGGTTTATAAACTTTGTTCAATGCATAAAATGAAAAAATAAAGTTTAAAGTGTGTTAGGAGCGAATCTGGAATTTACTAGGGGATTATCTGTTTTAAATTCCAGAAATTATTTTTGAGACAGAAACTTCTGAGGTACTAACCTTGTACTTGGAATTGCAGAATTAGCAGTACTTGGGAGCATGCTTTAAGTGAGAGCTTTGTAATCAGCTGTACCTTCATGTAAAGTTTTCTATATCTACATAGCTTATAGCACGCTGGGTTAAATGCACACATACCTGCTTGTTAATGACCCAAGACATTGTCTTCTAGAGGCTTGGTGTCCTTGGGGTGTCACCAGCTTCAGAGCCAGGGGCAAGAGCCCTGTGCTTCTCCTTCCCTTCCCACCTCTCATCCTGCAAGGGCGAGTGACTTGTCACGCAGCAATGGTGTGCTTCAAGGTGATGGTGATGCTCTGTGGTGCTCCTTTCTGTTGGGTTTGATCTTGATTAAGGGAAGAAAAGGGACCGAGTGCTGGTTTAAGTTTATTATTATGCATATTGTTTGTCACCTTTGTTCAGTTGGTGCTTTGAAGTTAGTCTTGCATTAGTGTTGCACCTTAGGCAAAATTGTTTACTGCTTCACTGTTCATGTTATTTCGCTTGCTTTTATGTTCACTTCTATTTCATAGTTTTGCTCTGCCAATTTGGATATAATTGTATGAAACACTGCTTCTGGTTTTATCCTGCAGCTTTTTATTACCGGGACCATCTTTTACCATGCAGAAAGACACTCGTGTAAATAAAAGGCATTGGACTGGCCTTGTTATTACCAAGTTTCTCATTAACAAAAATGTCATATTTTTAATCTTGCTTCTTAACATGTTGTAAACAAGGTCACAACCAATTAGAAATCACAGCCATATTCATTCAGGAAGGTGAATCTAACATAGTTATCCAGGTGTGTTATGTGATTTCAGTAAGTAACAATCTGCCTGTCCGAGCAGGTTTGGGCCGTGGCAAGAGCCATACAGCGAGGTTTGAAGGATGACTGCAACACTACAGCTTTCTGTTTCTTTAACATCATGGAACAGAAAACAGTGTATGAGTGCACAGGTTATATCACTGCTTGAATTATTTTTGTCTCCTTTCCTTTCTTTTCCGTTTGGCTCGTGAGGAGGGAGGGCACCTCAGGTTCTCCAAAGCACTCACACCCAGCTTTGCCCTTTTTCTCCAAGACAAAAAGGAGATGGGGACAGCAGGGTGGAGGGCCACCAGGATGGCTGGCACTGCTTGCTCTCTGAGGTTCAGCAGGAAGGTTTCAGCTGCCAGTTGTTTGTTCCCATTGCTCTATCAGGATGGGCAGGACGCAGATCATCTGCAGGGCATGGGGCTGTTCTGGGCACAGTGCTCACTGCCCGTGGTGCAGGGTGCCCACGTGGAGGCCGCGCTGTGACAGAAGAAAGCTGAGATGCTGGTTCTTGCTTTGTAATGTCCGTTGGTATTTATGGCCTGGTTCTGAAGGGTATTAAATGTATAAAATATGTATGTTTAAATGATGTATTTGGATCTTAAAGCCACTGCACTGTTAATGTGCTTTTAAGGATTTTCATGACCATGTGCTTACGTAGCAACAAATTGGCCTTCTAGAAATGTGTAGGGAACTTGAAATTTAGGATGCCAGGTGGATTCAGGCTGCTTCAGCTGGGATTTGCAGCAGGAGGAGGCCGAGCTGGAACATGGCTGAGTGCTGCCCCTGCCCCTCCGCAGCTGTGGCACTTTCGTTACCAGTTATTTGCCTCCAACTAGAGCCAGCCCTGGGGGAGTCAGGTACAGAATATAGATATTAGTAGATACTTGATTAATGAAGTTGACAGAGGAGAGGACATACCTGCCTGTGGCTCAGGCCATCTCTGAGCAGACTCTTGAAGCCTCTGCCATCGCTGTGTATTCTTCAGTGGCTGAGATAAGGCAACTCATCCGGCAAGTATTTGTAGTCACATGCTGCGGGGTTTTTAGGCAAATTCTGTTTAAGCAACAGTTTGACGAAAGCTATCAAAGCTCAGTTTGTTCCTGTAAATCTCAGAATATTAGTCATAGGTTAATGGGAATGAAAGCAGTCATGTGTAGCAAAGCCACACTGGTGGGCTCTTGTCTTCGGGAATTCAGAGGGAAACGAGTATCGCCTCTTTCATTTGCTTTCATTACTGTGTCTTCCTTTATTTCCATGCACTGTGAGGTCTGGCACTCTTGGAGCTAGCTGGATCATTTCTAAAATGCAATATTGTGCCACTTATTAGGAGTCTGCATACTTAGTGACAGAATTGATTCACTTGGTGCTGCTGCACTTATAATGTTACCTTTTATGTTCGTGTTTGTTCCAACAGAGTGGCCTCTAGCACAGACGACTTGAACTTGTATCACCTGCAAACTGACAATGCTGGAGCCACCAGTTTGTCATTATCCTTACTAGTGTATCTGATTTAATTTTGTGAGAGTGGATTAATTCGTAAAATTGCAGTGCTTTTTGCTCGTTAATGGTCAGTAAATGGGGGCGGGGGGGGAATGGAATTCATCAGTTCTGTAGTCATTTCAGTTCTAGTTTTAAGTTGTTCTATAAATATGTCTTTATGGATGCAGTTTTACTAGCTTAAAAACACTAATTGAAAACAGTTGCTTAAATCTCTTTGGATCAAGAAGGCAGTAATAAGCAAAGAGAGTATCTTATCCCTACAATCCAGAAATGCTTAGTGACTGGTATACTCGGTGCAAGTGTAATCAGCTTCTTGTTTCATCTAAAAACCTTAGCTCTCTCGGTGTGATTTAGTACCTCACCAGCAGCATGTTTTTTCTTGTTTCTGAGATTACCAACTACTGAAACAAAATTTAAAACCAAATGGCATAACATACAAAAATGTTTTTAAAAATATTTAATTCATTTATGCCATCTTGTTGTATGTGTCATATGTTCTAGAATATCACTGGGCTTCCAAGAAAAAAGGTATTAGATTTGCTCTCTTGTGCAACAAAATGTTAATTTACATTATGTAATGTCATTCTTATGACTTAACGTTTGCATCAGGCAGGACTGATCTCTGCTATTTTCTAAGGTACCCAACAGATGAACCCATAGCTCTTAGATGGGATCAGCCTGTGTGTTTACCTACTGATGCTGCCTGTGATTCCAAAACAAATGAACTGCAAGGGAGAAGAGCTTGGATATCTTTGCTTTCCGAAATGGCCAAATTCTGTAGGTTTGGGTTTGTTGAGGGGGTTGTTGCTGTGATTTGGGCTTAGTTCCTTGTCTACTGCTTGTTTCATGTCAGAAATGTAAGTTCCTTCTTACTTACAAGATGTAATGACTGTAGATCCCATGCACGATAGTGAGATACTTTGATTATTTAAAACACTAGCTAGTGTTGGTAATACATTTAAACAAAAACTATTGATGACCACTCTGGTTGTTGGCCTTTTTTTTTTTTCAAATCTTACACCCGCATCCCTCTGGCTTGAAATGTGGTACCATTTTCCAAAGTGATCCTCAGAAAGTGCTCTACCAAGCCTCAAAAGTCTATAAGTGATACACAGCTCATTTTCAAGCTGGAAAGCAAGGAGAAGAAAGCCAGTCTGTGCTGGTGGAGAGGGAATGCAAACCCACAAATCTTTCTTTGGGCACGTGGGAAGTAAAACAGGTTAAGCTATATGATCTTCAGTGATCATTTCTTTGAATGCTTGTGTTCATTCACATGGCTAGGACTGGTCACAGATATCAGATAGCTGGTCAGTTACCAGATCTCATTAGGAGTCATAATTAATGGAGATGTTAATTTCATAGCTTTCCTGTACACATTTAACTGCCTTAGGTTGCATGCATCTTATTCCTAATTGCTTAAGCAGGCAAATTGACATGAACTTTCATGGGAAAGTTGCATTGCTCAGAAAGTTTTGTCATTTTCCTTTTCTATTCATTTTATTTTTAAATGTCAGATAATCTCATACGACTGAATTATCTGAAATATCAAAATGTTGTGGTAGCATCATGTCTCAGAGCACGGGCAGTTTGGACACGCTGCCTTCCCACAGCATGAAGGAGCACACACGTGCATCTACAGCATCTTTGTTCAGGACTGAAAACACAGTGAGAGTTCAACCCCTGAAATTCTTTCTCTGAGTCTTTTTGATAAGCAAGTAGCACTTCACACAAGCCCATTGTTAAAAATCACTTGCTCTTTGGTGGTTTAAGAAATGTATAAGTGTATTCTGTCCATCTAAAAGCCATCCATTACAAAAAATAATCAGACATCCTTTTCTCTTGTACATTTATGTCATTCTGTGAATCAGAAGCATTTTATGTACTGAGGGCAATGTGCTTTGCTTTTGGAATTCTTGAGTTTCACTAGAACCCCAGGGCACAGTTGGCTCGGGAGACCTGAGGTGACCCGTAAATGGGAGGTGCTGTGTCCCTTTGCTGCTTAGCAAGATCATTTTAAAGAGAAATTGAAATACAATGTCCAGATAAAATATGATGATATTTTAATCCAAAGAGAAAAGCAGTAACTATTTTTATACTAGTTGACCTCTTGATTCAGATGTTAATTATTTCTCATAGCTTTCCTCTGAGAGGAAGATGGGCAGTTTCCTCATTTGTATGTGACAAAGTTGAGTCAGAAAAAGAATTAAGTGACTTTCCGGAACGTAAAGAAAGTCCTTATGAGAGCTGAAGAGTTCCTGTATAAGCACTGGCAGACACACAGCTTTGAATGCTGAACTCTCTCTGCAGGCAGGAAAGGTGCAGGAGAAGTAGTCTCTTTTTTTCAGATTATTTTGCTTGTGACAGTGTGCTGTCTCGTTTGTGAACCAGCCTGTCCGTTCTTCCTGGGCTTCAAATAAAGTCTAGTTTTTCTCCTAAATCCCAGTGATTGACTGTGTATAAATATGCTGACAGTCTCAAAAATAATGATGAGAAATCTGCTTACTGTACATGTGTGTGGCCAACAGCAAGAAGTTAACATTGTGTTTAAGCAGCTGGGCTGCTGTCTTACCAGGGTTCCCTTCATTGGTCTTTGCCAGTCTTTCTGTGGAAGCTTTTATTTCAATTTAAGGCAGTTTAAGATTAATTAATGGATATTATCTTGAAGTTGGATTAATGTTTTAAGTCTAAACTATTTCAACCACTCTGTAGAGGACGTGTGAATCTCTTTTTGTGGATGCAGTAAGGTGGTAACCCTGCCTTGCCTCTGCATTGTTCAGAGCAGCACATTCCCATGGCCACACCAAATGCAGCCAGAGACGTTGCAGTTAAAATTATCAGAACCGCAAGGGTTTATTGTACTGCACCACTTCTGATGATGCTTTTGATTTTAGAATTGCAGAGGGGATGCCAAGAGTTTTATTTATCCTTTGCACAAGTCAAAGTTCAAACCTGGAGTTCTGGATCAAGGTGGTGATGCCTGTAAAAGGAATAAAAGAAGCCTAAATTGTTTAGGGGAAGATTTGCTTCTGCAGTGCCAGTAAAACAGCCAGCACCGGGGTTTAGGTTAGCAGCCAAACCAGCCAACATCCATAATCTACCTCGTACAGAGGGGAGGGGAGCAGATCCCTAAGGGCCTGAGAAGCTCCAGAATTCATCTGCACCCACACAGATATACAGATTGGTCCTCTGTGTCCTAGTGGATCCACGTGGCCCCCACTGCTGCCTGAAAGTTTCTTCAATGAGGTGACACATCCATGACTGGGGCCGCACATGCTGGGCCCAGCAGTCACTCTGTTCCCCAGAAGTGTTGCTCTTCATAGTTGAAGGTACAACCATATCTCCTAGGCGCTGGAAACACGGGATCATGGGATCTGAGGCAGTTGATTCCCAGATTCCACTCCCATTCAGATATTTCTATTAGGCCCTCTGCTGCCTGGCTGCTGTGGGGGTTCGTTAGGAGCCAGGCGGGTCGGCAGTACCTTCCCTGTCTTAGCGCACACAGGGAAAGCTTTGGCTGTAGAAAACTTAGAATCGTTTGAAATTTTCTATTTTAAACCCCACAACTGTTCAGTTGTTATAAATCCAAGCAATATAAATTTCACACTTTGCGTTAGGCTGGGATGTAGCTTTGGAAAAGGCAGTTGTGCACAGTGTTCCCTGTGCTGCTGGCTGCTGCCCCTGCTGCGTGGCAGCAGAGTCCTGTGGAGTGGAGGAGAGGGCTAAAAGGAAAGGCAAAAGAGCTCTCAGAGCAAGGCCGTGCTCTCAACGCTTCTTCTGTGCCTGTTTTGTCACCACTTTGTACTTCTGATGGAAGGAAAATTGAAATGTTGTCCTGATGGGATGTGGAGCAGAGGGCTGCCCCCAGCTTGTGCTCATCGTGAGATGCAAAATTAAGTTCTTCTATCAGTTGGGAATTCTGTGGAATTTGCTTCCATTTGACAGTGTTTCCAGATGGAAAGGAAGAACTGTCTGTTTCTGTACAGTGCAATTTTTGTTTACTTTAGATGGTTTTGAGTTTGAGGAGGGGGTCTGCTGCTTTGTTTTCAGTAGCATGAAGACAGATGTTGTTTCACAGCACTGTCCGGAGGCTTTTCTCATCCCACAGTTCTGTTTTAGGTGTGTTAAAGACAAATTCCATTGGAAGTGTTATAAACTTAGTTGTATTTTCAGTTATTTTAATGATTCCTTCTTTTGCTAGCACAGGAGGTTAGAAACGTGTTAAAGCTAGTGGTAAAGTAATTTATGAAGGGCAGATGGAGTTCAAAAGGTTCAAATGTACAAGTTCAGTTCCAGCATCATTTGGATCTTCACACCTCAGTGTCCCAATAGAGAAACTGGATACTGAGTTTTTACAGGTTTTACAGTAAAAATTGAGCCCTCCAGAACTTTTAGTAACTAATGGATTTTGCAGAAATTGTTTGACTACCTTGGATGTCCATTAGCTGTTTTGCTTTTATGTCTTTGCTGGAAACCTAAATGGCTTTTACTTGCACTTATTTTACTAGTTATACGTTTGTAAGAGATGTCTTTTGTATTACAGTAGCCGGTAGGAAAAAAAAAGTGATGTACTCAAAAATTGTAGAAGCATTTAATCATAGTATATCCCAACTAGAATTTAAACTGTGTTGTCAAGAAAGTTTCCATCTGTGGCATGCCAATCCCAAGCTGACTACATGCAGTTTTAATCTTCGGATTCTTGAATTCATTCTTTTTTCCTGTGGCTTTGGTGGTGTTAAAATTTAATCCTCAGCAGTTACATTGTATTAAGTCTATATTTCTCCTTTCCTTGCATGTTTTAGTTTATCACTGGCAATAGATTTCAAAATATACTTAAAATATGTGCTTTCTAATATGGTGAAGATTGATAGAATACCTTTCTACCAAATGGGTAGTTTAAGAAAGTTTGCTCTCAGTTTTATGAGCTGCTAGATACTCAGCAAAAGTAATCTCCTGTTAAAGGTGCACATTTTTGATGGGCAGCTCTCAAAAATATCTTGCTGATTTAAAACTTTTTCATACAGTTGTGTTCTTTATATTTGTTCACTCATACTGATTTTATCTATATATCTATAATATAATAATAATCTGTAATAATATCTATATTGCTTCAAGAATGAGAATTAATTCTGTACTCTAATGTTGAGTAATGTGTGGGTAGTTTTTTTGTATGGCAAAATGGGACAGAGGAAGAGTAAAAAGAGATAAATCTACATATTTTGGTTGCCGTTCCTCCCCGGTTTCAGATACTTGTGACAATTATGGAAGTTGGCTGGCACAGCAGCAGAGGAATGATAAAACCACTTCCATTTTGGAAGAGAGGTGATAGGATGGGTGTGGTTCTCCATGTCAAACAAGCACTTAGGAGGAAGGCAGTGTTGAAGCTGGTATGGTTCACCACACAAGGGCTTTATTTTGTGGTGGAAAATCTAATCTTTCTGAGACCATCTCTCTTGGGTATAAGCCTGAAGTCTGCTTTGTATTGGGAGATTGGCATGAAATCCACAGCTTTTAAAAGGATAAAGGCTTTTGTCTCCAATATGTACAAGGTTTTGTTGGAACTATAAAGGCAGTGGAACAAGAAATGGGTTTTAGGTATATAATGGTAAGATTCAACCCTGTAATCCTTTCTCAAGTAACAATATTTTATAAATCAATTTTATCGATTCATATCTTTTCCCATGTGTTTTAGGAGATACACTTAAAAAAAGGAAACCTTTCACATTTAACTAATGATTAAAGAATTAAAAAAGATGAGTTATAAGGACTTACTCCAATTAGCCAGAATGATATCTTCTTTTGGTTCCTCAGTAGGCAGTATTTGATTTCTGAGAGAAGCACGGGAGGCTTCTATTTTAAAAAAAACATCATTTTTCTTACTGCCATTTTCATCTCCATGGTCACTTTACAGGACCCTCCAGCCTATTCATACATGAGGAAATTGGGTAGCCCTTCAGCTTCAACATGGAGTACACAGTATTCTGGGAACTGTTATGATTGTTCAATAACATGCAATATTTGAAGTCCTTCTTCCTTGAAATATAGCAGAATGTTGTATTTTTTTTTAATCTGGACTTTCTTGCTTTGTATACTTAAATGTGACATATTCTAATATCATAAATTAATATTCAACAAGAACAGACTTGGTGTAGGTACTCACAAGGAGAGAAAAGTGATAAAAATTATCAGCTGTCTAGTGCTCAGTGATCTTTGATGTCAGAGGATCACAGCTGTTAGTTTATCAGTTATAATGAACATTTATATGACTATTATCTTGAATGGAGTAGATATTCTGGCTGATGAATATTGTCGTGATTGAAGTGAGATTACATAGATTTTAATCAGTTAATGTTCTGGCTCAGTATGTGCAGTTGAGTGTGCTTTGTTTCTACCTCAGTGTAGTAGATTTCTTGCAACAATATTAATGATTTAGGGGAATTGTACGTATTTGGAGAATATTTTAATACCTTGATCTATATCAAATGTAAGTACCCAAACTGCCCAGCACAGGCATCCCCGTTCTGCTTTCTGAGAGAACCATGGCCACTGACATTTTATAAATCAGTTTTAGTCCTCAGAAGAAAACCCAAAACCAAACAGCTGTATTTCTTCTTTTTGTCTTTAGCTATGGGGAAAGCAACACCTTCTGAATTGAGAGGCAGCTTCATGCCTGCTCCTTAGGCTTTACTGAGCTCAGGTCCTTTAACAGCATAGATAAATAATTAAGAATTTTCTGTTTATTAAATGACTGATTTTGACAGTCAGCTTGGCCAAACTCTGATATATTTTCATTCAGATCTAAAATCAAGAGCAGAGAATGTGCAGTGCATTGCTGTGGGATGCATTTTTTCGCCTGTGTAGCTGTGTAATGTTCTGGCCATCCCTCTTCCATTTCTGTTAAGGCATCTCCTGAAGTCCAGGCTCAAGCTGCTTTTAAACTGAGCCAGCATCACTTGGATGTGGGTGAGGTGCAGCAATTTGGGAATTGCTCCCAGCTGGTGGAAAAAATATTTCCAAGCAAGCTGGGTGGCTCTTTAACCACTCTTCCCTGTAGAAATGAGGTAAAATATATAGAAATTGTTTCTTTGACAAATAGGCTAATGAGCACTCAAGTTGCTTTATGTATTGAATGTAGTTGCTTGACAGTTATTATTATTTTCTAATTATATTAAGTTATAAATTATTAACAAGTGTTTAATTTAAACCCAAACAAATCCAACAAAAGGGATTTGTACAGTTATGAATTGCAGCAAAATATAAAATTGTTGAGCTTTTAGTGTATGCAAACTTGGAGACCCTGGTTATTTCTCCCTCTTTCAACAGCCAGTCATGAAACTTTCTTGCCCTTTTCACCTTTCAACTTTATTTGAACTTGGAAAGAAGACTTGTGAATTGTGGAGGGGAGAAAAAAAAAAAGAAGAAGAAGGGAGGGGGGAGTAAGGGGGGAGAAGGTCTGATTATATGTTACGGTAACAGTAATACTAGCAAAATAATCCTCCTCTTGTGCATGAGTGTCTGCTACTGCGAGCTGCAGGGTAATAAGCTCACATGACATGCCCAGAGGCTAATGCTGGCCTATGCTTTTTCCTTTTTTTTTTTTTTGGTACGTATTTAAACAAAGGCTGATTATCCAAACAAGAATTTGGACTGCATCAACTGGACCAGTTTAAATTATAGTTAGTAAAACTTGGCGCCTTCAGAGCTTGGAATGTTACAATTACAGCTGGATCCTCGTTTGTTGGGCAGCCTTACAAAATAATAAAAGTGGAGATTTTTATCTTTATAGGACATAGCTTAACTCTTTGAATACAGAGGACTAAGTGCCAAATATTACAGTTAATGCTTAGACACACTATTCCAGGCTAATAAATATGATTAAACAGTTGTATCCCTGCTCTATAGGACGCAGGGCAGAGGGAGCTGCCTTGCCAGCGCTCACATGGATGCTGTGGCACTTGGGGTGGACATTCACTACCTTTCAGGTTTTCTCTGAGATAAGGAACGAGAACAAAACAAGCAATTTGCTTTTCGATCTCCCTTATCTTGCTGCTGTCTTTTTTGACAGTATTGTTGTGTTGTTATTTGAATAACTCTTCTTCTTTGTATTTCCTGTTGCTATGAAAAAAACTTGTGTCTGTGTAGGATATAGATGGTCCCTGGACTTGGTCTGATTTTCACCTCTCAGATGAGCTGGAAGATGCTCTTAAATGCTATATTCAAATCTTTAGGAAACTTTTCACTAAACCCCCTTAGGGCTACAAGATTGCCTCTCTGTTGCCATCCTGGTGGGGCTGCTCTGAGGTAAAGCAGTAGGTGTTGTGCAGACAGCAGTTACGTTTCATTTTAACAAAGTGCTGGTGACCATTTCAGATTTGTTTTCCATTCTCTTGTCCTGCAGAGAGAAATTGGCTTTGATTAGTCACTCGCAAAGCCAAACTTTGGCTTTCTGGTTGTGTAATATATACCTATTTGCCAATCAGAAAATTGAAGTTCTCTTCCTAAAATTAAACAGAGTGTCCTTATCATTAACCTAGAACAAATCAATGTCTTTGCATTAATTCACATGGAACAGGGCCAATTTACAGCTCTCCCTCATCTGCCTGGTGGAGTTTTTTGTGCATATGTTTATCTCAGTTTCTTTTTTGAGAAAGTGTGTATCATTTCCATTTTCTGAAAACCTCATTGGGTAATATTGATTGAAACTTAGGTATTCAAGACTATCCAGAATATTTGCAAGAGTCTACCAGCTGTATAATGTTTACAGGTTATACCAGGAGTTTTGTCTTTAGTCTTCTTTGCACCATATAAAATCTAGCGTTCATTAAAGCATGAAAAAGTTTATTTCCTTTACCTTTTTTACCATGTTTCAGTTTATGTTTGTCTCAGTTGTGGCAAATAACATGGGTAATATGTAATTGCTGTAATCAAGGTACCGTGGGAGTTATGAGAGCAAGGAGCAGGTATTTTTGAATGGAAGGACATTAGTTTTCTTCCACTGAAAACTGAGAAGTTAAAGATTCTTAATCAAGATAAACTTGCAGATTCATAAGATGCAACTTAGTCTGGGAGAAATGATACCAACTGGAAATAAGAAAGACCTAAGGAAAAAAATTGAGTTAATGTTTACTCTTTTATTACTATTTTAATCGAATGACTTTACAACATGACCTTTTAAAATGTGGCTGTTTTAAAGAGGAGTATTTGTGCGCCCCAGGCCCGTGGAAAGTGGTGGTGGGTGCAGGGCCTGCCAGCTCCTGCCTCCCAACGCCCTGAGCTCTGGACTGGGCCGGCTCCGTGCCGAATCAAACACTCAATGTTTTCCATGGTTCTGGCTCAAGGGAGAACTTCTTTTCCTTTACCCAGGACTTAGAGTAACAGCCCCTTTCCATAAAACACACTTTTTTGCTGGGGTCCACTGAACCTACAGGAGGTAACGCTGCGGAAGGAGGAACTGAAACCTGGACTCAGAGGGCAAATATTTGGACTTTGTCTCATTTGGAGGTTACCTGCTGTGGGGGGGGGGGGGGCAGTCAAGGGTTTCTTCTCCTAGTTGTGGAACAGTCTGCTTCTTGCTCTGTGTTCCCCCAGTCATCTATTTTTGGCTTAGTTCTTAGCCACGCTATTGAGAAGTAGGGATGCTCTCATTAGTCTTTTGTGTGACAATATTTAATTTTAAGCAACAGTATTTCATTTCTGGTCAGAAGAAAACCTCTGTTTATTCTATCTGCTGTCCTTGCTTTTTTTTTCTGTATTGAAGACTCACCTTATGCCATAGTGAGATGATTAAAATAGTGCATTCCTGATTTAAGGGACCCAGGTTTACAACTTAGCTGCAAATGTCTGTAGTACCTGCAATACCCATCAAGAATATATCATAGGCAGTAAAACAGAAGAGAGAGGTTTGCTGATCCACTAGGTATTGTAGATGAGATGATCACCTAGCTGTTGACAGAGGAAATCTAAAATTTTAGAACCTATCTTCAGACACTCAGAATGTATTTTCAGCTGCCAAGAAGAAGTCAACAGGAATGATCCATGGATAAATGAGGAACATGTTCTCTCTGCAACAGTCAGTTTCAGTCCAGCAGCCTTCCTTTTCAAGTATTTTCTAAAACTAATTATGAAACAGTCTTGGATCAGACTTAAGGTAGCCAAGATTGTATTCAGAAATTATTCCCTGTCTTAATTTTTCTCATCTGTGGTCTTATCTAATTCATCTTCTATTTTTCCCTCCTCCTCTGTTTGGTAGGTTTGTTCCTGGATCTGCAAGAGGCTGAAGGAGAGGAAGCAGGGCAGTTGCCGTTGCAGGTTCTTCCTGAACTCTAGTTCCCACCCTCTTTCTTTTTCTTTCTTGCATCTTGGATTTATTGTGAATTAATATTAATTTTAACCTTAAAGAGAGAAAGAAAAGAAGGTTCATGGTGTGTGAGTCCAAGTGAGAAGAGATCCTCAGTAACATTTTATCAGACAGAGCTATACTTGGGAAAGAAAAGGGTGTTTCTTGTAGAACATGAGTCGTATTCAGCATTAGGAAAAGGAGACACTGTCCCTTGTTCTAATCTGATGTTCTGTTGCTGCTCCAGGAGACCACGAGACAATCTCCTTGTTACAGACATTCTCAGACTGTTTCCTGTAAAGAGTGTTTTAAATCGATCGTGGAAGTCAAAAGATAAAACCTTTCACAAAAGTGCCCATTATTTAAGAAAAAAGAAAGAATACATTTTGAACTTTGTCACTGAGGCAATTGCTACAGGAGCCACTATTGATGCTCTAGATGCATTACAAGAAGCAGAATTACTTTCAATTTATTTAATTTTAATTAATATGCATTGCAAAATAGTTTTCTTGAGTGTTTAAAAAACATTTTTAAAGTTGTGGTTTTATCCATGCTTTGATTTCTCAGGAGTAGTTGATGCACAGACAAAAATAGCTGTAACCTTCTGAGGGTAACAGAGATACAAATGGTTTGGGTTCTGTTTAAATCAGATTTCTCAGTACAGTTGTATTCTTGGGTGAAAGGAACAGCAGCCAAGTCTGTTGGTTCTTGGGGGTTCGTTATTTGTTGTTTTAAGCTTAATTAAAGTAGTTTTTGCTTAAGAAGAAGGGGGAACATTCAATTTAAGTGTAGATATCTGTGATAACTCTGGAATACATCTTAGTCTCTCACGAATTGTGTTTGGAACAGAGGTTTACATAGATAGCCATAGCCGAAAATAATAAGGGAATTCTATTTATGCCACAAGTTAAGAATTCCCATCACTGGCAAGTCTTAATTTACTTCTTCGTCTGATTTCTGATGGGAAAAAAAAATCTAATTGCTTTTATACTGGAAATAAAGTTGATTGAACTCAAAGTTTTTCCAGTGGCTCAAAAGGTTATTTCCCAAGCAGTGCTCTTTTACAAACTGTAGTGTTTTTCAATTTATCTGCTTCCCTCAGCAGATAAGTGTTCAGCATTAATATATGTAGGGAAAGATAGCCTCTTAGTACTAATTTGTGTTAGATATATTTATAGGTGGAACACTATTTGACTTCCACAGTTTCACATAGAGTCTCTTATTATAGATGTGATGGCAGTAACACCCCAGGGATGAGACTGTGTGATATAGAGATCAGCTAAATATAATTTCTGTGGTTTTCTTTGTTTCGTATAGAGCTCTGTATCACTTTCTAGAAGAAAACACTTGAGGACTTCTGCTGCTTATAGGAACCGTTCAATCAGTATGAACATCAAACTCGTCACAGCATGTTCTTAGAAGCACTTGTTCCAAAGGTCCTTAGGCTTTGAATAGAAAATCTCAGTGCTGAAAAAGTGGGATTTATTTGTGTTCTTTAATTTTTTAAAGAATTATAGAATTTATATTTGTTTTAGGAAGATAAAAATAGAAAATAAATGTTCTTTGCCTTTTTATTTCACAGAATTGTAAAATTTATTCACATTTACTCCTTGTAGGAATTTCAGTTGACCTGAGTAGTACGTGTTGGTGAGAGGAGAGCTGATCATAGGCCAGCAGCTTCATTGTTAACCACAGTTTGCCTTCAAACCTGTTTAGTATGATCAGTGAAAACGAAGTTTTCTTGTGAGATGTCCAACTCTTTCTGGTTTGGGCAAATTCAGATCTATTTGGAGACTTGTGCTGCTGGAGGGAAGCCTCACTTTTAGTAGCAATCCTAAGTAAGAGAAGTTTGAAGTAAGGCTGGTATTGTTTAATCCATAATTAAACTTTTCAGACCTCAAAGGTTTATAACAAAAGCAGCAGTTGAAAGCTTAGGTAAGCTTTCCTTTTACCAGGACACTTTCACAGAATTTGTTTTCCTGTTGCTCTGGCAAATTCTATTCAGTTATTTCAACAAGTATAAATGGTTCCACCCTCAGAAATTATTGCCGTGAGTAATGGTGCTGCATTTTGTCGGCATTAGTACTGAGACACAGCACAGGTGCTGAAAAGGAGTTGAAAGTACACAAATGACTAAGGTTGGGTTTGCTTTAAATGTGGTGGAATTATTTAATTGCTGGAACTACTTAATTCAATAAAACAGTTGGTTTTGTTATTATGGTAACATTTTTGTCTGCCAAGTTACTTTCAATGTAGCAGGTTTAAGCTGATCCAATTAGTAATGAAATTGGTGTAATTAACCTAGCCATTAGTTAAAAGTGTGCACACACACTGGCTTGCAGTCAGTGTTTTGGGGTAGGGGTTTTTTTGTGTTATCCTGTTATTTCTCTCCATGTAATCTTTATTTAAAGCATTTGTGGTGGGACTCTCTCTGCCTGGTAGTAAGGGTGCACTGTGATCTTGAGGATAACTTTGCTGATTCTTGGGGGCATGAACTTGTTGTGGCTCTGCACACCACGGCCTGAGGTCCTGGTGTCCATTGTGCTTTGGAGAGATGAGCCTCCAACAAGGAATGACTGTTGCTGTCACGATGCCAAAAGATTAACTGGCACATGGAACAAATTGGCTGTTTGTAATAACGGAAATCATGATAAACACTTGACAGGGTTTCCCCGTTATGTGGCTTGTTTAACATTCAGAGAGCACCTCAGCAGCGTCATCTATGAATGGTAACATTGCAAAATTTAAGTTAAAACTGCCTCAGAGAAGGCCCAGAAGAAATCCTCCAAGATGAGGGAGGCTCTCTATGCAATCTGCAGTGATACTGGTTAAACTCGTGCATGCAGCATTATGGAAAATTTTGCTTAGCAATTGTCTTCCCTGTAGCTGATTAATAAAAGGTTTCAGTGTTCCCAGTCCATTAATCTTCACAAGCACATCTGCATACTGAAAAAATGTTATTTAAGACAACATAAAGAAATTACAAGCACTGATAATTCTGCAGATAAAAAGAACTTAAAAAAGCAACGATAAACTGTAGTTCACTTGCATTATGTGGATCCAAGTCCAACATGAGACAGGGGCTTTGCTATTGAAAATATTTTAATTGCATTAAGAGGAAAACTTTTAGAAGTGGTTGTTCTCCAAGCACTGAATGCAGATCCCACTGCAGAATATCCTGGCCTGCATTGTATCAAGTAATAATATCGTGCAAGTCAAAAAAGTATTAGAAGGAGGTGTTAGCGACATCACAGGCGTTAGAGTTAATGTTGAGGGGACTAAGAATGTTCATTATCTTGAGAAGAAACTAAGAGCGAAGGTGCACAAGAGCCACTTATGAGGAAATCAGGCTTTGATGTGTTAAGGAGTGCATATCTAAAACTGGATAGCTAGAGCCATTCTTTTCTAGCACGTTTGTTGATACATATGATAACAGTGATGTCCAGATGCCTGAGTTTTACTGAAACAGAGTGTTTTTAAGGATTCCTGTCGTCTATTGAAACTGCAGCTTAATGAACAACAAAACCCATGGTTAGTTTTATGACTCTGGATTTCTATTTATTTTATCAAGTACTCTTCTAGTAAAGCATGGAAAGCGTGCCAGGTAACTTTGTGATCCCCATCCTATTTATCCCAGAAGTACTAAAAGACCTTATTGTACAAGGCAACATCTGCTTCAAGGGAATGCTATCCGATACGATAAAACCTCATATACTCTGCTCCTCACTTCCAGTGGGGAACTGCATCACAAGGGAATTTGGGGCTTACTGCTTAGGCGGGATCTTGCTGTGAACCCACCTTCTCTTGCAGGCTTGGTTGAGATGCTGCCAGGCACCTTCTACCCCAGGAGCAACCATGGCATTTCCAATGACTGCTGCGAGGTTCACCAGCATGGTCCTGAATTCCTGTATCCCTCCCCAATCCAAGTGTTTCCAGCCACGACAGGAACAAGGCACCGAGAGCAAACTGAGCAGGGAAGGGCCAAAAATCTGGGAAATTTGGTTCAGCTCTTATTTAGATCAGATTTTTACCAAAAGTAGCTGGATTCTAAGTTCATTTAAAAAACTAATATTCTGGACCCAAATGTTTTTATAGTGAGGGGATGTTGTAAAGAAGTTGTTTATAATGGAGTTTATCTTAGACTGAAACCGTTTGCCAGCCTAATATCAGGAATGGTCTGAAAAAGCCTTACAGTGGTGGTAGCTTAAGGAAGGGGACCAGGGTGGGGGAGAAAACCTAATAAAAATAGCTGAGATCATTCAACAGTTATCAAGAAACAGATACTGCAGTTTTATAACAGAGAGCACTAAAAGTATACGCACTCTTAAAAGGCAATTAAAATGTATACTCCAAAACTATAAAACATTTTCTTTTCATCTGGAACATTGAGGGCAGATTACAACACATTAATAACGTTTTGTTTAGAGTTCAGTTTCTGATGGCTTCCAAATGCAGTCTGTGTAGATTAACCAGAAGGAGTCCAGTTCTCTTTTAAGAGAGCTTGTAAAGGAAAGCAATGTGGTAAGATTGTTATGAAAAGCTAGTGTATTTAGGAAATAGCACTTAGCAGGGTCTCTCTGAATGGCTGCCAGGTCAGGAAGCTGAAGTGCAAGGCTTGGCCCTCGTTCAGGCCCCCCAGTCCCGGCTCCTTGACCACACAGTACGTCAGGAGCATGTCACGGCGAGCCAGGAGCTCCACCACGCCTCCGCCGCTTGGCACACGCATTTTCACATAACCCAGGGCTCCGGAGGGGAGGGAGGCACGCCGGGGCCAAGGGAACAGGCTGCTTTTTAAAATAGAAATGGATAAATAAAAAAAGCATGGGAATGGAGCAGTCGCTCAGTCCCGTTGCCGTGATCAGCAGTTATCGCCACACAGGGCACGGGCGGGGGAGAGCTCGCTGGTGGCAGAGAGAGAGAAGGTCACCCCCTCTTCCCAGGAGCTCATCCTCCTGCCTTCCTGCAGGCCTTGCGTGAGCTGTACCTCTCAGTGAAAGAACTAAGGAGCATGAGGACGTTGGCCCAACAAGGCCCATATTAAATATATGGAGAACAGTCATGTGAGGGGAAGCGTGGGAGGTGTGGTGGCACAGCCGGGCTGCGAACCGCGAGGCCACAGGTTGGAAGAAGCGGTGTTCCCTCCAGGTCCCGTGTCACTGTAGGGCCTCATTTCTCCAGGCCTTGTTTTCCACTCCATCTGCCTTGCCTCTAACAGGCTTTTGGATGGCAGGACATGGGAGTGGAGCACAAGCCCGTGGGCAAGGTGCTTGCCAGGCTTCCTCCTTGCGTGGGGCGAGGGAAGCCATGGGGATGCCTTGAGCTGCAGAGAGGGCATGGAGCAGACAGGTACCTGAGCTCTGCTCCTGCCCTCCAAGTGGCATGAGTTTACCCACTGAAAGCATTTCTTCTCGACACAACCATACAACTTCTCATTCTCATCCCTAAGCGTTTCTTCTGTGTGAAAAGATCTTCCTGCTTTTTTTTTAACAATAATGAGGAAAACCAGCTTATTTAATTAATCCTAGCAATGTGTACCAAGTTTCTGTAAATCCTACCACTGTAGGAACTTACTGTGTGGTCTCCAGCGAAGCCTCAAATTGTGTGTTGCTAGACAGACTTTGTCTCCTTTTCTGTCTCCCTGAAGTCAGCGGTCCCGACATTCCGAGGGACTTCAGCTGAGCCGTGAGCACAGGTCAGTTTTGGTTTTGGCTAGCAGATCAAAATTCAGAGAAGCTGAGATATCCTAGTAAGCCCAGCAATACTATTTATGTGCTTTCCTTACCCCCACGAACCAGTATGGCACTTTGGTACAGATTTAGTTCATAAAACTGTAACTGCTGGGATTTTTTTCCACTTATGCCTCCTGACTTTTTCATTACTGTATTGTATTAAGAAAGGGTCAAAGTGAAATGCAGTGCTGATCCAGCACGCCATGTAGTTCCTCAGTATCTTTGTTGTCCACATCTCCTCCTTTTACCTTGCAGCCAGCTCTGTGGAAACCCACCAGGCGTTGGGTAAAATATTATGGCAGAGAAGTTTTTCTTTTTCTGAAATGCTGTAGCGGTTTCTTTTTTATAGAATGCAAAGGGAAAATGGTTGTTCTTCAATCACTCCTTCAAGACAGAGTTGTCCTTTGGCCATGCTTTGTTTGACTGTATGAGTAAACACTGATCACTTATACAGGCTGTGTTCATGGCTATCAGACTGCTCTCTTGCCCTTAGAAATGGATCCCCTGGTTAGAAAAATCTGCTTTTCACAGCCTTGAAGCTATTCAAAAATATTTTTACAGAGAGTTGAGAGGGGATAAAATGCATGGTTACATTTACATTTAATACTTGGTACTCTAATAACTCCTGCTTTTCTTGGGAAGAGCATTGTGTATTGGTAACATGTTGTACATTAGCAACTCGGATGTTAGATGGGAAAAATCTAAAAAATTGTCATTACTCAGAACTGAGTAATTATACACAAAATTAAATGTGTGCATGCGTGTATGTGAGAGAGGAACTTTAACTTATTATTGGTTTCAGACAGTGACTCATTAAGCCATCCTAATGCCTCGGATATGCAGCAGAAGACTCTGAATATTAACACTTACATTCTCATCTCCATACATGAGGATTTGAACACATAATTCCCTGAGATGAGACTATACCTCTTGATTTTTATTTCTAAATCTATGCTGAACTGGCAGATGTTAGGGAATAGCTTTTAGCATTTTTCATTTAGATTCTGATTAAAAGATAAGTTTTTTTTTCTTAAAACCAGCAAAACTAATTATTCATGAGCGCAAAAATCATCATCCCTGACTAACAGACGTCTCAATTTAGGGTCAGCAGCAGATAATGTGAGGTCTGTAACAACTGTTGGATCATTCAAAATGCTTCTGAGTCCAAGAATAGTGTTTCTGTTTTTCATTATCCGAAGGAATAGGGGAGAGGAGAAAGTTCAGGGGAACTGCTCTTGGCTTTGCTCCCACAGTGGCCATGCACATATCACGAGTGCCACAGGGGTGGCTGGCGGGACGTGGGTTTGCTCAAAGCTACAGGAGCTCCTCTGCCTCTGACTTGGGCTTCAGCCCTCGAGCCAGGGACTGAAAAGCTGAGAAATGAGAAGGAAAAGAAGTTTTTTTAAGCTGTTCCAGGGTGACAGAATATCTTCAGCTGCCGCTGTACTTCAAGACTATTACTGGAATAACAGTTTTCCCGTATTTATTATTCATATCCTGTCCAGTTATTGATTATTTGTCACCACACCTTCATTACTGTCAGGAAAGTTGTTTTCATCCTGCCAGTGGAGAATGTATTCGGTTTCTCTGCTGTATTCCTGTTTTGCTTCCTGATGTTGTGCAACACCTGGAATTGTGATCCTTCAGGCAGTGTGGAATAGGGCTTGTATCACCGTGCGTTGTCTAAGACCCATGACTTGAAGAAAAAGAAGTCTCTGATTTCATTAGCTGAGAGATCATAATCCAATTATTTTATTTTTAATTTCTCTTTCCTAAGCTCTTTAACAGATGCTGCTTTTGGCCCTTTGACAGAAACCTTTTAGCTTTCCTCATGAAAATCACAGATTGCAGCCTTCCGTGTGGGTATTTCTTGAGTTATAGAGTTAACCTGAGAAGGCAGAAAAAAGGCATTATTACATTGCTACAAGCTGCCAGCTCCTTGCAAATATTTTAAAGGTGTGGGTGCGTGTGTTGCTCTTGTGTAATATCAGTTCTCTGTGATTTTGTAAACAGAACCCTGTGAACCCTGAGTATCCAAACTGCGGTGTAGAGGCAAAACTAAAATTACTCATTTAAGGTCATCTGTTTTTACTGACACACCAAAGGTCTGGAAGAAGGAGTGAGCAAGCATCATATTTCTCAAATACAAAATTTTACAGTGGGAACGTGTTATAAAACATTCTGCCAGTGTTGTTTCCCTTGGGATTTAGAGTGAGAGACATGAAGGCTGACAACTCTCTTCCTGTTGTAGGTCAGAGCTTCAAGGAACTCTGTAATCTTCCCACCAGCTTTACTCTCTCCTGGAACTCACGGTTAAAATTAGATGCTGGCTGAACTTTAGCAGTTCAATTTGAAAGCTTTCAGAGGCAAAGTAAAACAACTGCAGAGGAGAGCTTTCTCACAGTGCCATTTTGAGAAGCCACTTTGTACAGAGTAACATGGTTTTGCTAACTGATGGGTCTCTTGCATAGATGTTATCATAAATCATGATTAACAGGAGAGGCAACTGGGCATCGTGGAAATAATCTCAGTGTGTACTTCGTCTTGCAACAAGGTATTTTTCTTTAGGATATTACATTACTTTTTGATTTGATTTTTTTTTGTACTATTTCACCTCTTGCCCCAGCGTTTGTCAGTGACAGAAGTGCGCAAGCAGTTTGTTGCTCCACCAGAATGCAAAAGACCAAACAAACATAAGGAAAAGAAAGAGTGACAAAACCTCACAGTACGTGATGTGAATTATGAACTGCCAAACCAAGAATTAGGCTGGAGTTGCAGCAACAAGCAAAAGACTCGACATACAGTACAGAAGGATGAGGTGTTCTGCTTAGTCTCTGCTGCAGGATGCTGAACCCTTCCCACTTGATTACCCCTTTTATTCAGAACTCAAAACAGCTTGTAAATTTTTTTATCAGTCCTTCCCAGATTGCGTGGAGTGTATTGTAGCTTTTGCTTTTTTTTGTCCACATCTGTTTTCCAAATTCATGACTTTCGCGTTATAAGGTTCATTTTTAAAGTTGTGTTTATTTGTATCCCACAAGTTTATTTTTTATCTTTTGAAATAATGTAACGACTCCATCAAACAATAATTTATTTTAGGAAAAATCACCATTTACTGATTCTTCTTGCATATTAATTGTTGCTAGCACTGCCTTTCCCAGCAGACTGATGTCACCGTCAGTGCTAAGGAGTGTTCGGAGGTGCTGTGCTGGGAATATTATTTGTAATTTCAATTACTTCTAATAATAATAAAAATACTTACTGTAATTTAGAAGGAAGCTCTACTGAGAAGAGCTTTTGTCTCGCTGCTTGTTTGCACAGGACCTAGCACAACACTGGTCTAATCCTGATTGAGGCTGACAGCTTCTCCTTAATACAAATATTGACCTGAGCCTATGGCCAAGCTAGCAGCTATCTGAGGACACTGCCATTCCTGAAATGTGTGTGACTGTTGCTTGTGAGACTAATCATTGCTCCTATCTCACTGTTACTGTATGTTTTTGGCAGGTCTGGGTGTTATTTTTGCCACCTGTAGGTTCTCTTTCCAATCTCATAGCAAAGTGTGTTTGGGGGTTGGCTGCTCTTTGTTCTGTGTTGATAAAACGCCCAGAATATTTTCTGGGACTGGGACTTTCAGGTGTCTGTGCTGTGGGAATAGTAAGCAGTGATCACAAATCCCATACAGCGAGGGGGTTAGCTGAGATCTCATGTATTTAATCCAGCTTGGAATTTAAGATAAGGATACAAAACCACACCATATGCTGTTTATCATTAATTTCTCCTTTTTGTCATCACAACTACAGTCACTGCTTAGATATGAGAAAATTATTTATGTACAGTTAATCACCCTCAGAAATGCAAATCACATTTGCTACAAAATCTATGAAAGAGCTGCCCCTTGTCTTCCTCATCAAGACAGGAGGGATAAAGTAAGAGAGGAAATGTAATCTAACCTGGAGCAGTGGCTTTGCTGCCAGCCTTGGTGCAGACTTGGCTGTGCAGCTTTAGGAGAACCAGACAGGTCTCTGTAGACCAAATTCCTTAAGAGTTAGGGAATAATTCATTACACCAGAGGTGATTTTCAGTTCTGTGGATCAGTATATAAATCACCGAAGATTTATAGCTGTTTGTGTGTTAAAAGTACGTCCCAAAGGCATTCTGAAGGTATTCATAGTAAACATCTGACTTTATTCTCCTCCATCATGTCCTCCATAGAGGTTGGTCAGACTAGCGCAAAGTGGTGTAAAATTGTATTTTATCAAAACTTACACAGATTTCTCCTTATTGTCCTCAGGTGCATTTTTTTTATGTTCAAGATGAAGGCACTAGACATTTTGGCTTATAAACATTTGCAATCTATTGGGATACAGTAACCTATATTTGAAGTGCAGGAGAAGCCTTTGACAAGTGTGAGAAATTGCTGGTTATTAATACCAAAGCTGTAAAAATGAAAATAGGAAGTCACTGCATAGGCTCTGAGTGCTCGTGTTGTTTACATTCCCGATTTGATTCACATATTAACCACAATTAAGATGCTAGCTGGATTCCAAGCATATGTTTCTTCCATCACAGAATGGTTTTTTTTCCTCTGTGCTTTACTCCAGATTATTCTTAGCTGGAAAACCTTTTAACAAATTCAGACAGTGGGAAAGAATTGCAGTTTGCATTATCTTAGGCAATATATTGAGTGGAATTGGGTGGGCGTGTTCTTCCGTGCTGTGACCTCGCTGAGTACTGGTGCTTCATGGACTTCTATGAATCTTTAAGACGCTTTCAGCTCTGGTTGGAGGGGAATTTCCTTCTAGATGAAGCATTTGCCTTTTTTTTCCTCTCCGGCACTCACAGATGGAGATGGTGTTCTTGGTGGCAACTGGAATAATAATAATTATTGCCTGTGAATCACATCCACTGCGTCAATCCTGGTCTTTCCTATTGCCAATAATCCCTCGTTTCTCACCCCACCAGCCTTGGTCTGAACTCGTTCATCCCCCCGTTTTCTTTTGTAGCCCTGTGGGCTATGGAGGGATTAATTGTACCAATAAACACAACTTTATTTTATAGTTTTATAGCATGATTAGCTATCAAATACTCTGTACTAAAATAACGTTTGCTAGTCTGTTTCAAGACAAAGTTTTGTTAGGCACCGTGGGCTTTTAATCCCCAGAGGAGTTCAGCTAACTAAATATAATATTAGTTAACATATTTTACTGATGTTAAGAAAATATTTCTGTGCTACAAAAGCAATCCTTAGTCATCATAGTCATGGCTGTTTGCCTTTGTAGTTTGTAAACTAGTAGAAGAATTCGCTTGATTAATTCTGGTTCTCATATTTTTTTAATGGTGATAGCTATCTTTTTATTGGAAATTCCAGTGACTGTTATAGACAGAGCTTGATTCTGTCATCGTGCTGTTAACTAAGATGTTATAGGAAATAGTTGTTTACATAAGCTTCTTAGAGCTAACATTTAGGAACAGCACTTCATCCCTCTTGTGCCATTTTTCCACTGATATAATTCCACTGCCTTGGTTTGGCTCTTACAGATTTATTTCCGATACAGTTGTCTCACTCCATGCCAAATACACGGACCTTTATAAAACAACAAGGAATTTTATGGTTTGTGCAATCAAGGCAGGCTGTGATCACTGAAGATGTTGAACTGAGATGTCAGCTTAAACCCTGATATTTTTTCAAAAATACTGGATATTGGAGAAATAATTCTGATTGCCAAGTTGTGTTAGACTACAGAATAATCTTCCGAGTGGTGGCAACGACACTGTGTAGAGCATTTGAAGTGAGACAACTGTTTTTGGAGAGAGCAGTCCCGCATTTGTAGAAAGGAGAGGTGAGATGGTCTAATAGGGCTTTTCAATTTCTGAATCCGGTCGGAGTTTCTGTCTAAAACTACGTGAAAATGGCTGAACCAAACACCAAGGAAAACTTTCTCAAGAAATATTCCTGTGGAATATTAGCTGGAGTCTGGGGGTCTTTCTTGCCTCCTAGGGAGTACCTTTTGTGTGCTAGGAGCAGGCAGGTGTCCCCAGGATGGATTGCTTCTCATCTCAAGGACTGGTTGCTGGGAAGTGTGGCTGTAAACTTCTTGCATGTTAAGGACTCTCAGAGCATAACTATCCAAAATCTTTTAAGTGACCAGATTGTTATAAAAAAACATGACTCAGTGGCGCCTTTCCTTCTGTCCTCATAGCATTGACCAGCCTTTATGCTATGTTAGAAACTCATGTTTTGATCTAGTGTAATCCAAATGTATTTAGTCTGTATTTTATTCCACTTTGTAAACACGTTTTTTCCATAGCTGCAAATGTCTCCACAATTATTTGTTTCAATTTGTAAATTGAACAAAAGGCTTTAATAAACAATGTCCTCAGGCAGCCTCTTCTCTTCTTCTCTTGAAGAAACATGATTTCTAAACCCAGCAGCCTGTAAACTCGTTAGAAATTCCAAGGGGAAACTTCCACCATTTTGTTCAGCTTGACCATTTAGAAGTTCAAAGCACTTCTTGCCATGAATAAACTGTGTAGTTGAATTTGTAAATAAAGTTTGGAATTGCAAGTTGGTATTTCAGAGTCTGCTGCTGGTGGCATTGGTCTCATCCAAAACGCTGCGCCGTTTGTAACAGTAGGGACTTGTTGAAGGAGACTGTAAGGCACTTTATTGTTTGGTTCAGTACTCAGAAGATACGCTCTGCAGTGAACCAAAATGTTTGATTTTATACTTTGGATTTCTGCTTAAAATTGCTAAGCTGTAATTAGACAAGTGTAAGCTCCATCAAGCAGCTTCTGGCTATGGATACTATAACCACACAAGCTTAGACGTCGCAGTGGAGTGGGATTGCCAGGCAGCAAGAGCCAGGACACTTAGGACTGCAAAACTTTGAGAATTAAAACTTCCTTGTGGGATCTCCCAAGTCCACAGCTGTTTTGCTGCATTTTAGCAGTATCTGAGACAAATCTCTAGCTTCTCCCAAGATCCTAAGGAATTTGAGCTGAAGAATTCCCGATTCAGTGAATGTAGTTCAAACCACTTATATAAAACCTTATATACTTACTCATGTGTGCTGATAACACATACACAACCCATTCATAGAAAGGAATTAAATCTACCAAACATTGGAGTGGTTACAAAAGAAAGCTAATCTTCTGCTGATTCAATTCATCTTGAATCCATGAGGGACAGTCCTAAGGAATTTGAACTATCAAATGGCTCTACAGCTGAACAGAAGTATAAGACCTTATTCATATTTCATGCCACTTGCCTCCCTAAAGGCGGGATACTCTCTAAAAGACAGGCAGTATCTGGCTAGTTTTACAGCCTCTTTCTTTGCATCACTGTAAGTTCTCTGCAGACTGTAACTAGGCAAAGAAATGTGAAATAAATGGTAGGTAGTCTTTCTAAGTAAGTTGTTGCTGTTAATTGAAAGAGAAGTATTAAATGACAGAGAGTTACTTCAAATAAACTTCTAAAAAGGGAGTGTCGTCAGGCTGTGTGGTGTTACGAATGCTGCCATGGAAGGGTGCAGAAGTGGAAAACAAACAGACTTTAGGAGGTTTCAGAGTCATTTTGCAATGCTACTCTAGTTAAGACTTTAAAAGGAAGATGTTAGTGCGTCGAAGACTTTACAAGTAGATCTAAATCTAAAGCAGTTTGCTGTGAGACCTTGTGCTTGATTGGAGAGCCACAGTGAAGGAGGAGTTTTTATTTCAGAAAAACTGCACAGTTGATCCTTGTGCATCTGATTTTTGCTGGGAGGAGGGCTTTGAGAGTCAACTCTAGTTAAGAGCGAAAGATGATCATGTAGTCTTATGATGATGAAAAATGCAGGCTGTATCTCAAGGAAAATCGTGTTATGAAAAGGCAACATGAATACATTGGCTGTGGTGCGTAGGAATAACTTGTTAGCAGTGATAGTGCTCCAGGTACTCTACTCTTTAGCTCTTGGATTCTCCTTTTTATCCCCCATTCCACAAAAAAAATAACTTTTTCCTATCAGCTTCCTAGATTTTCTTCCTTTGTGTCTTTACAAGTAAGAGAAAAGTATTATAGTATATTTTTGGTATTAAATTATCAACAGCTCAGCTTTTCCGTATCAGGCCTGTTGTTTGCTACTCTAGTTCTCCTGGAATTCTGCTGGGAGAGGGAATGTTTTTTGCTGTGATCTATTGTCTTTTTGTCTGCTACCACATGCCGCTTAGGAGCAGAACAGCTGACCTCAGGGGCACCCCTGCCCTGCCCACTTTCTTCCCTTCCCCTCACCTGGAAATTCCCACCCAGCACAAAGCAGAACAATTGCTTTGCAACTGCTATGTTGCTTTTCTGGCATATTAAGATAACAGGACTCTAAGCAAATAGTTGATTAATGGAGAAGCACGTTTAGGAATATCCATGATGGGTATGTACTGTTCATTGAATAACAACATTTGCCTGCACCAAACAGAGGTCCAGATGGGTGATCAGTGTACCCACTTGCATCAGCTCTCCAGTTTGGGGAAAAGGGAAAGTGATCTGCTGTTGTCAGTGCTCCATGTTGTTTTCATCTCTAGATAACAACAATCACAGCAGCGATCCTTTGCTCATTTAATGCTGAGGTTTTGTCTTCCAACACTAAGAAGCCTTTAGCTGCCAACCATGATTTTAAAGCGGAAATGGAGAGATGCGTAGGAGTCTATAAGGGGGTTGGTTTGAACCTTTCTCTCTCTTGATCATTGTTGGCTGCAACAACTTCTTTCAGCATGTTTTCAGGTATTTCCTGCTTGGCACCACGATGCCGTTAGTCATCACTACTGTTGGTGAATCATGGCTCAGGTAAAGAAGCAAAGTTGTAAAGGGAAATGTTCTCCACTGCTGTTAAATTTTGTGTGTAAAACATCCTTTTGCTTGACAGCAGTGGTTTATTGTGTCCTTTCCAAATCACTCCTTGAGATTTCAAAACTGATTTTCAGAAGATGAGAACTGGAGTTTTGTGGCAGATCACCAGCTGGTTTTCAAAACCATAGCCCTTTACTGAAAAGAAGTTTTAAATCTCTCTCCCTGGTACCGGTTGCAGACGCACTGAGCTTTAGCCTATTTGTGTCTACCTATCTAATCCTTGGCTTTTCTGTGAACAGGAGGGATGGTTTGGTTTTGTTGTATTGCATTTCACGTTTTTTAAATTGTTTTTTTATCAGCCTTTACTTGGGGAGGGAGTGGATAATACACAGGCTCCATGTGTGTGGTTCCCTGCTAGGGGATACTGTCTTTCTTATAAATCTTTTGCTCATTTTGTGCAAAATATGGCATGTGGGATATTTTTGTTTTGGTTTTGGCCAGGTTCTTCTCCCATTGACTTCATTGTTATTGCTAATAAAACCATGGGAAATGTTTTGATGAACAGGAGATTGCAGTGACTTGAGGTTTAAGCTTTGATATTATATTGACTGTTGCATATAATCTTTGGTAAACCAAAGATAAAAAGCATAGCTTGTTTTAGAAAGTCATGGGCTTTTCAGAATGACACTTGGCAAATTTTGATACTCACGTTGTCAAGTATTTGTCTACATATCAGTTGTTTTGTGCATATGTTTACACTCATTTTGCTTTAGGGCTTGTTTTACTAAGTTGGATAAAGTGTTTATTATGTGGGTTGCAAAATATGTTCCTAATAGCATACTAAACCGTGGTGCCACAATGGCTGGGGGTTGTTCGAATCTCCTGTTGTGCAACAAAGACTATGGCAGGTAACCACAAGCCATCGTGTTGGCTATCTTTTAGGGAGACTGGATGGTTGTGGTAGGGCAGTACTTTGCTTTCCGCTCTCTGGTCTCCCTCATCGTTAACTGTTTGCTTGGTTTGGCTGCTGGCTGCTGGCAGGATAATCTCTTAGAGACATGCTGATCTCTTCTGTGCCCAGAGCTTCCCCCCTTCAAAAATGAGTGGCAAGTTGCAGCAGCTCCACAGAGACTGAAATTTGAATCACAAAGGTGTCAAGATAGCTTGTTATGCTTATTCTTTAGGTGAGGCCAGTTGATAAAGGCGATCTCTGAAGCAAACCAGCAAATTGGTGTTTTCTCTTTAACCTCTCATTCTGGTTGACTTGAAGCTGCTTTTGTTTGTAGGGTGTTTATAGCAGTTGTGTGGACACTTACTGAAGTTTACTATGTATTTTGGGAGTCTGTTTCCACCTCATGGAAGGTGTGGCACTTCCCTTGTTTCAGGATATCTCCCACATGTCATCTCTCAGATTGCTCTGGGTGCTCGGGAACTTTTACTTAAAGATAGCTCTAACTATAGCCCCTTTAGCAACTCTTACATAATGGAGACTAAGGAATTTCTTCTAAAGTACAAGTTAGGACACAATTCTTCCAGAGCCTGAGTGCCTCCTGGAGATTCTGCTGGAAATCAATAACACTGAAAAAGTTTGCTTTCCTTAATGCAATAACGTGTAGGAAGGTAGGTCTGGTATTAAATTACTTTATATGTGATAAGATGTGATTATAATAAAGAAGATTTATATTTACTATAAAAAGAAATGTGATTGTATTATAGTTTAAATAAGTTATTTGCATTTCAGATTTATTTTGGACTAGTGCTCTTAGGCACCAGCTTTACACTAGGTTCACATGTGCCAGGAGCTGTACAAAGAAAATGACAATATTGTTGCTTCAGGAGCCTTGAGGGGAGTTGTGGCATCACAAGTTGTGTCACTTAACTCTGCAGAATAAAAATGTGTTTAGTGTAGGACCTCGTCCCTTCAGTACGGGAAAGTAAACATTACTTTGAGAATGGAGTTAAAAGCTGCTCGTCTGATCAAAACTTAGCGGCCTGTTTAGTGGGTGCCCCTTAGAGGCATCTTAGGAAATTCCTTTTCCTCCTAGCTTTAAAATTTGTTACTTTTACAGTTACATTAAATACAAGCATTCATCTGACAACAAGTACATAGAATCATAGAACAGTTTGGGTTGGAAGGGACCTTAAAGACCATCCAGTTCCTTCCCTGGCCAGGGATGCCTTGCACATCTGAGACCCACGGCTGTATAAATAATGTAGATCTATTTGACTTGGGTGAGGTGCAAATTGGGATCACACGTCTGCTGGAGTGATTTACATTCTCTACTTACAGCAGTTAATTGTGGGTGCCCTGATAAGGCTTGTTTACAGCTAGATCAGTTTGTTATAGCCTGCTGAGCATCAGGACCTGGCAATTTAAGGGTTGATTGCCAATTCTGCATGCTAATTCATGATATTCAGGATTAAGTCTTCTTAAAACTCATGTTCTAAAAATGACTTTTTTAACTTTTGACACCTTTTTGAGCCTAATGAGGGACTGAATCTGGCAGTCGGCCCCTTTCACAGTGTTGTGTTTATCACCATACCTGCATGTAGTGACCCTGCCCGTTAGAATTTGAACGCTTTAAAGAAATGTCTGTCACCCTCATTGGTCATTTTTAGAGCTGGGAAATGAAACCAAAGGTCTCTAAAGCTCATCTCTAGTGCAGATTGCGCAGATCGCAGGGTCCATCCTTGTCAAGGACCAGTTCTTGCTTGTTCAGCTGTTAGGGACAGTGCTGGGAAGCTCCGTGGAAAAGGCAGCACATTCCCCAGCTTCTGTTACCTTTTTGGTGTAATTCCCACAAGGCAGAATGGGAGCTGTTTGTCTCTGTTTCCGACCCTTGACTGCACTCTTCGTTCCAGCCTGCCAAGTTTCCACTCCTTTTGTAGGCACATGCATGGAGATGGGAGGGAAAGGGCAGGATCTGCAGGCATCTCAATCACCCTTCCTTTCCCAGAAGTTCTGTGCTTCTCACACGCGTGAACAGAAGGATGAGGCCCAGTACTGCCACCAGATACACGTGTGCTGGTGATGTGGCTGGTGAGATACGAGTCCCTCCCTTTCCTACTGGCCATAGTGTTTTCCCCTTTTGTCTTCCTCAAGAGCTTGTGGCTGCCTCTGTGATTTCTGCAGGAAGCAAATCAGCTTCAAAACGGCTTCAAGAAAGCTGTACCTTAAAGTAAGTTGTCAATAGACACCATTACAGTAGGTGAAGGAAACTTCTAAACCGTTCTTTGCATGAAAACAAATCTTTACTGAAGCTTTTAAACCCCTTTCATACATGGATTGTTCTGTTATGAGAACAGTAGTGCAGCGTGGCTGGTACCCAGCAGGGTCAGATTGCAAGTTTTTCTTAAATGGGCAGAAAAGGAGCATTGTGGCATTTGTTTTTGTTTACTAACCCAGTCATTCTGGCTGTTCATACACACTTCTGACAACCCCGCTTGAGTATCCATTGATGCATCTAGAATGCAGCATTGTGAAACAGCCTTCAGAAAACCTTTGTAACATCCTATGATTATCTTTTCTTAAGTCTAAGCTAATTTTGGTTTAAAGCATCACCTTCTAAATTGCATCTGTTCATCTGATTAAATAAAAGAATGAAGAATTGTCTTTTGCAATTCCCTGATTGCAAATCATTGTTTCTTAGGAGTAGAATAATGTTTTGCAACTCCCTCAGAACGACTCAGTGCTCTGCCCCAGGAGCAAATGACAGCAGTGTGCTGGCCCAGCTGGGATGTTCTGCCCTCACTGCTGCTTGAAACAAGGGAAAAGCACCCTGTGAGCAGAGTGGAGCCTGTCTATATTGGAGTAATTTTAGTCTCCAAGTTTGTCCCCAAGACAACTATACAGAAGAATTTCAGCCTCACTGGCAAGAGAGAGGAGTAAGGCATAGGCTCAATCACTCAAAGGAAAATTCAGCAAACTTCAAAACAATGTATCTTGATTGCCAATATTTTGTATCAGTTGCAATATGCTAGTTAATGAATGTTAAATTAGGATGTCAATATTTCCATTCTCCAGTCTTTTAGGGAAGACAACGTAAGGTAATTTAGTGTGAATATAAAAATCTGAAATGTCCAATGCATGTTTGTGCAGAGTTCATTTTTCAAGGGCAGCTTGATCTGGCCAGAAAGTTTCCAGTCCAAGTAGTGGCAGCTAAAAAATACCATTGCTACCTTCACGGGTCTGGAAAAGTGCAGGGCAGTTCTGCACGTGTTTCGTGGCTTCTCTGCGTGTTCCCTCAAACGGGAACATCAAAACCTATTGACGCTGTGAAGAATTTTAGCCTGATTTTCTTGTTCTTATATGGAATCCTACTGTGCTGGGATTGCTAGGATTCTGGGGAAAGGAGAATACAGTCCATAAATGGTCCATCTAGCGTGTATATGGAGGAAGGCTTGATTAACCCCATGGCATCTCAAGTGGGCCTAAATTTGGTCTGTGTTTCATATCATTTCCATTGAAACTAATTAGGATTGTATGTGTGAGAGCAGAGCTGCTGGCACTGCAGGGTTTCTTAAAGGCTGCAGAGTTGCTATTGTTTTGTGGGTCTATCTCTACCCTTTAGGACTTGTTTACCTGCTCTTTATTTGTATCCTCAGTTTTCAAAAAAGTGCTCATCACAGACCGAGGTTTCACTGTAAATGGTGCAGTAAAAATGCAGAACAAAAGGGGAATTGATCCCCTGAAGAACTTGGAGTCATAGTAAAGAGGAGACTGTCACAAGGTACCGACACGTCCACCAACTCTAAAGGGAAAAACAGTGCCTAACTTCGTGGACACCAGGCTTATAATACCCAGTGAGATCACCTGCATAGGGAAAGGTGACTGAGTGCCTCAGTATGACTTCACTGAAGCCTTGAGTTTTATTCTTTGCGCATCTAATCCTCTTGACCCAATTGAATTCCTGGTGGTGATGCGAATCTCCCAGTATTGAGTTCATATTAGAATAGGGTTTCACTTTTCTAGATTAGTAGCGGAGGCTTCTGTGGTTTTACAGGGCAGAAGTAAGAGACCATTTCCCTAAAAAATGATGAATTTGAAATCCATTAAAATGAGATCTTTCTGTCTTGTGACAAGAGCTTAATAGCTTTTTGTGTTTGGAAACATATTCTTTGAACTTTTGTGTAACGTTCAGCCAGTATAAGGCAAACATTCTTCTCCGGTTGGTAATAGGCTGTCTGGTGTCTGTAATTCAGTTATTTAGCTATAAAATTAACTGTATATATTTGTAAGTTTTTAATTAAGATGTGTTTCTACTCAGAGCTTTTCAGAGCTTACTTAGATGAGCATCAAACACTGCATAGTTTTGGTCTTTACTTTCTGCCTATTAGCTTCTCCTCCTCTGCTTATAAATTTCTGATGACAGACATAAACATTTACCTCCGTAGGCATTACTTAACTCTGAGATCACTTTGTTCTATAAATACAAATAAATAAAAACGCCTTTAATGGGTGCAGGAGAAGCCAGCAGCGAAGTGGTTAAAGGTTTTTGCCGGCAGACTGGCCAGCAGGAGCTGGCGGTGTGGAGCAAGGGGGACGCCAGCCTGTCTCTAAACTTTTTGGCCCTCCCTGAGTGCAGAGATGAAGGAAGAGCCCTCTATAAATCACTGGAGATTAGAGACCCTGTTCTTGCCGACTCTGCAGGGTTGCACTGCTTAATG
Source organism: Dromococcyx pavoninus (assembly GCA_033558185.1). NCBI lineage: Eukaryota > Metazoa > Chordata > Aves > Cuculiformes > Neomorphidae > Dromococcyx > Dromococcyx pavoninus. The sequence goes on from JAUMJL010000745.1 coordinate 273,200, forward strand.
TCAAAGCCTCACGTATTACTTTAACAGCACTCCTTTTCTTTATTAAATCCACTTTGAAATAAAAAAATGATGATCTTTCCAGTGAGGGGGAGAAGGCCTAAAAGGATTTAGAAAGTATCTGTTATGTTACATTACGGAGACTAATAACTGCACAGGGAGTAGGTAACATTTTTGCACCATTTCAGAAAGTAAAATGAATAGACTTCACAGAGTTTTCCTCCTTCAAAATATTTATTGCTGTTGATTTTGACTAACTTTTGTGGGCGTTCTTAGTAAAGGTGGACCGAGCGTGAACGCTTGCGGGAATTTCCTTCCAGGTTTGCAAAATTCAATTTCCATCTCTATCTTTGCACGTTCTGCAGCATCTGGTTTTAGATTAATTTTTTTTCACTTTGGGTTTATTCTGGCTGAATTTTATTCTGTCTTTATCTATCTGAATATGATGAAGACATATGTTAAAAAGCTGTATCTGTGTCAAATGTCAGTGTTTGCTTGTAGCGTTGCTGTATTAAGGACATAGGGAGGCTTCTAGGCACTGCATATTTATCTACTGTTATGACCTGATTTTCTTCTGATTTGTAAAAGTCACGTTAAGCAGGATATTATTTTTTAATGTGCAAAGTAAATGTGATTGTTTGTAAGTAAAATACTGTCTTTTTCCACGTGTATTTAGTTACCTCATTTAATACATTGCATCCCAGCTAACATTTGAAGCCAAAGGAATTGCACATATGTATTTTTTCTGCACATAAGTGTTTCAGATCCTCCAGGTCATTTAGTATCCATTAGGACACTAAAGCTTCTTACTGTTTTCTCATTAATAGTCAAGTCTGTTACCACGACAAAAACAATTTCTGAGAGACGGGATTCTTTGAGAAGCATCCCTGATGAAAGTCCTGGAAATCCTAACAACAAATGTTGTCAAGTTAGATTTCAGTGAAGCATTTCTTTTTAACTGTGCGGCATTATGCCCCAGGAATGTAGTTTTTCTTTTAGTCCCATGACTTTAAACACAACATTGGCATGAAACCCATTAAGAATAACAGATTTATAAGGTTTTGTTGATGGATTCTGGTCAAATGCAGTAGAATGGAAGGTGAAAATATTTTTAGTCTTTAAACGTATTAAAAATAAACTGTGATTATTTAATTCTGTACATTTGAAGTCATTTGCTTCTTTGCAGCTGTACTCGGAGTGTTTTTTTACCCGTTCACAGTTCATTTATGGTACAGTTTTGAAGTTTGGAAATAGTTCACACCTATGAAATGTGGCTTTGCATTTGCCAGGGAAAATGAATATTGTTTTGCAATGTATCTTATCCAAAAGTTGACAAGTAACAGCTTTTTTGCTAGTTTATTCTGACAAACAGCTTGAAGGTATCACCTTTGTAGGCGGCTGCCGCAATGAATTGCAGATATTCATTTATAGCTGTTTGTACTCTGTGTGTTCTTTCATGTGCTTAGGAATATTGCCCAGTTTGAAAGTATGAGCTCTTAAAATAACTAGAAATGGGGGTGGGGTCAAGATATTGTATAAACACAGCAAATTTCTGGGACTGGCTATATGCATATTTAGGAATACAGCCTTGACGATTAACATTTCAGAGGTGCACTTTTTAGCTGAGAAAAGTGCGGAGCAGAAGGTTATCATAAGACCATAAGCAGTGGTCCCGAAGCCGACTTTCAGACCAGCAGTTAGTGTTTTATTAGGAGAGAACAACTCTATAAAAGGAACAGGAGATTCAATCATAATATAGTGGGGTGACATGAAGGCAGCTGACAGCATGGCTTCAAAACCCATTTAAGATCCAAGAAAAGTTGCCACAAGTAATGTGCTGCAGCTGGGGAGAGCGTTTCGGAAAAAGCAGAACCTGCCATAGCCCTGCGGATTTGTGTTCTGGAGCAGACCCGTCGCCTCGCACGAAAAGGCTGGGTTGGGCGTTCGTTACCACACACAGTCAAAACTGGGAAAGATCACTCGCCGTGTGTTTTTCCTTCTCTTTTCTGAAAGTGGTTTGGGGAGAAGTGGGAAGCAATGACCAGTTTGGTGGTTGGGGTTGGAAAGAAAGTGAATAAAGAGTTCGCTATGAAGTGCCGGAGCGGGTACTTCTGAAGGGCGGTTGCTGGTGTAAGCAAATGCTTCCAAGAAGGGCCATTTTGAAAAGGGAAAATGCTCTGATTAGGAACTTTGTAACAATACGTGAAGAAGTTTAAAAGAAAAAAAAACCCAACCTGTTTTCATCCCATTTAATTCTTCCTGATATCTGGTGGTTTAATAAGTCACCATTCTTTATGTGAAACAGCAATCAACCTTGCTTGATGGAATATCAGCTGTACTTCAGCTTTGCTGACTATATCTTTCTGCTCTCTTCCTTTGATACCCATGACTGTGAGCCAAGTCCTGTGAGGTGCAAAGCGCTTCTAAATCCAGAGCAAAGACTGGAATATTTAAAAATTGTAAATCTCAGTGTGCCGAAGCTGGTTTGGTTTGTGACTGCTTAAACCCAAGTAACTGGTGAATTGGAATCCTTTGGAAATAGGACGCTGTAGTGTGTTTGGCTTAAGATTGTGTTTTTAAAAGCCTTACTACTTCGTTAGTTGAGGTAGACTGTTAAATTTGCATTCTTTAAAGAAATTTAGGAGAAACTTTATGCTTATTCTCATGTAAAGAAGCCATGTGACAGTTTGTATACATGGCTTTAATTGGGAAGTGATTGATTGCTGCCTAGAAGGACAGCATTATCAAGCAAGGTGATGTCACCATGTAGAGAAAAGATAGGCCAAGTTTGTAGTTATCTGCAGTCAAAATCGAAATCACCTTGCATTTTGGCTGAAATTAGCATGTCATTTATGGATGAGAAGATCATCTTCTCCCTGCTAGAAGGTAATGTTAATGTAGGAATAAACAACATTTCTTTTAGTTCTTCTTACAAAGGTTGCTATCATATAAAAATACACTGTAGAAGAGTGTACTTAAAGAGTAGAAGCATGATTAGAAGAAATATCACTGGGTTTATTGAGTAATTGGAAGGAATTTAATCTTTACCACATATTCTCTTTTAAATGGGCAACAGGAATATCATGTAAAGGAAATGTTGGAATTAACATGTAGATTTGTATTGCTGTGCCAACAGAGGGAAGATGTAGCCAGTACTGTAAAAATCCCTCAAACAAGCAAATCTTTCATTTTTAATTTATCTGTACTAGAAGGGGATTCAAAATAGTTAGAGTAAGTGTTTGGAATTCCTTTTTTTATTAAAAAATTCCATGCCTATTGTATTTTTTGAAAAAAACAGAGGCACAGGTAGAATTAGGAAATCCAGGCTACCACTATCAGCCTCAGCACTGCAATAAATTGACTTAAAAATGGGCACCTGGTGGCACTGACACGAATATGTGGAAAACGGGCTACATTTGGACTCAATGATCTGAAAGGTCTTTTTTGCATCCTAAACGATTCTGTGATTCAGGGGTGCCAGGAAAGGTATCATCCTTCTTTCTGAAGCCATTTGTGCCATCTTCTAAACACCCTAATTTTGTGCGATTTGATCCTTTTGAACACGGAGTACAATTGCAAGGATGACTTGATGAAAAACCATGTTCTTCTGTGTTCATGTTCCTTCTGCCACTTGATTTCTTAATTTTCCCTCCTTTTGAAATCCTTGAGCCTCTCTTTGGTGCCATGTCCTATGTAAAAGAGATTGAACAAGAATGAATGTTTTAAGAAGCCATTTTTTGCGTGCATGAAAGGTTGGTGGTGTTGTCTCACCCCATATTTATAACTGGCAAGATGTCAAATACAGTGTGCTACTTCAGCTCCTGGGGAATACAATGCACCAAGGAGGTTGGAGTTATTAGCAAAGTAAGTATTTGCCATCCTGAGAACAAGATGGCTTAAAGATTATGTACTAATTTCACACTTACTATAGCATAGCATTACTGGTGCAGAAAATGATGGAGAATAAGCTGAACACTCATTTGCCCATAAACCTTCAGGGGAGTAATGTCCTAAAAAGCCACTGAAATTGGATATCTGGAAAATGAACTCATTTTTAAATGGGTCACAACATCTGTGATTATCTTGTTGGGATTACTAGCGAGATCATGCTGTGGTATCATCAACTGCTTCCTGTGGACTTCGCCCCTGTGTGCTGAGGTTGGCAGTGAGCGCGCGCAAATGGTCTGTGGCTTGATGAGCACTGGTGGGTCCAGCCAGCACATACACAGCTTGCCTTCGTGGGTGGGTAGAAGTAGTATGTCAGGATGGTCTAGAAATGCTGGATACATCATCCTTGGTTTAAAAATGCCGACTTTGATTTCAAATTAGGGATAAATTTTGACTTGTTGTCTTCCACCTATTAAAATAATGTCATGCTCTTCTATACTTTTGTCTTTCTGCTGTCTAGGAGATAATGTCAATATTCCCAAGGCTTGAAAACGATTTAAAAAATAGCAGAAAATTTATTTTACAGACTACTTGGAACTTTGAGTCAAACTGTGTAGTGGGCATGGGCCTTCCTTCTCTTCCCGTCACCAGAAGTCCTGCTGAATAAGGATCTCTAGCCTATTTGGGTAGGGAATAGTATATTTTCTCTATGAGCAATGCGGATTGTAGGCCTAGTGGCAAAGTTTAAAACAAACTCATGATCAAAAGACCCCCAGATTATCACGTTCACTTTTCTTTGGAAGGCTTAATGTCAGTCAGCTTCATGGTGATTTACATTTCTTTCAGACTTTTGCATCTTGACTTAGTGCTATCTTGCTTTTTCAAACAGGAGGTGATTATCTTTATTCACCCCTCTAATTGAGCAGGGTTTGTCCTGTACGTATTGGCAAGGCTTCAGAGTCTCCACAGGTGATCACTGTCACTTTGAAGCCCCACAAATAGGTTGTTCTGTAGCTAGATACGATCTGTGCCTTTTATTGAGGTGTCTTGATTTATCGGTCAAAGGGCATAAGCTTTTTAGGTCATTTGGATCTTTCTTTCACCCAGCATCAGAGCTGTATCTCATTTCTCCTCTTGAAAATCCCTTTGTGAATATGTCTTTGGGACAAACTACAAAGGATTTTGGCCTCTTAGCGGTTCTTCCTTCACAGCTTTCTAAAAATGGTGCTCGCTCTAGTCCTCGAGGCACTTCAGGCTATACATGTGGTGACTTAATCCTTGGAAGATGTGGGAATCCTCAAAACTATGTGCTGGGATTTGGGGTGGAATCTCAATTTCCTTCCTCTCAGATAGAGCGCCATGAGAAAAGGCCGTGGTGGTTGCAGGAGCCATCTGTTAGAAACGAACCGTGATAACTGGGGCCCAGAGCAACCATCACACCCCCCAGCCAACCTCCAGGCTTTTGAGCAGAGAGCTGGAGTTTGCTCTCTTTTCCCTTGTCTCTGCCAGGAGATGAGGCGGGATATGGGAGAGATTAGTCTTGACTCCAGAAGCCTGTGAAATCAGTATTTTTTTCACTCCCTAATGATAATAGCAGTTTTATGACAAAGAATCCTCTTTGCTGAGGCAACCTGTGGAAGAGCCTGTGCTCCCAGAACGGTTGTCTTGAAAGGATTTAGAAATACAATTGACTGAAACTTGAAAAATGTGAAGCACTCGCTCAGATTAAAAAAAAAAAAAGCTGCCTTCTGTTAGACTAGTTCTATAGAAGAAAAAAAAGGGGGACAAAAGCCAAAAATGGAGATCACACATTCCTCTTCTGCTTAGCGCTTTGAATGGAGGTTGGCCTGCTGTCACTGGAACCCCTCAGCCCCTTCTCGGGCCAGCAGGCAAATCATTACAATTTGGAAAAAAACGGTCCCAGTTCTAACCAGGTTGTTTTTCTCAGCAGCAGCAGTTGGGGTCACGGGCTCCCAAAGGTTATTTCCTGCTGCACAGTCAACTGGCCAAACAACATTGTTCTTGGGGAGTGCCAACTCCAAACAACATTATCCCCCCAAGTGACTGTTTACCTAACACAGTTTTTGCTTTATTTTTCTTCTCATGCTATTTTGTTTCTGTTCAGGCACTCACAAAAAGTAAAATAGGAAATGGTAAAATACAAAGAAGTGGAGGACAAAGCAATGCACAGAAAAGATTGATGTTGGTTCAAGCTTGGGGAAAAATGCAACATATACGAGGGTGTTTGGTTTTCAAATATTTCAGCTTTGTCTAATAATCAGCTTATAAATGCTTAATTATTTTCACGCCTAAAACGCAATGTAGGAAGCTGCAGAGAACTGAAATATATTGTGAGATTTATGAAGGAGCGACCTGAAGAGCTTTGATATGTCATTTATAAGTGTCATCCATATCTAACTACACAGTGGACTTGTACAGTAACCCAGAAGGAGAAGGAGGTCATGTCATGAAGCATGACAAAGCAATTATTGATCTTATCGAAAGGGAAAGCATTGCTAAAAAAGCACTGGGGCCAGCTGAGAGAAGGATGGAACATGACGAGGAGATAGAAGGAAAGGCCAAGGACAGGTTAGCAGAGAAGTGGGCCTGAATCCAAATAACCCAGATGCTAAATCCCTCAGTTTTGGTAAACTTGGATTAGCATTTAAGAACAAGCGGAAGAACACAGCTGGCCTTCTAGCTCTAGCATTGATTAAACAATATCTAAAAGTCTTTGAAGTCTGGAGAAGTTTGGGGAGCTCAGTCTTGCAGTTTATCTGGAAGGATTGAAGTATTCCTTCCTGGTTTTCTCTTTTAGCACCTCTGTGAAGGGTCTTACTAATGAGCTAAATATATAGAAAGGTGGAGGGAGAAACTTGGGATTTGTGTGTGGAAAAGATCTATTTAGAGAAACCCTGTAGTAATTGTACTCGAGGCAATTTTTAGGTGCTGTATCCAGAGAGGCCTCTCCTGCACAACTCCCAGCTCGCCTGTTTAGCTCACAGCTTCCCTGTTGCCATCACTTTTGTCTTCCCACTCAGGAGGATGTGAAAAATAATTTCTTCTGTCTAGAAAATTACCTTTCCAAGTCTGATCTTATATATAAACTCAGGGGTTTTTAATACTGGGGGGAGAGAGGGAGGACAGAAAACATGGATTTTTAGGCTACTATTCATGTGTGTGTAATTAAAAATTCACAGATGTGGGGGAAAAAATGAGACTCGAAGGTCAGAAGGCAGAAGTGGAATGTGGAAGAACAGTGTTTTATTTGTCATTCTTCCACTATTTCTCATGGTGTATAGTTGAATTCACTCTCCCCTCTTAAAAACTGAGAATGAGACTATTTCCATAAAGTGTCTCAAAATGATCACATGGATCACATGGGAGCCAGTAAATGTGAGCTATTAGTTGTAACTAGAAAAAATTGTGGGTGTTTATGAATGCCCGAAGGCCAGGATCCATCCTATATGGGTTTCAGCACCTGAGAAGAGGTGCTTGAATTGGTCTCATCTTCTCCACTGACTTTTTAAGAAGCCTCCATGAGCTGTGTCCTTAACTTAGTCACCAGTTATGTGCCTGGAGCAAGGCAAAATGAGTCTGAGCCTTGGTTACTGAAATACCATGATGCTTAAGCTTCCATCTGGCTTTGAACACTGGGCTTTCTCACTGGCGTAAGTTGGTTACTTCTTAGCTGGACTTAGGAAGTCTTCATCTTATGAAATCTGTAGCTCTATTGATTCCACAAATAGAGAAAAAATAGCAGTACAAAACTGTTAATTTCGAACCGTATCGAGGACGAGAATTGTTCTGTTTTCATTTGGGTTTCTCAAGCATTTTGTTCCATTCACAGTCATCCTCAAACACTGAGGAGATGGCAGTGAATCTCCCGGCCTGTAGTTATGTTTTATTCACTAATGGTCTTTCTTTTCTTTGTGATAAACTATCACTAAAACATTCCATTTGAAGAACAATTTATAATCTCTCAGAGAAGGCTATTTTTGCCAGGATTGCAAATTTTTAGTCCAGCCCTGAGAGGCGTTTGAATGCCCTTAGCACTTCCTCTCGGTGATTAAAGTCTTCCTTTAATTCACCATTATTACTCTCTATGGATTAGCTTACATAAGGTAGATTTTGTGACTGTCACAACCTGATATGTTCGTCTGTGCAAGATCTACCATGAGGCAACCAGATACAGAACCACTGTACTGCTGTTTGAAAATTTTGGCATCGATGTGATGGAGGAATTGGAGTCCCAAACCTCCGATGAGCTGTATGCATAGGAAGTGAAAGTTTGGCTTGGCATTGGGAGCAGAAGCATGAAATCATGTACGATGGTTGCTTACTCTGCATCACCTCAAAGCTCTCTCTAGGTAGCAGAGCCGTACTGGTATAAATCACAATTTTACGAACTACATTCAGAGCCGAATCAGAAGACTTTTACTCAAGTACTGGGAGTTTTGCAGGAGTGAAATCTCTGGATCTTCAGTGACAAGTGTGAGCTTTGCGAGCTCTGTTGTGCTTCAGACAGTGAAATCCTGGGTGTATTGAAATTGCTGACTTCAGTGGAGACAGGACTCCCTCCTCTGATTGAATTATATAGGGCCATGTTGAGCATTCAGTCTGGGAGCTTAAGTTCAAACATGCTTAAATCCTTATATAGAGAGGCTTGGGGTTTGTTTTTCTATTGTTAGCAGTGGACTTTTTTTTTTTAGAGATGTTTATAATGACGTGTAATTCCAGTGTCCAAGATGCCAACTTTTCCAGTAGCTAAACTGTGTTTTCTGCTTTCGGAGCATTCGGTTACAACTCAATAAAGGAAATCAACAACTTCTGGCTTAAATATTAGGCAGTTGTGTTTCAGAGCAATTGTAACAGCTTTATAAATATCTTAAATACCTTGGAGGACATGCTTCCTATACTGCTAGATGCCTTTATTCACCATTTGTATGTCATGCTAGAAACGTTGCCTGTCTTCCAGTGGTAAGCACGCACTTGCTTTTGCACTTGTGTGCATCAGACAAGTCATAGAAGGGAAACTTATTGATAGTGTTGTTCATTTGAACATAAAGGTTTGAAATACGAACTGCTGCCTTTCTTGGATGAGTGGCTGCCTACTGAAGGGTGGCTTTCTGGGGTACAGTACTCTTCTCCTTACAGGTGAGCTCCGCTTCCCTTGAGCAGGGCACTCCCCGTGAACTCAGGCTCAGTTACATCTTGCTGCATGATCTGGGACAGGGCACTTCCCTCCTGCTGCCTCAGTTTCCCTCTATACAAAATGAGGTTGTGGTGATGTCACTCTTAAGAGCTTTGAGATATATGGATGAAAGCTGCTACGCAGTCTCTGGAAATTATCATCATCAAATAGTGTTATGTTTAATAGCTGGCTGTTCATACAATTCAGAAACTATGACAGCATCTCTGTATTTTGCAGTGGCCACTGAAATCTTTATTGCAAATCTGAACAGGATGTTATAAACTAAGTGGATACCCCAGATGATTCTGTGCAGATGCAGTATAGAGACATCTTCCTTATCAGTTAAAAAAGAGTTATCTGAGGCCAGCGCTTCTAGAAGCAATCTGAAACGGTTCTAACATTGAAGTAGTTGTGATTTTTTATGGAAGTAATAACCCACTGGCAGGTAAGTATTTAGGGTAAACTTGGTCTGGGTTTGCTTCAGGTAGACTTTGTAGCCCAAGTTCATGAAAAAGGTGTATTTTGGCTGGTTAGCTCAATAGAGTTTATTAAAACCCTTTCATTACCAGTAGCCAGTGGTTTTAAAGTCTTAGCCCTCCCCTTTCTCCAAGGCAGACTGCAGGAAACCCTGGTACAGCACGCTGATCCCTTCCCTCTCTTTTACTGGAGCAGGATCAAGTCCTGCGGAATTCAAGCTCATTTCTCATGTTCTGATACTGCATCTTCCCAGGTTGCTTTTCGTGTGCTATTTTACTTCCACGTCTTTCTTCATTTGCATTCTCCTCCTTGGCATTTCTTACACACCTGCAGGTACCATTTCCTTAGGTTTGCAGAAGGTCTCCCACTGCTTTGCCAGCAGCATGCTGCCTGTTCATTCAGATCCCTTCTTAAAACTGACATCTTCCAGGAAATTCTTCCTCCTTCACTGTCACTGATAATCTCTCCCACATCCTCCTTTATCATTCTTTTCTATGTTCTGTTCTCTGTTTTTCTGTCAGAGTTTCTGCAAGGCAGGGAGTGTTTCGTTTCAAATTGTTCTTTACCATATATACTTTAAATATGTACTATAAATATATACTATGAAATATTGTTCCTTTTAGAAATAGAATATTGAGCCTTTATAAATATTCACCAGTACTCCTCAGATGCTTTATAACATACTAATTCAAGTTCTACATGGGGTAAAGATACTACTTCAGCATCAGCCTATCTGTCTGGTCTAGATGATTGGTAAAACCCTGATTCTTGCATAGCAGTGCTGTCCTATATCTACTGCTCTACATAATAATAAATATTATTAAAAAGAAGTAACCACTACTGATTAAGAAATTACCTAAAAAGTTTGATTCTATAATTTTCAGCTATGAGACATGTTTAATAGATGAGCTGAATTTGTGTCTGTCTTTGGAAACGTTATATCCAACTGTAGGGGGGTGTGTCTATACGTCTATTGTATACCTGTGTTTATCTAATCCCTGTATGTACAGTGTATATGTGTGCTATACATTAAAATGCTACAGTAACATGACCAGTTTTTTATTTTGCATGAGTGTGCTACGAAGAAAGAACTCACTCATGTTATACTACAGTAAAAGTGGTAATAAAAAGACTGAATTTTGGGCCTGTAGCTATAGTTACACTTAAACATGCACACGTATTTGGGAGCAGAAGAGAGATACGTGAGAGATAAAAGAGAACAAATGGACAACTTATAATTACATGTATTTTAGTTCATCTGCTATCCAGATGATCGTCCTTGATTCTGACAGTTTTGACAAATCAGTTTATTAGAACTGTAAATGTAACCCAGGACTGTGCAGTAGGCAGGGGAACACTGGGGTTTTTTTCTTTTTTTTCATATTATATTCCGTCGTTTCATTATTGGAGGTAAATACTGCTTGTACTTAGAAACACAACAGCTGGTCTCATGTGAGAAGGCAATCCACAGATTAACTTGCCAAATGTATTACCAGTTCATTTCACTAGACTGAGAACCTAAGGGTATTTTAATAGTTTTGACCTTGATCAGACAAGAAAAAAATGCCCTCATTCTCAAGTTGAACCTGTGACTTACACACTGATCTGGTCTGCTGCAGCACAAAGTGTGCCCCGGTAGCCCCTGCAGCCTTCAAGGGAGGCAGGCTGAGAACTGAGTACTTGACAAGATAAATGGTTCAAGTTCTGTGTTAAAAGGTGTGGTTGTGACACTCAGGTTGGCTCAGGAGAAGAGATGCTTTGATTACTTCTTTTGCTGGTTTCAGAGCTGCTTGTGTGGAGCAGCCACGTAAGGGTTGTTACTGTACATGTTAGCATTTGAGCAAGGATGAGGTTTTGGTCATGTGTTTGCATATCTAAGTTGACTTTAATGTGGATTTTTACATTAAATAAATGTTTTTATTCAAATTGAAAGGCTAGATGTGTGCAAGCTTGTCCCTGTACCCCAGAGCTATTCTTCCTGCCATTTGCAGACCTTGCTCTCTGCAGACCCAAGACCAAATTCAGTCGCACAGTGCTGCATGCTCTGGGTACAAAGTGTAATATAAAGAGCTGCCACAGAGGTAGGTGCGTATCCAGCACTGTGGAAAGGAGCTTTGATGGAAATGAATTGCAGCAGAGCTTCCAAAGAGAAAAACTAGTGTTAATAGTGCTCCCGGTAACTATTCTTATTCCTTGGGAGTCTTCCTCCAAGAAAGGTGACGTGCTGGATCCTGCAGCCTTTTGGGGCTGGCAGGACCATGTCCCAGTGCTCCCTGATGTTGATGTCCCTAAGCAGCCTCTCCTGCTGGGTTTCTCTGTCACCTCCCCAGGGACTTCTCACACCCACACTTGTCCAATGTTGAAAACTTGGCAAGATCAAGCTAATTCAGTAGGGTAGACTCAGTTGTCGGGACTCATCCAGATACAGTCTCTTGAATTTGGACAGGTACGGCTGGACTCAATGATCTCAAAGGTCTTTTCCAACCAGATGATTCTAGGAGTCTATGAATTAAGATCTCTAGTGCCTGCACATATCCAGGGGCCTGACTGTCTGCTTTTCTTCAGGAAGAGTTACGAGTGCTAAGGATTTGAGGGTGGGACTTCTGAAAATTCTTGTCATTGGCCTAATGTCCAGAAGTTCTCTTTGAAGTTGAGGGAGTTTTACCATTGATTTCACTGGAAGCAAAACATGGCAGACACCAAGTGCTTTCCAGGCTCCTAGTGCAGAGAAAAAAGGGATTGAACTTCTCTGTTCTGTCCAGATCTCTGTGCTGTCATCTGAGTGGCCACCCGGTGAAACCACTTCTGCATTCCCACTTCCAAGTCTCTCCTTTCCTCCACTTTCTCCTTCCCTGCTTCCTTCTCCACGCAGCACCACAACCAGGCATGAATGCAAACGGAAGAAGTGACAAAGCTTGGAAGGCACCAGCCAGCTCTGACAGTTGCTGAAGTCTTAACATGGATTTTGTGTCTAACTTTTCCATCTTATTTCTTAATCGAGTCTTTTTCAAAGTCTCATGGTCACTTATCATTAATTCCTGTAAGAACTCTTAGAAATAATCTGGTTTTGAGGTGTGGGATGGCCAAAAATGCTATAACTTTTTTCCACAAAACCTACATCTTATTTCACAGTCCTGTGGCTGCCTTTAAAAATAGCTTTTCCCTACATATCCAAAATCCCTTCCCCTGCTCCATGGTCTTTGAAGTGAGATAAACCAGACAAATACCAGGGATTTTTTTTTTTCACTTTTTTATAACATTTACCAGATTAGCAAATAGGGATTTACTTTGTGCTTCCCTTCTACCGTGCTGTTTCTGAACAAGATAAGTAGAATGCAGTATTATATACAGCTCCCTGCTCTGCTGAGCATTGCATCAAGCTCTTGGTTCCTGCAAAGGAAGAACAGATCCTTGAACTGGGATCTGTGCAACAAAACTCCTTCTATTTGATCTCTAACCCTCTTTGTAATTGCCAGATCTACAAATTATGTCTTCAGATGACAATATCTATATGAATATATATGTATTGTTTAATTTCATGTAACTGAGACATTGTCTGTGTCTGTGACACACTGCATGACTCTGCCATGAACACTGGATCCTGCCATCATTGATCCTACAAATAATCTTTCTCTTACCTAAATTTCGGTTGATTATAATCAAATTAAAGCACAGTTTAAAGATACAACTTCTAGATTCTTTCACTTAAAACCTTATTTTGATTGCTCAGCTGTATCTCTGCGATACTGCAATCTCCTTTCAGCCTGTTCAGGAATCACTGAGTACTATTTGGACCTGATCCTCTAGTTTTAGTATGGATGAAATGGGCACTGGAGATGGAGGATGAATGGGTTTATGATCCCAAAAGAAATTCAGTGTTATGATATTTTGTTATTTGGTTTGTTTTGTTTAGGTGTTTGTGGGCAGGATTGGTTTGGTTTTTTTGTTTGTTTTTTTTTTTAAATAGACTACACAGAAAATCCTAGATTTCCATTTAGTGCCATTTCAAGTAAAAATAGAGGCTTTTTATTCTGTTATTTTTTTGTGTTTAGAATATTTCAGAATCTAATTTTACTGACTGTTTAAGCTTCGTTTGGTAGTAAGAAGGCAAGAGTAGTTTCCTTACTGCTTCATTCTCTAACTGTGTTTACTTTTTCATAGTAACACAGATTTGTATTTCTTAAGAATTTCAGGGTGATTTAAGCATCCATTAATGTCCATTTCAACATGTTTTTACTGGTTTTGACATGTAATTTCCTGAACACACTGACACTTCCCACCTTTATATTCTTAAGGCAAATGTTGTTCCACCAGCACCAATTTTCTAACTTGTTCACTGAATTTTCCACTTTGATTCTGCTGGTTGGCGATGAAAAAAAAGTCCATTTTCTATTATCAGCTCAGATCAATAAATCTGAAGGAAAAAAAAAGAGGAAACCTCAACTCAGGGGAGTCCCAGTCAGCAAACATTTACTGATAAAGAAAACACTCGTATATCTGACACGTCATCAGCTCCCAGTGTTTGCTTACGCCCCAAGTGCTTGTTGCTACAAGAAGGAACTCACTGCTACTGGCGCTGGGTTTCCACCGTCCCTCTAAGAGCTGCTTTTAATCAGAGCTTTGGTTATGAACCACCTAGTGAAGTACAGTGGAGACTCCTGTTTTCAAGGAATGTTCTTCAGGAGATGGATGACTTCAAGGGACACTTTCAGAACCCACCAAAATTGCACTTGGTTGATGGTGGGAATGGGAGAGCGCTTGGTTTTTAATTGCAGTGTTGTATGAACTTTGCTATTGGGGTAGATGAGATATAGAAACATTGCTTTATAGTTGCTGTGGCTCGTGGGTTTTTTGACTTGATACCACTACTGTGTTGATATTTATTGCTGTCATTGGAATTAGGTGGTAATCTTTAAACAAAAATCTGAAGATAAAATAATACTAGTAAGAGCAGGGAGTAATGCAAGTGAAGAATTAACTGAGGGAGTCGTGCAGTAATGCTTTATGGTGAGTGCCATGTCCTGGTTATATTTCACATAGGCTCTTAGTCTCATGAGCTGGAAAATCTTAAAACAAATACAGCAGGTTCAGTTGTGATATCTCCACTGTGGAACATTATCCACGCAAGAAGTCCTAAGGGGATGCACGAAGCTGCTCAAATGCTTTGGGTCTGGATTTAAACATATTTACACTGAAAGTATCTGGAAAGAAATGAAAACTTTGTTTATTTTGCAGTAGGTTACTTTCTTAAATTATTCATCAGACCTCTGGCAACTCTTTGATTTATCTTCTCTTTGTCTTGCTGCTGTAGCATTTGATTTGAAACGTGATCATCAGTTGTTGGAGTGACACCTGTACAGATTAATTCCTTATCCCACAAGAATGTCTATTCTATATGGCCGTGTAGTGTCACACAAGTTTTTTCTTTATTGTTAGTGCCTTAAGGATTATAGTGAATATATAGGTTGGTGTCTGTGTGGAGGTTTAAACTCATCTCAGTATCTCTTGGGACTGAACAATGTTTAATGCTGTTATTTTAGAGAGAGCCTGAACATGTCATAGACAACTTCACAAATAATGTTATACCCTAAGTAGGGATTTGAGCTATAAATCTATTCTACGCAACATGAAGAAGCACTTAGACCAGGCAGATGGCTTAAGTGCCATGCTAGGAAGTACAAGGTTTGCTAACAGTTCTTTGAAATGAAGATTAGCTCAGCTATGAATCTTAGCAGAGTTGCTCTGAAGGGTTTGCCTACCTCAGTTTCCCTCATTCTAATTAGATTTTGTAATTTACAGTAGGATGGAGCTTCACAGTACAAATTGGGTGAAAGTTGAGATCTCTCAGAAGATTGGAGACCGTCAATACACTGATATCCCTAATGTTTGCTCGTTATTTTTGCAGGCAGAGATTTAGCTTTGTTTATCTTTGGGATTAGTTGTTGGGATTGACTTTGAAACTCTGAGGATTATACAATGATGTTTGTGTGCAACACTTTAGGAAATCTTTGCATTCCTGTGAGTATTACAAACAGTGCTCATCTGTATGGTAAAAATAGTTAAATGGGAGCACTGCAAGTGGCAGCTGCAGTGCCCTGAGGTCCCTGTATCTCCATCAAGGACTGCAGCAGGAAAAAATGAGCTGTTCTCCCTACCTGGAGGTGTGGGATCAGCACCTGATCCACCACTTTGTTCCATGCCTGTTCAGCCCCTGACACAGCAGCAAGGATGCCCAGAGCCTGGGCAGGAGGACCACATTTTCTGAACGGTCCTATAGGGATGAGGGTGAGACCACCAACAAATTCCTTGGAGGCTACAGTAGTCACAGATGGTAACTACTTTCAATCATGACAAACTGGCCTGGATTTAAAATAGTGATTTAGAGCTGAAAGTCTCTGCATCCTATTCCCACGAGCCCTCAAGTACTCGAGGCCCACCTCATTAATTTGATGGGCGAGGGTTTTGATTCTCAGTGTTTGAATGTCTGCCCTTTTTGTCTGCTTCACTTTCTCCAAAGGTTCCCTCTGATAAATTTCCATCTAATTTGAGATTAAGCTGTTAATTGAAGAACAGGTCATTTCAATGTTTTGAAGTCTGTTTTGCGCTCTGCCTGTGGCTGGTGTTGAAACCAGTTAATGATCTCCCTAAACTGGACTCCAGGTGACGGCTCTTGCCTGTGGATGTGCTCTGTTGCCTGTCCAGGCAGCTCCAGCTGCTCTGGTTATGGGATGGTGTAGGGAACCAGATGGGGAGGTGCTGGGAGCTTTTCTGGTGGGGCAGATGTGATGCACAGGGCATTGTGTCCTAGGCACTTGTCAGTAATTTCAGTCAGTGGGCTGTGTAGACGGAGGCTCTCTTGCTCTCACTTCAACTGAGTTTTGCCACTGGATGCCAATATACTCAACCCTAAATTAAAATACTGATGATGTCCTGTCTGAATTTCAATTTCTAATGATATAATTTCTATTTCTGATGTACTCTGAGGAGGAGCTTTTTCCTGGAGACCCAAGTGTCTTCCTGAGCACGATTTGGTGAAGCACTGAATGAAGTTCCCAAAGCTGAGAAGCCTTTACTACATTGAAACCAAAGCTGTTCGAGTTGTATTCCATAAGACCAAACTCGAGGTCAGAACCTAAAATGATTTTGAAGATATTGAGAGCTGCACGCTTAAACCACCTGTTATAGAAGTTAATGCAGCAATAAAAAATGCAAAGCAGAAATAAGGATATCTATTTGATAATAATAAAAAAAAAAAATCCTGTCTGCTTTTCTGCTTTTTAACATTTTAATGCATTGGGGGGTGCGGTTAAGTTCAGCAATTTATTAACTGATAATGCCCTAATGGGTGGATGGGGGGTTTTTCTTAGTATCTGAAGTTTTGCATTTTAGTGTTTATTCCTTTTTCCTTTTTTGGGTTATAGCATCTCATTTTTTTTTCTGTCCTTCCCTCTAGGAATAATGAAAACCAAAAATACCACACATTAATGAGAAACAATAGTGTACAAAGATTAACGTCACAAACCCATCACTGACCTCAATAACATTTCACAACATTTAGTTTTCATTACAGTGAAATGTTACTGCATACTTTTTACATGAACTTCTGAAGAAAAATATATGATAGGGCTCTCCAAAAACACACATGTGTTGGGAAATAAGACTTTTAAATCAAGGGGTTTACACATGCATTGATCACATT
This sequence comes from Dromococcyx pavoninus, assembly GCA_033558185.1. Lineage (NCBI taxonomy): Eukaryota > Metazoa > Chordata > Aves > Cuculiformes > Neomorphidae > Dromococcyx > Dromococcyx pavoninus. The sequence goes on from JAUMJL010000745.1 coordinate 290,455, forward strand.
TGACGAATCAGATGTATGGTATTAATTACTCTGAACACACAGCAAACCATCTTAAACAAAGATTTTCTGCTTTGCTGATACAGACACGTGTCATGCATTCTTCAAAAGGTGTGTTTTGACTTTTAGTGCTATTTGCTCCCTTTGGATGATGAAACAACATTCAATTTTTAAATTGTATTTGTAGAAAGTATTGCTTGGCCTAGAGTTTAGGAAAGAACATTTAGAACAGGTTGATCTGTAACACCACAAGCAGTCTGTTTTCTATCAATGATTCCTAGCCAGCTTATTAAACAGATTTATACAATGAAAGAATCTAATAACAAAAACATTCACCTCCTTTATTACTTGGCATTATTTATGGCTCTTACTTTTTTTTAGCTACCTTTTTATATATCGGAATCTGCCAACATTGTATTTATAAAGTTTATGTACTAGCAGCATTTGTGGGGCAGGGATTTGGGTTATTTTATGTTTCTTTCCTCCTACACTTATTATTACTAAATCTATATACAAATGCTTGTAAAGATTTTAAAAAGAGGGGGAAAAAAAAGAAAAGAACCATTCTGGAGAAATGGAATGTTTAAAAAATTAATTAATTCTGCATAAATGAGATTTTTAGTGTACTTACATTTTAGATATTCTCTCAATAATAATAAAATATAACAGTGCTATGACAGAGCCTATTCCAAGGCTTACTGTGTTCTTCAAAATCTTCAGTGTTGAATCATAGATCAGGAAGTGTTTACACACTGAAAAGTTAAATGTTCTTCCTATGATTATCAATTCAAATTTCTAAATATCTATAATTACTATCCAAAGAACAACTTTGTCTTCACGAGCGCCTTCCTTCCTTTCTTCCTTCCTTCTGTCTGTCTGTCTGTCTTAAGGCAACTGTGCCACAATGACGCGTTTGTCATCATGAGATGGAGAGTTAATGGGAGCCATTGAGCTTTCTCCCACTCGACAACAAGTGCCAGCTCTTGGCTTGTGCATTGAGGCAGGGTTGGGCCTGGCACAGATATAGCCATGAAACTAAAATATCATCTCCTTTTCCTATAGATTGTTCTTTCCTGGCAAGGGCAAAGTGGCCAGGGCAACCTCTCTCAGTGGGTCTGCTCAGGGACATGACAACCTGGCATTAAATCTTTTTTTTCTGGAAGGCTGCTACTTTCCTTGATGCTCCTGTGTGTGCACAAGACAGTTCCTTTTGCTGAAGTTACAAATGCCTTGAGACACCTTTTTCTGTATTCGGGCAGAGAAATAAAGGATCGTATTTGAAACAGGGACTGGATATCTTATTGCAGCACAGGACTCCACGTTCCCTCTGGCAAACCGTGAGCAGAGTAAGGATGGAAAAGTCGGTGTTCAGCCTGCAGAAATGGTTAAACTCTTCCGAGATTCATGCAGGAGGCACAGGGAGCCGCTGGTTCCCCATGCAAACAATAGCAGTGATTTGTTAAAATAAATACAGAGTGAGACGTAGGAACAGGGGAAGTTTAGTATTGAATTCTCTTCAGTGAGAATTGCAGCTATTGAAAACGCCCGATTATCCATGCTTCCCGTAATGTGGACTGCTTGGAGGGACAGGCAAGTCCTTTTGTCCCCTTCCTACCTGAAGTTTTGTTGGTTTATAAATGATCAGTTCAGAACAGACACTCTGATGCCGACTCTCGGTTTGCTTTTGTCTCACCCTCCCAGAAACGTTTCTCCCGAATGCCTAAGCTCTGGCTGTTTCAGAAGAAAAGCTTTACTTTTTTCCACTGAGGTTAACCAAGTCTCCTTCTGTTTTGCTGCGTTCAGCAGTTAAGGCCAAAGTTTACAAGAAAGGTAATTACAGTCTTACTTTTAATTGTAATTAACTATGAGTAAAGAATCAAAATAATCCAGCACTCTTTTTGCTGAACCAGAGCATTATATATAACGTGACAAAGAAAATGGCTTGCCCTTCAGCCATTAATTTTAGCAACTCTGTTATTCCTAAATTACATAAACCTCTGGTGTCAGAGGGGAAAGAGTATGAATCAGCTCAAATATTTCACTGGAATATGTTGTCCATAGTTATGTCAGAATATGCAATGTTTTTGAAGCACTTCAGATTATGATAAATTAGAAACACGTAATTAAGAAAATCGGGAACTCCAAATAAGGAGGTCATGAGTGAAAAATGTTGGTAATGAATTACAAGTTTGTAAGATCTGTACCTGAGCTTAGTCTTTTGAAGGGAGTCTTTAACTTTTATTGCAAAAGACATTGGAGAAGTGCAAGTGAGGCGAAGAAGCCGAGCACGATGCTGGTTTAGGGGGCAATGGTGCTGTAAGGAGACGTTATTTGCCTGTAAATGGTAGCAGAGACACAGATGTCTGCGTACGTAGATGCACGTTCAACAGAAGATGAAGATGGGAAACATTTTAGCTCTCTTATTCCTAACTGCATTCATTGATTCTGACCCAGAATCAAATTCTTGAGCGTTTGCCCCTAATTGTGACAAACGCTGCTCTTTCTGAACCCTTGACTTAACTGGAATTGAACTCCTGTTTTCTCACCTGACATTTGCCCATACTGTGGTCACTTTTCTTGCGTACATGGCAGACAGCCAGTCCCGAGGGAGCTGAGGAAGTAGGAGGATCAATGGCACCATTGGTGACAAGGAAGAAGTTGAACCAAAATGCAGCGAAATGTCAGATATCCATCTTTAAAGCCCATACTGAGGCGGATTTTACTTTTGCTGCTGGCACTTAAACAGCCAAAAATCCAAGCTGCCGCGGACCTTGGCAGCATTATTAGGGTGATCTTCATTTGAAGATGAACTATTCTTGAACAATTTCTCCACTGTGTGTGACACAAACAGGCTTTTCTTCAACACCAGACGTGCATGTCTTCTTGCTCCAGCTATTTTTTTCTTGAACAAACATATGTATTGTAGCCAATGCAAGGAAAATCCCACTCACTATTTATGTTTGAGTTCCCTCTGTCCCATTAACAATATCCCAGTGTACTCATAGTAGTATACTATCTTGATCCAGATCCAGCACTGTTTTCCTGGATGCCCCTTTGGAGATTTAAGTGCCACAAAGCAATTGGTCTTATTTAGTGACCTTCCATCCCAGAGGCTCTATTTTTTGGGCACTGAAATAGTTTCCTGTCTATTTTTCCAATTTTTCCTACGTAGAGAGCACCTCTTACTGTGAATCTGAACAAAGAATATTTATCAGGACTTTTTCTGCTGTCCTATGACTCTTCTACATATACAGGAGATCTCTTTTTGGTGATGCCTGCTGACCACCATGCAAAGAATTATTGTTATATGAATATACTTGAAACAGCATATAACTCTCAAAAAGGCAAAAGCTTTCTCTAACAGGGAAAAGATGCTGCTGCTGGCACATTTCCTTCGAGACACTCTCCCTTATTGCAAATATAGATGCAGATGTAAAAACATATTTGAGTTTGTTATAGATTTGGTAAATATAGTGTGAATGTGTGCGTATTAGGGTTAAATGCCACTGGTTTGTTGAGTGATTTCTGTATTTCTGGAAAAATAACGGAATAGTGATTTTTCATCCCACAGACTGGCTGGCTTAAAGGTGAGAGAAGCCAAAGCTGTAGCACTGCCCTCTCCCCTGGTAGCACCACGCTAGCAGGACTGCTGTGGGCTGTCCCCTCAGATAGCAGCTATATTTGGCCTGGTGTAATCACTGCAAAAATAAACCAGTGATTTAACTGAAGAGGTTTTGGAAAACAACAAAACAGGAGGGAAAATCGCACTTGGTAGGATCATTAAATTAGAAAGATGTACCTGAACAGGAAGTCTTAACAATTAGGCACCGCCAATGAGAATTATCTCCTTTATTTTTAATATATTTTGATATTTTAGGCGACTGGATAGCCAACAGCTAATACTTCCAAAAAGCAGTCTAAAGAAATCTCTTCTCCTGCCATATGCATCCAGACTCCATTGACACTTGGCAGCCAAAGCCCTGAATGGGAAGCTAAGCCTCCCTGCTGGCTGGCGTTGAGTTCCTTGTGGTTACTCTTTGTTTTTGTGGACACAGAGATTTAGATGTCTGCAGGCCCTTGAAAATCGGCAAGCTTGCTGGCTGCCTTCGATTCATTCCGACACCGCCAAACACGCCCTTTCGTTTCACCTCTTTGTCAGCAGCAGAAGGGCTTGGATGCTCTGCAAAAGATTTGATGACACGGTCAAAATGTTTTCACTTGAATGCAACCCTGTGGCGACCCCACAATAAAAGGAATGGGAAGGAGCCATGCAAAGATCAGACACCAATAAAGCCAGCAGTTAACCTCTCTGGCCTGACTTTAAGGCACTCTCTGCCTAAGAATGTGTAGCTGGATTTTAGCACCTAACGCTAAGAGGTCTGCAACTTAAACCTTTCTTGGTTAATGTTTACCAATTCTCTCTCTTACCTTTTTTCCTTATTTTCCTTTTTTTTCTTTTCTTTTTTTTCTTTTCTTTTTTTCCTTTCCCTCCATACTTTTCCTTTTCCTCCATCCTTTTCCCCTATCCTTTTCCTTCCCCCCCTTCCTTTTCCTTTTCCCCCTATCCTTTTCCTTTCCCCCATCCTTTTCCTTTCCCCCATCCTTTTCCTTTTCCCCCATCATCTTCCTTCCCCCCATCCTCTTCCTTCCCCCCCTCCTTTTCCTTTCCCCCCCATCCTTTTCCTTTCCCCCCCATCCTTTTCCTTTCCCCCCCATCCTTTTCCTTTCCCCCCCATCCTTTTCCTTTCCCCCCCATCCTTTTCCTTTCCCCCCCATCCTTTTCCTTTCCCCCCCATCCTTTTCCTTTCCCCCCCATCCTTTTCCTTTCCCCCCCTCCTTTTCCTCCCCCCCCTCCTTTTCCTTCCCCCCCTTCCTTTTCCTTTCCCCCCCTTCCCTTTCCTTTTCCCCCCATCCTTTTCCTTTTTTTTTTTTTTTGCTATAAAGGATGGTTAGGTATACTCTTCTTTAATATAAATAAAATAAAACCTTTATACCAATTTTTAAAAATGTAATACTATGGACTAACATTGCATAACATCTTAGTATACGTTAATGCAGATTTATTTCAGGATGGATTCTGACTCTTTTTGTTAGCTTAGCTTTGGAAAGATGGATTTAAAAGCTGCCCTCAGCACAGTAAGTTTTCTGTCCTGTCAATGTCAGCCATTGATTTATCCAAAAAGTCATATTGTTTACAACAGAGACATTAAATCATAAAACAACTTTCATTGTATCCTGTGCTCAGGTAGGCAAAAACATTTCCTAACTGTTAAACCAGCTGGCCTAATCTTTAATGACTTTGGTTCAGTGGCCAAATCTACTTTTTTGTGCTGTTATAATACAACATTAGATTAGTTACTCTCTCTGAAATTGCTGTCAGTCAGGCTCTGTTTAGGAAGGATCATGGTATTTTTCATAAATCATTTTTTTCTTCTTTTACTGTTTAAAGGATAATAGTACTGTAGCTTTGCAATTGTTTTATGAGGCAGTAATCTTGTTCCTATGAGGATAAACCGTGAGGCCAAAGGCAGTGCTTATCTCTGGAGAAGCCAGTTATTGCTGAGGAAATCACTACAAAACATCAATTATCACTACCGTGGTGCAAGCTTTACCCCTTTGAAATATTGAGGACAAGGTTTTGTGTCAAAAATTCAGTAGAATGGGGCCTGTGAAATCAAAATGCAGTGTTTGTGGGATTTTGTTGTGGTTCTCAGTCTTTTCAATTAAGTTTTCCTGAAAATCCAAGGCCAAAATCCTCAGACATTATTGCAAAACTGCGGGCAGGACCAGCATGGGTCGGGCACTGCATCCTGCAGTCACCTCCACTCGTGAAGCAACTGGAGGCATAGCGGTGTCATGCTTTGCCAACAAGAACAACCTATTTTCATAAAACCATACGGGGAGTTTCTGGTTCGTTCTTAGTTCCTTCCTTGTGTCTTTAGTTTAGACTGCAGGAGGAGGGTTTTCCGGCTGCACTCCAGGCTGACGCAGTGCTGCACCCGGAGCAGTGGCACCTTGGGAGCTCATTGCCTTTAGCTAGGTATTATGTTAAAGACATTTTTAGGCATTTCTGCATTTAAAAGCAATTGGATGAAAGCAACTTGCAGCAATGATCGTGGTGCTAAGCCCAAGTGTTGCAAAATATGACCAGTCCCGGGCACGCTTCCTGCAAAGGTCTGTGTTGCGCACGCTGGCTTGGAAGTAACCTTAGCACCTGCCTGGCAAAGTAGTGTTAAACATCCTGCGTTGATGCACTCTGTCTTTAAGAGGTTTATTCAATTAACAGTTTAAACTTTCATTATATTTTACCATTTGGTGAAGAGGATTCTTATGCATTTAATAGTTTTATGCATTTACCCATTAGGCCTTTAAGTGGGCTCGCTTGGACGAGCTCTGCCATTTTCCCAGTGGCGCATTGGACAGAGCAGACAGTGATACATGACACGTGTCGCGGCCGTTTGTATCTCCCTGACCTCCTCAATCCATCTCTCTGAAGGTTGCTGTGCATTAATCCTGTGGCAGCTGCTGTTGCAACCACTATTAGGTAGTGGGGCAGGTAGCCAAGGGTTCAGGTAACCTCTGCATGCTGGGCTGTAGAAGAGCCCAGATTGGCAGCATGTTTTCATCAAAACAGAAACTTAGAAGAAAATTACATATGTTCTTTAACCTAAGGATTGCTGATCACTTTAAATACTTTAAATTAATCCAGCTTCATTTGTTAAAACTAGCATCATCTGCTTAACGTCTAAGGGTATACTGTTCTATACTGAAAAACAGGCACCGTAACAAATCTTACCCTGATGCTTCATGCAAGATTGTCTAAAAATTATTTTACAGCAATATTAATGTTATGTGTTAGTCCTTATCCATATTCCTTTTTAAATTCAGTTTGCATTTCCTTGCGTGGCAGATATTTCTGGCGCTGCTCTATCCATACGGAAATCTGGGCAGGTCATAGGATTTATATCCAGTCTGCTTTGCAGGGAGCTGAGGTTGAGGGTAGGAGGCTGGCCTGCTCCTTTCCTTAATCTGCAGGTAATTTCATGTACTGAATGTGCAGATTCTTACCAGTATCGGAGGTTTTGTAAGCCAGTTTTTGAGGTCTCTTTTGCTTCTGATAATGGCCGAGAATGAAATGTTTGCTGCTTTATAAAGGAATTTTTAAAAAGTAAAATAAGCAATGGCCATGTAATCACAAAAATGTTCAGAAATGCAATAATAAATTGGATAATTATTTCTCGTAGAAACCCCATGGAACAGTAACTCCTGCTGGAGGCAGTTATTTCAGACCCCAAGGAAGGACAGACTATGGCTTATTTTATTTCTGGCATTTTGAACTGAAATAATCAGCATATCACATCATGAAAATAATTACGGCAAGGTCTTAGACCTTTAAGCGGCTCTGTCCTCTTGCAAACAACCCTTAAATCTACAGAAATGTACAGAAACGGCATTCCTGGTGCAGTGCCCTCAGAAATCACTTCCATTTGGGTTTAATAGAGCTGGAGTCTGTTCCCTTAGGGACTGTTGCCACCCTTTATTTGCCATTTGTCTCTGATATTGAGGCTGAAGTCAGAGAGAAGAAACAAATTTGTTAAAATTTGCTGATCCATTTTTATACTCTCTTCAGGCAGTGAACAGCTACTTTTGGCCCAGTTTTATAGGTGCTATTTGTTTATAAATTCTCCAGTAAGGTCAGTGTCGACGGATGTCAAGGGAGTATTCAACCACCTTTAAACATAATGAAAATCTAGCAAAAATCACTTGGATTTCTGTGTATTCTCATTGCTTTGACCGCCTCCTCCTAGTAATAAGCAGTATATTTGTTATACCTGTGTCAAATTGAGCAGATTTAATTGATGTAATTTATGGGAACATGAGTATTTGACTAAAATGCACTTGATCCTCTGTGAAAGAAGCAGCGAGCTGACAGGGGAAGGAGACGTTAAGTCAGCATTTTTATATCAACAGGCTTGAAAGGATCTCCTGGGTAGTTTCAGAAATAAACCCAGCTGAATCATACCCTGCTTGCTCAAGTAGTTTGCAACCAACCGAGAAAGGCATGGGCTTTCCCTTCAAATCTTGCTGTGAAACTACTCAAGGCATAGTGTTTTGTTCAATATTTAGCCCATCGGAAAGGCATCATTGAACAGCTTTTAGTGGGGCATCTCATGGAAACATTGACTATCAATTATCTGTAGGTCTGCTGACTTTTTCTTATTTCATTTCCTGGTGCATTTACTATAAAGAACAATGCATAGAAGCCCTTGAAGTGTGCTGGATGAGTGGAGCACACAGCTGTTTTTATATTATTCTTCCTTGCATTGCCATCATTTCAAACTTGTTCTTTAGAGCGTTGTGTTCTGACGGGGTGAGCTTCTCCGGCCGTGTGAATTGCCCTGACCATTGCGGCTGCAAAGCGAGCACCGTCAGGGTGTGCAGCGATGCTTGCCCATCTCTGGGCTCCTCTGTACATTCAGCAAACAGAGCCACTAACCTTATCCATTCTCCACTCTCTGGTGAACAGCAGTGTTGTCCCAGGCATTGCTTTGCAGCAGGCTCCTCGACTGCAGATGTATTCTTTTCAGCCAAATATGACCACCTGCAAGTTTGTGCTGGTGTTAGCATTTTCATCTCCCATTATTCAAATCCAGCTGGCTTTCCTTTGAAGTTAGTTCCCTCATGTTAAACGTTAACTATAATTTCTCTTGGCCAAAGAAACAGATAGTGCATTCTTTCCCGTCTGTGTGATAATGGCCATAAATGTGCTGGCTGCCTTCGGCCCGACCCACCGCTGCAACTCGTTTGTCTCCTCAAGGAGGAATGTCGACGCTCAGCTCTGCCACAGGGAGTGGGTTTATCCTGCAAAAAGCCTGCCACTGAGGATTGTCTTTATACATCAAGTAACTCGTGTGTCCAAACCTCTCTTCCATGACTGGCATGTGCTTAGGGTAGAGAAAAATTATGAAGTAATCACATCTAGGGGTAAATTTTGAACAACCCCAGAGTTCAGGGTTTTTTTTTTTCAGGTTCATGCAGGCTGATGTTTTGCTTTTTCCAGCTGTACTAGCATTTTTCTAAACATATTTCAGTACTTATCCTTGCATTAAGCAGAATAGCAATGGAGGGGGAGAGTTGTGACCATTTGAACTTGAAATCCCCAGAGAGCTTTTTATTCTAATAAAACAGCAAAATATTGGATACATGACACCCCTTACATCAAACTCTATCATATTAAGGAAACCTTAGAACTCTGGTCTGCAGTCTGGCCTGATGCATTACAATTCATCTGGGATCAGTATAAGAAATAATTACATCTATTTATTTATTCCACTGTCAGAATGTTGACACTAGTTTTTCATATTGTCTCTGTCATGAAGAATCATAATTAAATAACATGTCAAATGTATTGATCATACATTTATAAATTTGTTTGATATATCATAGAGGCCTTTTGTTATTACGAGATATCACAAGATTAAAATTAAAGTTTGCCAAGCCATCTACCTCATTCTACATAAGTCTTTTTCCTCCTAATTAACCACAAAACTCTGATGGCTTGTCATTCTGATATTACATAAAGTAATATCTTCCTTTTTATTTCAAGTTCAGTGTATCATTTCCCTCTGACCAAAATCTGGCTAGGTATGTACAATCATATTAAGTTCTGCAACTACCTACTTCTGTTGTATTTTTTCCATTTTTCTGTCTTAATTCCTCTACTTAAGAGGCACGATCTTATCACAAAGGAGATCAGCTAGAGATGGCCTTCCATTTTTGTGCTTTTCTTGCACAAAACAGGGAGCAGGAGCCTTGATCAACATCATTCCTTCCCCTCTCTTCAGAGCTGCATGTGGACCCGACCCAGAGACGGGGGGGGGAGTGGATGCCAGTCGGTGTCGGTGGCTGGGAATCCATGAACAACCGTCACAGTTCCAGCTCATCAACACACTCACACTTTTGGGAAAAACGGATTTTTAGGAAGCTGACAGGGACAAGGAAAATCAGTAACTTATGTGTTAAATTGTACTGGTTCTTCCAGAGCAAATATAATTTGCAAAGAATCATATCCTCTGTACATCCCACATGCTATTTCAAAGGATAAAAAAGATGCAAACAAATAGGCATTTGTTGTCCCTTTTTGATGTGTTTTCTACTGTTCTCTGTAAGAACATAAGCTTGGAAGGTTTTACTCAGATTTGGTGGCAGAAAACATGCATTAAGATTAAGTTTCTTTTTAAAATTTGCATTCTTTGCTTTGTATGTTTCCTAAATGGGGCAAGAGGGTTTCTTAGTATGTCTTAGTATTAAAATCTAAAGTAACAGACCTTCATTCTAATGAGCTTTGTAAATCTGACCTAAAAAGTGTCGCCTGGAGTCTTTGAAATGAGTTTCCTACAACTTCCTCTGATCTGATTGTGTGTTTTAGGGGAGGTTAAATGGGTTAAGATTCTTAGCTGTCCTAAAGCCATTGGAGTGATTCCTTATTAATCTTTTTCACCCCCTAAGACATCATCTACAGATCTAGGCGGATTTAGTACATAAGATAACACAGTCAGCCCTGCCGTAACTATCCACACAGCTTCTGAAAGGACAAAAGGGTGACAAAAATATGTGGAAACCATTCCAAAGGTTCATGTTAACAATACTCTCCAGTCTTTCCCTCGCCTATATTCAGCTCTTACTTCTTGCATAAGACAAGTTTTATCATCAGAGGATAATATCTCTCTAACTTGTGATCTAAATTACAAAGAAGTTTGTTGTGCTCCATGTCCTGTGGCAAAACTTGTGAGCAGAAGACAGAGTCTTCAAGAACTTCTTGTTCCTGCAGTAAGGGTGCTCAGTGGCCGTGCCAGCGGCTCCTCCTCCCTGTGTGCTCCCAAACAGCTTTTCCTATGAGTTTCCTCTGTGCCGCACCCTTGGTAAGGCTGCTAAGGTCTGGACAGAGGGATTATGCTGGTGGTAAAACTTTCCAGAGCTTTAATTCAGGAAGAGAAATTTCCTTTCCACCAAATAAATAGCAAAAAAAAGGTAAAAATATAGAGACAGCTGTATTCATCTGAGTGATTGATGTTTCTGTCTGAGGCATGCTTTGACATAACAGGACAGTTCAGGGTCTTTGCTTGTGGTGGGAAGGTAATACAACAGCACTGCAATACTTTCACCATAAAGATGCTTTTTTTGGAAGAAAAAAAATCCAGTTATCCTTTGACATCAACCATATATTTTACGTGAATCCTTTTACCCCATTCAACTGTTACATCTACATGGCAGCAACAGGGCAACCAGTTCCACCCTCTTCTGCTTATTTGCTCATAATCATTTGCCTGTGCAATAAAATGTGAGCAAGGTCTGAGGCCAAAAGATTTTTATATGGCTATTCAGGGCCAAACAGCATTTGGGAACCTTAGGTGTTGTACAAATAATGGTAATATAATTTCAGGGTTCAGATGCCATTTAATCAATGTCAAGATATTGTCAATTCTTTCAGTGATTTATGGTTGTGCAAATACAGAATGATTTGTAAAATAACAAGAAGCTAACTTAAACTGCATCCTCGCCCCAAACAGGGTATTTTGAAAACACAGCAAACTGAAACATGAAACTATTTTGGAATAATTTTCTCAGGATTTTGAAGTGCTTGCCTTAGCATCAAGCTCACTGTTGACATAAGTGTTCCTTAGTTCTTTGCAGGTGCTGCTGTAGTCTCACGGAGCTCTCAGAAGCCCATTACAGTCTTTCGACCTCAAAAAAAAGAAAAACACTTAAAAATAGTGAGTGGTTTCTTCAAAGCTGGAGCACCCTGATAAGTAACCTAAGTGTATGGTTTTTCATGTGTTTTAACGCTTTCTCAAATGTAAGAGCCCAGCCCCACAAACATTGCGGGGCCATCAGTCCCTGCAGTCGCCGTCTCCCTGGGGTAATCACTCTGGCCTCGCTTCGATAATGTACTTAAGCGTATGCTTAACTTCTTCCATGCTAAGGAAAGCATTTAAGCACGGTTCTTAAATCTTGGTGCCTCTAAATCAAGCATATTTTTAAAGTGTTCTTTTCAACTGACCAAATGTCCGGTGGCAAATCTTTCAAAGAAAGGTGCTAAGAATGAATATAAATGATAAATATAAACACACAAGCTATCGGGGAGGTGGGATTCCGCAGGGTCTTTCTTGACTCATCTGCAAACTGACTCGCCTGGGCCCCAGTTTGTATCATTTAGACTTTCTGCACTGGTGTGCCCATCCCTGAAATGGGCACATAATTTTATTTTCTTACTGTGCTGCACATATTTTAGGTCTTCATATTTATAAAATGGATTCAGGTCCCTAGGTCATCAGCAACTTGTAAGTGCATGTGCTTATGGTTTTCTGGGTACATTATTGGAGATAGAGCAGCAGTAGGAGCACTTTATTTAAAGATGTAGATGTCACTCTTCCTCTTTAATAATATTCAAAAGAATTATTACATTACATATGTATTTGAAAAGCCATTAGACCTGTTTATGACAGAAGGTGAAAAGCTCACCCTTTTCTAGCAGCTGTGAAACAAAAATTATGACTTGTGTTGCACTCTGCCCAATAAAGGAACACCACTTCTGTAATTCCTCTTCTGGTACTTTTGACACCAGAATGCCAGGGATTTTTTTCTGCACGAAGACCAGCTTTGGAGTCTGCAGAGATGTTTCAGGCAGGATCTGGGAGAGCTCAGGAATGCTTTATTAAAAAAATACTCTGGAGGCAGTTTAGGTATTTAGCCTCTGAAGCATTTTTTGTATCTCTTAATTACTTATAATCTGACTTTTCTTTCTAATTGAGGCTCCCAGCATCTGTCTAGCTACCAATACTCTTAACTACTAATTTACATTGCATTTGGCACCTGACCTTACATGACACATGTAAGACTCTTAGACAGATAATCCTGGCTTCTTCTTGAGACTTATGTCGCCATGGAGGGGTCAGTGGTGTGAGACAGCACAGCTTGAGGTGCGAAGTGCCGCGGCGGCTCACACACTTTACCTAGCTGAGTCTGGGAATCCCTTAACAGGCTGATCCGGGCTTTTACACAGCCAGTCCTCCTGCTTTTGTCCCAGGCAGGCATTTCTCTGCCTGTCACTGACAGGCCTTAAAGCAGCATGTCTGTGTTGGTTAATTTGCAGACATCAGTAGACACATTTCACACTGAATTCCACCCTGTGGGGCCGTGTCTAATTGGACAAATTTGAGCAGCAGGCAGAAAAGCCACCGCAGCATGGAGCAGTGATATATGGGCATGGGCAAAGGGTTGCAAGCTTAAAGATACAGCTTCTCCGCTCGCCTGCCCACACCCACCAGGCTCCCAAATTTGAAGCAGGACTGCCACGATGAGAAGGGTTTAACATCCAACAGCATCACCTTGATGCTACAGGCTCAGTCCCTTTCTGAGCAGGCACATTTCTCCCTGTGCATTCTGCCGACAAATTGTGCTTTGAAGAGCAGGAAAGTGTTTGCAACTTTGCGTTGGGGTGGAGGAACATTTAAACCAGCCTGAAATTAGAGGCTTCTTCAGCTTCAAACTGCACAGCTGCGATCCACATTAGAGTTTCTATCAGAGAATTTCCTGCAATATTGCAGTAGGGTAGGTGAAGCAGGGAGGTGCTGTTATTAGCAAAAACAAAGAGGGAAGGGGAAGAAAGAACTTAAGAACCTTGGCAATAAAAGTGAGTTGAAGGGTTGTTTCTGGTCAGAGATGTTTCTTTTCCATTTTATGTTGCTTAAGCATAATAAATGTCAGATGGCTCAAGTAGCGTGTTTTATTAAAATAAGTGAATTTGGAGTTCATGAAAGAGGGCTGCATTGATAGTGTTGTGGACGGGATGGCTTTGTTTGTGCAGGGAGATCCACTCCGCCTCTCACCAGAATTCACAGGACCATTTTAAGAAGGGAAGAAATAGCCTGATATCCTGTTTCTGCATCGTTGCGCTGGGGTTTGGTCTCTGCTGAGATCACAAACAAAAGTGCCTTCTAATGACAACTGTGAAAAGCCATTTGGAATGCAAAATTGAAGAATATTATGTGGTTTGTTTGGCTTCTGGTTGGTATTTTGGATGCTTTTGTTAAGTGGATTGAGACTCTTCAGTTTTCATAACTTGCACAAGGGCCACCAGAAGATGATAATTCTCTGTTGCTGCTTCTCTGCTGCTCAGCAAAATGGCCTCTGTGAGAAATCCAGCTCCTGAGTGTCTTGTTTTGAAGTTCCTCAAAGCAATTTTTAAAATATCAGCCCCCCCATCTCAGTAATAATTCTTCTTAGAATACATTTTTATTAGTCCATGTATTGGCATTAGTGACTTTTTGATCTATTATGGGTTGCCCACTTGGGTTTTGGTTTTTTAAATGTCTCTGAGAGACATAACTCCATGTCGTGATTTTTCACAGATAACAGTTCTGAAAAGGATCTTATTAAGCACAAAAGCAAAGTGTTGAAACAGCTTCCCAAAGGGTGGCTTTGGCAACAAGTGTTTACATTTTGCATCAGTTGAGCAGTTGTGTTGTCTGAACTTGGACTGAAAATCCTCTCTCTGATCGTGCAGAGAGCTCGCTGGGTGCAATAAGGCACTCCAGAGAGAAAGCCTAGGCAAAATAAAAAAGAAGTGACTTGGTAGCTTTGGAAGGACCTGGACAGAGTTTTGTGCTAATATTACAATAAACTGATGCTTGGGGGTTTAAAGAGATATGAAACTTCGGCTCTTCAGGCAAGTGGAGCAATCCACAGGGCTGCAACAGAGCACGGTGTCGAGCATCGTGTCCAAGGGAGGCTTCTCAGCTCTGCAACCACCTCTCTTGCTGCCCCAAAATGCCAAGTGATGGAAAAGTCGTGAAAAGGTCTCTGTCACAAGGTATGGAAGTAGTGGCTTCAACTAGTGTAAATGGTAATTATTGTCTTTTCTCCATGATTGATGTCTGTTTATATTCAACGTGGTCACTAGATGAAAATGGAAGTCTTTGGTTAATCAGATATGGTTTTAGAAACCAAATCTAAGTCATTCCTGTGGATAGAGTTGAATTTCCTCCTCTCCTTGCGACCTGTTCTCTCAATCCCGTAGCTTAAATCTGAGGGTTTGCTTTACTTAACTTTTTCCAAATTGAAATAAAAAGCAGCTTAGTTTAACGTATATCATGGGAGCACTGTGGATTTTTCCCCCTCCGGGTTTCTCAAAACAAGCCCCAGGCCCAGCAGCACTGAAAACTTCTGTGAGACTGAAAGTGCAAGATTTAATGCCTTGTAACCTTAATCTGTCTCCATATTAAATTATTTACGTAGAATGTGTCAAAAACGCGTATGTTGCAAAGCAGTGAAACTTGCTCTTGTGGTGGGTGAATGCAGGGGAGGTTGCGCTGATGCCCACCGGCATCCTGGGCGTGTGGCAGAGACATCAGCTGTCATTCAGGCTCTCCTCTCTGGTCACATTCCTGCTTTTCCTACAGGAACAGCGCTGGTTCCCATTACAGCTGATGAGAGTCTTCCAGTGGAAATCTGCTCAATCCCTTAGAAATACCATGACACCTATAAATGCTAGAACGTCTTTTAAAACACATTAAGCGTTAGAGCAACAGCTGCCAGGGTATGAACAAGAAGGTTGGAAAACACAAGGCTAATAAAAATATTCAAGGGCCAGTTTTCGCATTGATGGGGAAAGGCACGTGAGCAGGCGGGGGAGGGAGAGTCCTGCGGGGAGCCCAGTCCAACCCCTGACTCCATCACACGTTTATTGCATTGTCCTACAGGAATGGCAGGGCATATTCTGCTTTCTCCATCCGATTTTCCTCCTTCTGTGAAACAGGAGGTGCATCTCGCTTACCCAGTAGGATAATTGATGAGGGAGGGTGCCAACCCCTTGTGAAGCCCAGCCCAAGCTCCTCTGAGCTGGCAGCCCTCGCTGCGCACATCCGTTGGCGGGAGTGCGAGTAGCTTGCATAGAGACTTGTACATGTGAATTGTTGCTAAAGTGCCAAAATTATAATTAAAAAGGTTTTTGCTTTTGGCTTTTGTCTACATACTTTCCTAATATTGTCATTTGGCAAAGCCGAGGTGTCTCTCACAATGTAATTGCTGCAGAACATTTCCTTGAAAGAACAGCAACACCCCACCTCCTCCTAACACTTGCATGTGGAAAGCACCAACTGTTTTATAGGCATTAGTGAATTATGCTTTTCAGTGCAAGGAGGCATTAACTGTCTGTACAGCTGAGACAGCTGTGAAGCAGCTTCTGAGATTGTGACCTGCCTGAGGCTGCACGTTGGATGCTGTAGCAGAGGCAGGAGCTGCGGTTGTGCATCTTCTAGAGAGAAAATATGGACCCTTTTACAAGACAGTCTGTCTATGTGTGTGTATTGTTCTTCTGTTCCTCCTCTGTAGGTGTCCGTAGGTAAGAAGGGACCTATCTTGTCCCAGGGCAGCAACACCATGAGTTGCATATTTGCACAGCCAACAGTGGCACCACTGCTCCAGTTCCTGTCATCCCTGCCTAGGTTTTGGTGGTTGTGGGGATGCCAGGACCACTCCTCTCATCGGTAGTATTGGCACTTCTCAAGCATTTAAGTTTTTAAGAAGCAAAAGGGCTCTCCTGCCACCCTGTTAAAGAATGCCAGGTAATCCCTTTATGTCGTTACCAGCATTTCCCTGCCAGAGCATCACAACCTGCACGAGAAATGCAGGTACTTCCCCATTAGGGACTGAATGGCAAGAAATTCCTCAGGATGCATTTTTTAAAAGAGCAGTTGTGGTAATACTAATAAATAAATAACCAGCCCATCTCTAAAATCAGTTGCACAACGTACTTTCTAATTTGGGGCTAAACTTTGAAGATCTGGAAATTTTCCAACTGTTTCAAAATGAAACCTTAAATTAAAACAATAGCTTTTGAGGAGCTTGGATAATTGGGGTTTTTTCAGTCTGTAGTACCAAGAAAATCAATCTTCTTGATAGGTGTTACATTTGTGGGAAGCATAGTGCATAGGAATTGGGACTTCTGGCCCCCTTCAGACTGATGGAACAAAGTTTAGGGTAGTACAGACTCAGGTTTTCAGCTGGCCTAAATTAGCACAGCTCTGTTCAGGCTCCAGCTGTAGGCACATATTACTGTTCCATTGCAGCAGATCTCATTTATGACATGTTTTTAAAGCAGATCTGTGAAATTATCCAGCTTTAAAAAAATAACACTAATAAGGGTGTAGTTACATGAGCATCTTATCCTGCAGCAAAGCCAGTTTAAGAGGCTCCCAGCCCTTCCCTGACCCTGTCTTCTCCTTTCAACCTCAGGGTTCATTTCCCCTCGGCTGCAAGTTTTTGCTGTTTGTGGGTTTGGGGTTTTTCCCCCCCCTTTCTTGCATTGTTTCAATGATCAAGTAGAGGATGTTTCCTTAACATGTGTATGAGCATTACAGAGTGTACGGTGTGCTGTACCAGAGGGAGGGAAAGGAGGGACAGGGAGAAGGGCTGGGAAGTAAACAGCAGCAGCAATCTTTCAAACTGGTGCCACAGCGGATGTTCCTGCAGCTACCGCTAAACCCAAGTGGCTTTGCAGGAGCTTTATTTATTTTTTTTTGCAGAAGACCCAGCCAGACAAACAGCCAAGTGGGCACTCCTGGCACTGCCTGGGGCAGTGGGTAGGAGCTCACACCCAGATGAGTGATGTTGGGTTAGACTTTGGCTTCTGGAGTCAGCAAGGCATGTAGCATGGTCCCAATTGGTGTCTGGTCCTCTGGTGAACTGGAGCCATAGCTGTTAGGTTATTAACTACATCACACTTATTATTTTTTTCTCAACAGGAGCTAGGTTTTAGCAGAGCAGCAGTGGTGTTAGTGCTGGAATAGATGAGAACAAGTCAGGATTTCAAGGAATCTCAGAATAGTTCACTCTTCCAGGAAATTCAGTCTACCGGGATTCTGCACTATATAGCAATGAGATCAAATGCTTTCCTAACCTATTTACTTTAAATGTATCTTGAATATTAGTAATGATGGAGTAAACAGATCTTTAAAATGTGTGGTGCCTGGTGAATGTCTGACACAATATTTAGTGAGAGCACAGGAAGGTTTTTTTATCCGACTGCCTTCGGTCTGTAGAACGTGTTTTCTCCATCCTGTTTTGGGGGCATGAATCTTGTGGCTGATCTGTTTAAAAATACTTAAATGAACAGTTGCAGAAACAACATGGTATCATAGACCTGCACGTGGTACAGATTAGGTGGAAACACCAAGCTTTCCTTCATGTGTGGTGTGGTTATCAGTACTGTCCAAACGATGCACACAGATATCATTCCACATCCTTTCTAAATGAGCTGAAAAACATGATGACATGTAACGAAACCTCCTCGAGGCTGCAGTTTGCTATTGGTGGGGAAGCATCAGGGACTGGGAGGTTTGTTGTGGCTGCTTGGCATTTTCAGGATGAATTCCACATCTACAGTGCACAGTGCTGGCAGTAATGTCCCAGCATGGGTTTGCTTCTCTGCTGCTTTCTGGGAGCAAGATATATTATTTGCTCCTGTTATTCCTTTATACATTACACAGAGTGGAAACAAGGATCAGATATAAACACGGAGTCCGTCAATCACTACAAACCTAGAAGATAGACCCTGCTAGTAGATCTTCCTTTTTCTTCTTCTTTCTGATCTTCCCACACAGCAATACAACGCACCATAGTAACACAAGAAGAATTAAGTTGCTCAGGCACGTGCCAGAGCGTAAAAACAGCTGTCTGTTATACAGCCATTGCGCCTTGGCCAGCATACCTGTGTGCTGCACCCCCTGCACATGGGTGAGAGCTGGCCACCCCTCTCCTGGGATCACAGGGTGGTTACCCAAACGGTCTGGATGCGACCAAAGGGACTGTGACACAAAGTGAAGCAATTTAGGCTTAGCTGAATCAGGAATAAAGTGCTTAACCACACTCCCAGGTGGAGGCGATGCCCAGAGTAGGTCCCTAAGTACAGATCGGTGCGAGTGGCTTTGCCATTTGGATTTCTTTTAGTAATAATTTCTGCAGCAGTGCCAATGAGATGATGGTTCTAAGAGGTGCTTTGGTTACGTTATCAGTGTAATTTCTTTTTTGATTAACTTTTTGTGTACAACAGCTGTTCACTGCAATCCGGAGGCAGTTTATAATTTGACAGTTTATGGTAAAAGCACTCAAACACAAGGAATTCAAGCTCATGGGATTATTCTGGGTGTACATAGGTTATTGCAGGAGCAATCACTGGTTTTCCTTCTTCCTGTAATTCCTCTGATACCAATTACGTGATCATAAAATTCATATTAGAACTTTAGCAGTTGCAAACGTGTAGCCACATTCTCTTCATTTAGCCTAATTTTAATCCTTAAAAAAATAAAAACTTTAATTTTTATCAATTCACAGGCATAGAAGTGACAGGCACATTTATAATTATCGGTGATACAGAGCAGGAGCTCCAAAAAAGCCATGGGATTTTGGAATCGGCACTGAGAAACCTTTCCATAAATGCCAGGAATAACATTATATTTTAATATTTAACCCTTACCCAGGCAATTTTAGGGCTGGAAACCATATGTGCTTTTCATAATGAGAGCCAAGATGACCTTGCATAAAGATAAATATAACTACATAAAAGCATTCAGGAAGGATGGTGGTGTGGTTAAGAGCTGGGCAAAGAGTGGGAAGCTCGAAGGTCTAATCCCAGCTCAGCCACAGGCTTCTTGGGTGATCCTGGGCATGTAACTTAATCTCTGCATGTTTCAGTTTTTCCATTTGTGAATGAGAGATAATAATACTGCCCCATAGCCGTGCCTGGAGGATGAACGCTTTGCTGCTTGGGAGGTGTGGGCTTGAAGATGCTGCTGGTGACCAGCAGGATAAGTCTCAGCCAAGTGCCCTGCTGAGGGTATGTGTTACACCACTGTCAGTGGCATCCATAGTTTCACCTCTGCTCTTCTAAAGACTGGTTGAGTGAAAACCTGCTGTAATTAGCCAGCACGTTAGACTGGGGCAGCTTACGTGGAGCCTTGTCTGGGCAGTCATATCACTGGCAAATGTTTCTTGTTTGAACGTAATTTAAATTCAAAAACAACAAGGGGGAAGAATAAGAAAAGGGAAACCTGTAGTAGATGAAACCATCTGGTTTTGTTTGAGTGGTGCTACCTAAGTAACTTGTGTTTATTGGTTATAGACTGGTGTTTTCTTTATACAGTCTCTGGCCAGGTAGCTGTTGTTATGCTCATGACTTGGCATTCACTTCTGCCCTTTGTGAGTCTGCTTAGGAGGCTTAAATCCTGATCCTCTTATGATTCTTTGAAAAATTGGGTATTTCAAAGTAACCATCAAGACAGAGACTTTTCTTAATTGGTCACTGATTATTTCCACACGTAGCCTGTGGCTCCTGTGGGGACAGCATTTCATCACCATGGGAGCCAAGGCGATCAAGCTGGTGGTGCATGGGAGAGGCAGCCTGTAGGAGTGTTGGCATGAGGAGGAATAATGTTTGCCAGAGGATATCTCTGCTAAGGTGCTGTCCTTGCTCTGGAAAGTAGGTAAAAGCCCACTGAAGGCTATGCAGGCGGTCCAGGGCTCATGCACAGGCAGGGTTGTGGAAGGTGTGGGGGAGTGTAATTGTCCATTGTTTGGAAGGAAGAGTTTTGATGTAATTATACCCTTCAGCCATTGCCACACTTTCCTCTCTTTCATCTTCAGGCAGGTCCACACGTTCAGATGTGAAGCTGGAAATGAAACACATCTGGATATCCAAAAATGACAACAGACTTTTATTTGCTATTTTTGGTATACAACAAAAGCTTTGTATCTTGCTAATTGAACATATGGGCTCTCAGTTGCTTTTTTTTCCCCTGCTAAACTCCACTTTTCCATGTGTCATCATACGATTCCAACATTTGATCTGTCAAGTCCATCTTGGCCATGTGTTTGTTGTAATCTGCTACACATGTAGGCTTGTTTTCGTGTGCTTCCTGACCTCCAGTGAGAGCTACAGTTGTTTCCATCATGGATAGTGTTGAGGAGTTACACATCCTTTTTGTCAGTGTATTTGGCCACCGGCAGCTCCTCACAGTGCGGATCAGGGCTCCTGCCAAGCCTCTGAAAGTTCAGTGTTTAGGGGAACTGTATCTGTTTGCATTGTGGTACCAGATGCTGGGGTTTTTTTCAGTGTAATAGAAGTAGAAGGAAAAACTGCCCAAAAATAGAAAATATCCACATAAGTAAAATCCAATGTCTCAGTGAGGGAAGCTGAGGGTCAATGTTAGCTAATTAGAGTTGGAGCATAAGGAAGGGGTGGATGGGGATGGCTGATCAATGGTCACTGGACAGATCTGCACGCACCGAGGGGTCAGCATTGTGGCAGCCAGTGTGGAAAAGCAGCATTTCCTTGTGCAGAAGGCAGCCTGCTCTTTGGAGTCTGCACCAGAACTGTCTGTGGGATGAAAAGGGAAGAATGCCGTATCTGGAGTGGAGAACTGAGCCCTTCAGAGCAGGCTCTGCCATAAATACTCACCGGGAACTTGGCCCCACTGTAGGGACATTCGTGAGACCCAACTCATTATGAATACAGGACCTCTTGATTAGTGTAAAGGATTCGTCATCAGAATTTTTTGTGCCTGTGGGGGATCCACTTACTTATTTCTAACTACAGCTCTAAATTGTTCCCATGCGTCATGATGGTTTGATTAGCTAAAAACTTAGAGGAACTGTTGGAGGCACTTACCATCACTGAAAAACAGGTGACAATGATCAAATCGGAGGGTACAGAGGAGGGATTGCTGGTGCTTTAGGGTATGGAGCCTGAATGTGGTTGGACACAACCCCGTTACAGCTCCCTGAGCGCTGAGGGGGTGTATTGCCTGCACGCTTTCGAAGTGCTGAGCGCTGCTGCGTGTCATTCCCCGGGATAAATGACAAAGCAAAATGAAAAAAGGGGTAAGGGTGCACTTGATTGCACACATAGCCCACGCAGCCCCGGCCCGCGCGCTCGCGTCAGGTTACAGCTGTGCTGTCACCTTTCCTGCTGTAAATATTGGGCCAATTTCATCACATTTGGTTTATGTTTATCAACACAGCACTTAAGCAATAAGGTTTTGGTTGCAATAAGGGAAAGAGTCCGTTGCTGTCTAGCCCCGAGGTGAGGGAATGAGAAGCCATATGCAGCGTGGCCTGGCTGGAGGCTTTCCTCTCTGTGTCGCAACACACCTGCCTGACTGCAGCAAAAATCAAATATTTGTACTTGAAGACAGAGTTGAGGCTGTTTCCACCAGGAATATGCTGTCTCTCACCAGTTGAAAAATATTATACACACATCACGCTATTATTCTCTTCAATTCTTGACATACACTGCCGAGCAATTTTGTCTTGAACTCCATTTTCTTTTTAGCCAAGAGTGTAATGTTAAATAAATCTGAGCTTGCACTCAAGGACTTCCCAATCAACTACAGAATGAACTCTGAGGCAGAAGTTGTATTTAGCGAAAGGACTTAAAATTATTATTCATAAATGCACATGTTATGGCTGCAGTTGTTTCACTTCTTTCTTTTACAACCCTGTAAATTGTATACAGAACATAGAGGCTTTATTTCTTAAATAAATGTTTTGCAGCCGCCATAAATTATCTTTCTTGCATTCATAATGAAAAAAAAAAATCACTGTTTGATGTTTTATATCCTCTTCCCTAAAATGTAAAATATGGTAGTTGGAGCCAGATTTTATCTCATTTGAAAATAAAAGAAGGTTCATTTCCTACTAATTTTTTTTCAGTCTTAGGTTTGGAGTTCCCATGAAATGTTGCTCAATCTGCAATGCAGCATTACAATAAACTCTGCTTTATCTGAGAGTTTGTGTTTGAGTTGTACCAGTGTTAATAGTCATCATCATTACATGAGTTATGAACATAACCTGAATTTGTTTTAATCCCTCACGTTGGTTATTTTTCATTTTCCTATGCACCCCAAATCACTGGCTAAATATTGTATTGTTGAACTTTTCTCTACACCAGCCCTGTGAGGACCCTACCCCAGCATTGCTGTCCTGGAAGCAGGCCTTGCTAAACTCCCAGCTCACTGGTTTGCAAAGCAAACTTCAGCCTTGTACTATTTACCTTGGCAAGTGCCCGACCAGATTGATGATCTGTAAAGTGGATTTGTTATTTGGCTGTTTGCTTTGGCAGCTCTTGAAAGCAGTTTGCTGATTACAGTCCCAGATGTCATTGCATACATTACTGTTCACTCTAAGTTTCTTCTAAAGTTTTAATTTCAGCCACAAATACTATTAAGCTTTTTGCACCTTTCTGTCTTTAACTCACAGATATTGAATATCAAGAGCAGACAGCCTTGATTTCCTTCAGTTTTCCTATTATTGTCTCCGTCAGCCTCCTCTAAGCATCTCTGTAGTGCTGGCAGCCAGGAGAAGAGATGCTGCTGGCTTTCCGCCTCCCCGTTCAGTGCTGTGCCTGTCCATGCCACGGGGGGCTGCAAGTGGTTCCATGCATTTTTCCAACTGTAAATAACCTGGAAAACTGACATATCATTTCATAAGTTATCACTTTTAAAATGAAGACATACTTGAGTCACTGGAGATGAGAACATCAGAAGTAATGTTAACTAAAACCGTGTTGCGCCCTGTTTGTGTTAGCATAGACACAAAAGAAACATGCATCTTCAGAGGTGGTTTCTCTCGGCTATATCCATCTTCTCTAACTATTATCTTTTTTTTAAAGGCTCTTAAACCTGATAAGCAATTCAGCAAATCAATAGGCTCAAAATCGATCTGTTTCTGATGTGGATAATCCAGAGTTTGGCTCTAGTGCCAGCAGCGCCTCTGCTCCAGAGCGCTTTCAGCCTCGAACACGTGGCCATTAGGTTTAAGGTTGAGGAACACCAGGATGTTTTATTTCTGTGGTGCCTCAAAGTACGTTTGTCCTTTTAAAGTTCAGTAACAGGCATGTAAAAAGCTCAGCTGGGTGTTTGCTGCTCACCTCCTGCAAGTGCTGCCGAGCTGCCTCAGGAGAGACGCGAATGCCTGGCACAGTCCAGTATGGATGAACGATGGCTAGTCCTGAGTTTGAGCAGTTAAACCATCCTTCGTGGACAGGAGCTGGGGTTTTTTTCAGTGGGGGTACTTTCAGCTTTGAAATATTTAAGTTGAAGAAGTTAACTCACTTTAAGTAAGTTTACTTTCCAAGGGGAGGATATCATTGTAGTATTTTTGGCCACTGCTTGAAAATTCCTGTAACCCTTTACTATAATAAGCAAATTGAGCAGATTAAAGACATATTACACTGCCAAATGGTTTTTCTACCCAGGGTGACATATATTTTTTTCTGTGGAAAAGGTTGTGGGGGTTTTTGTGAGCTGCTATGCTTTTTTTAGCACTTCCTGTTTTATTGTGTTTGAAGTGTCTTTGTGGTGACCTGTTGGGGTAAGATTCTTCCATATGGAAGTGTTTCTTCAACTTTTAATCATTTTGGTTTTAAAAAAAAAGATTTTAAATCCCATTTGCAGATGTCTCTGGTTTTGTTCACAGAGAGCTTGTCCCACTCACTACAGTGTTGTAGAAATGTGTGTCACGATGAATTTTATACACAACGTGAAGATGACATCCACACACTTACACTTTTAATTTAGATATCTTCTTTAAAATCTGTTTAAAATATCTGTAGTACAATATTCTTTTCTGGTTTAATATATTTTTCTCTTCAGAAAATGATATTCCTTTAAAGATGTGGGGTGAAGTCCTGCCTTCACTGAATGGCTTGGGAATGGTTGGTTTTGGTGGAACTTGGATTTCACCAGCAGACCCTGACTGTGTCATAGGTGTCTCTATAGATGTGCAATATTGAGATAGCAAGCAATTTTGTGCTTTGACTGTTCCTGGAGAAAATCTTGCTGGGGTTTTACATAGGGTCAAAAAAAGTTACAAGTTTATTTTTAAGTCTACAAGACAAAATTCTTCATTAATATACAACAGAATGCATTTTCCCTGTGCTCATATTGGACTCACTGGGTTGTAACTGAGACCAGAATATGGACCACTGTGTTTGCATTATAGTTGCATCCTGTTTCCTATTAGTTTTGACACTAACATCTGAATTTCAGATTTCTTCTTGTTTAGGTTTAACTGCTCAATCAGTACGTACAGCAGACATCTCAGGACCTCTCTGCAGTTGGCTTGCAGTGGGTCTGAGGGCAGAGCTTGGCGTCTGTGCCAACAGGGCTGGAGCAGCCCCTGCGCTTGAGTTGGTAGAGCACAGTGTGTCATTACAGAGATGACTGGGGTTAGTGATCAGGCATCTCCAGACTTTCCCTTTACATCACATCCTCAGTGTTTTAGCTGTAAGAAAACTGGCTTTGACAGTATTTTTGAGCCCACATGTGAATACCACATGTTGAGGTCTCATGTCTGCAGTTTCACTCCTAATTAAGTGTATATGTAAGTACTGGGTATCTTATGAGGTCTTTGGCTCTCTGCAATTCACCACAAGCATCTAATTTCCACTTCCTTTGTCTTGGACCTATTATTTATATGAGAAGGGTAGGTGGACTCAGTGGTTACAAGCCTGTTGGATTATTATGTTTCTGTAGCTGTCATCCTGTCAAATGTCCTGCAGAAACTTGCACTATGGGCTCTTGCTAGTTTATTATGGGTAAAATCCCATCCCATGCCGAAGGTTGGCCCAAGGTCTGTGCTCCGCTTAAGTCTTACTAAGCCCTGAAAATGGGTCTTAAATGGTACATTGGCCTTGAGCCTGTTCTCAGCATGGAGGTAAATTGTATTTTTTATGAATAGTGAGATTTCCAGTTCAGCTTAGGCTGTTTGTCTTCACTGCTGTATTAGGATGGGTTTCCTAAACCTGCCTAAAACTTTTGATGCTAAAGCCTGCAGAAGCTGAGCCCTCGCTAGCTTTCTGACCTAACAATGGGATGTTTGAAAAGCAGCATCTTTTTTATGTGGATGGGCACAGCACTCATCTGGTTTGGATTTTCAAGGTTTTATGAAGTCATATTGTTAGCTACAGGGGGTCTTTTGAGAGCAGTGATATGCACTGACTCGCTACTGAGACCTCAGAGCATTCCCAGCTATTTATTTTTGAAAAACTGAAGTCAAATAGCTATATGGTCTCTGCCAGTTGTATAGGTGGGGAAACTAAGGTATAAGATGGACTAATTACTTCATTGGGCTGGTCAGAGTGGTATCAACAAGACTCAGAGCTAAAGCTGGAGACATCTCCATTCGCTCTGGTTTCCACAGTATTCAGAGCATGTTGGCAACAATTTCAATAACGAAATCTTTGCAGCCTTATTTGCTTCTACTGCTGTAGCCTGTTTAGGTGATGCTTTCCCTTGTCCCACCTGATGAACTAATGTGTTTAACTATGGGATGGATATGGCACTGACTTTCACACTTGACGTGAAAAAGGTTGATTTATGCCTTTGAAGGTCTTCATGATCTCCAAGCGTTCTGTTTGCTGCACCCTGACAGGGTTTCAGGGACCCTGGGGAAAAGGTGCTGTCAGCTCAGTGGCAACTCTCCAGTTTAAATATTTTACCAGAACACCTTCAGTGTATCCTGCTTCTTCAGTAGTTTATGAACAGGGTCCAACTAGATGAAAATTAGCCTGTGTCTTAGTTTGTAGAACTACAAAGGTCAAATGTTTTGGAGAAACAAGGTTCCGAGATGCTAATTCTCCACCTTGGAATGAGAAGGCTGTTCTCTGCTCACTTAAGCAGAAAATGCAGGTGGTCTTAAACATCTCTCTTTTTGCCTTCTGTTTTGAATGCAGTTAAACAAAATCTGCTGTGACTGCAGGGAGGATAAGCAACTTCCAGCACAGTCCCAAATCCTACCCTAGAATCAGTTATGAAGCAAACAGCTTGAGGAGGGAGCCCCTGTGCAAAGTGCATTAGAGCTCCTGGGCTGGTCCCTGCCCTGCCTATCTCCAAGGCAGGACATGCAGGAAGCTCATCCTGAACTTCTGTTCCCACACTGCACGTCCTACACTACTTCTGTTGGAATCTTGTTTTCCACTTTTTGGAGATTTCTGAAACATACGTTTTGGAGGGTTCCCAATTTTTTTTCACAGCATGAAAAGAATTACTCTCTGCATTGTAAAAAGCCTCACAAAGAAATACACTCCTTTATAATGGACTTGCCTGGCACAACTCAACAATCCCCATTTCTCATCACTTCGCAATGTACTTTTATAGGGTATAAAAATGGTGTTATGATCCATGTTCCCAAACATTGCCTTAGCTAGCAAGAACATCAATAAACATGGCTTGATAGACACCAGAGCTGCAGCACTGTTTCCCTCGGTGCTTTGAACATGCCCTAACACACCTTTTGAATCTATTCTCCATATATGAAACTGTTGTGCCTCTGTTGACCTTTTAATGTACCAAAGGTAATCTTGTGTGCTTAGGAAAAGTTACTTCTCCCAGGATATATTTCCAGTCTGGTCACTTGCTGTACTTGGAATTTTTTTTTACTTAATCTTATGTCCCACTTTTTTTTCTCTTTCCTTGTTTTAAATTAATCTGCAGAAAGGGAAGTCAGTGTACCTGGAACTTGCAAAAGATTTTACTTCATTTCTCCCCCTTTCCTTTTTCCTGTCTCTCTGCACAATTTTTATTGTTATTTCTTCAGTTCACAACTGAGATGATGGGTTGATGTCTGAATAGTTATGCACTCTGTTCCAGGAAAATCTGTCTTTGTTCCAAGGTTTCCAGCGCGGAGGCTCCTTCCACCTTGATCTTTCAGCAAAACACTAAAACATTTGGCAAGTTTTTTTGTCACATTTTTTGCTGCTCTCCAGGGTTTTTCAGAGATTCCCTTTGGATGGCTTCCACCTTTGAGCTTGCCCACTGTAGGAAATATTATACTTCTGCATGTATTTACATGGCCTCATCGTCAGATCTCATGCATCCTTCTCATAGCTTCATTAGCCAGTACCTGAAACTTGCTTGCTTATCTCCTTGGATTTGCTTCTCTGTGGTTTTAAAGTGAGTTTTTCCTCCTGGTGCTTTGTGCCAAGTGTACTCATAGATGGCTTTGTGCTGACGGGAAGATCACTGGGACCCGAGGTTGGAACAGTGGTTGCTCTGATGGGCTTGCAGATCCATCATGCTTCTGACAAAAGGAGGTGTCTCAAAAGGCTGTGAGGAAGCAACTCCTCTGCAAAACATCAGTGGGTTCACGCATAATTTTAGACTGGAAAAGTTGTAGGATACACCTACAGGACCGGAAACGCATAGAATATACCTAGGATTCACCTACAGGAAAGCTGGGAAGGGGCACTTCATTAGAGAGTGCAGAGATAGGATGAGGGGGAGTGGTTTTAAGCTGAAAGAGGGGAGATTTATATTAGGTATTGTGAAGAATTTTTTTCTTGTGAGAGTGGGGAGGCCCTGGCACAAGTTGCCCAGACAAGTTATGGATGCTTCGTTCCTGGAGGTGTTCAAGGCCAGGTTGGGTGGGGCTTTGAGCACCCTGATCCAGTGGGAGGTATCACTGCCCGTGGCAGGGGAGTGGAACTGGATGGTCTTTAAGGTCCCTTCCAATCCAGACCATTCCATTACTCTATGATTCTATGATCAGCTTCTATGTGAGTTATAGGATTCTCCCTAATAATCGGATTTCTTTTCTGTATTAAATTCCCCAGGAACTTGTGATTAGCCCCACTTCTGAGAGTTCACAGCAGCTTAATTCTACTGTAAAACTGTCAGCAGTGATTTTCTTTTTTAAAGATGGATTTTGGTTCTTGTACAGCACTACTTCTTGCTAAATTCCTTTTCAACCAAACACAGTTGTCATTTCTCAGCCATTAAAGACAATAAACTCCATCTTTGGATTTTTACATGCTGAACTTAGTTTATAATGATAGATACTTGTTTATAACACACTGAAGATTTTTGTTAGCTTTCTGGCATAAAAATTGGAATCTTCTCATTTGATTCGTAGTTACTAGTAGCAGGTTTATCCTTTTAAATATGAACAAGCTTTGATTTCAGTGGAGTATTTATTGTCCACAAGAATGGTAGTCTGCAGCTCTCAGAATCCGCCTTCCCTTAGCAAGCAGCATGATTAAAATCATCAAACTACATGGAGTAGAGCTAACTTCACAGGAGGATTTAAGTATTGCAACCTAAAGGGTCATGGTACCAGGTATTAGATGCCTGGGGAGAGATGAGCTTCCCATCCCTGGCCAGCAGGGCTGTGCCAAACTGGGCAGCTCCATCTCTGGATGTGAGTGGTCCCACGATCACCATGCTATAAAGTGTATTTAGAGGGGGCTATAAGTGTGTGCAGAGCTGACTGGCTGAATCAGGCCCTGCTGTGGAAGCCAGCAGGGAGAAACACCCACTGTAATCGTCCCAGCTGTGCTGGGAAGGGGCCAAGGTGCTGAGAAAACTGAGGTGGTTCTTCCTGGATCCAGGAAAATCTGCCAGATAGGGATAGGGTCTGTGGGGTTAGGCAGGGATTTGGGGCATCACGATTTGGATTTCCAGACACCAAAGTTTCTTCTTCTCCGTTCTCTCTGTACCTGATCCCTTTGGGCTTTGAGTGGCTTCTGGTTAAATGGTTAATCCTAAATTACATTATAAGTTACATCGCTTCATAAATCATAGCAATGCATTCCCTTGCCATCAGTGCTTCAAAATGGTGTTTTTTGAAGGAAGAAAAAATAAAATTGACTTGAAAAATCCAGTTCTTCTGCTTCTGAGTTAGAGCATACTGCACATCCTAAATTAATAACACACAGTGAATAGTCAGACTTCTGTCATCCTTGGGTTTTTTGTATTTGTTTGGGTTGATGCGCCCACTTCTGTCCTTTTCTGCTTTTGTGGGAGATTAATTTATTTCCCTGATGCAGCTGAAAGTGCATGACTGAAGCAGTGAGGTGGTTCCCCAGCAGGCAGCAGCCAGCAGGGGATGGGGGATCTTCAGTCAGCATCTCCACTGGCGTGCATCCACCCTGTTCATCTGAATTCAAGGAGTTTCACTGAGCACCTGGCAGCAGACTTTAACCTGTGCACAAATGGTTGTCTAGCATTTATTGAAAAACCTGGACATAGTGGGCTTTCTTACAGGCCATGATCAACAGGAATGGACAGAAATTCAAAGATAAGGACATTACTAAGAGAAATTCTTATTTTAGTTTGTCCCTATAATGCCCTGTAGGCACACCCTTCTAGACCCTTTTTGGGCTGTCTGTAGCAGGAGGGCAGGTTGCTATTGTAAAGTTAAAAAATGATGGTGTTATTCAAGGCAGTTGAAGTCCTTGTGTGATTTTTTAAGCAGTTCCTCTGTATTGCTGAGAGCTTTGCTCTTAGCCATAAACAGTGAGCCATCTTTGCCTGACTCCTGTTTGCATTTGGAGTTGTTACTGCGAATCGCCAAGTGCAAACATGAGGCAAGCAGAAGGGTAAATCTCCTGCTCTTTGAGTACAGTCTTTGCAGAGGATGAGAGTGAAATGAGTTAAATGACCGAAAGCCTTAGGCTAGGACATGCCAGCTGCAATAATTTTTTCACTCCATCATCTCACCTTGCAATGTCGCTCTGCCTTATCCAGCCACCAGATGTCTGATGGATAATATAAGTGACAAGGGCAAAACCTCCTCAATATATGCAGAGGAAAACTTCAGACAGCGAGGACGGGTCTGCTGGCTTCTGACCAGCTGGGTCCTGCCTGGCCTTTCCAAAGCCTGCCTGGCTGGAGTGAAATCCCTCTCTTGGACAGGGTTTGGTAGAAGATCAGACCTTGATGCTGCGAGTCACCAAGTGCTCTGGCCCTGCTCCAGCACACACTTAACTTTCAGTATATGCCTACTACCATTGAAGTCACTGTGGCTGCTTTGCATGCTTAAAATTAAGTATATGCTTAAGCTGGCTTGGGGCCAGAGATTTCAGTGCTTTGTAGGTCCAGTCCTTGCTGGAGCTTGGAAAACCAGCTCGTGCAACTTGGCACGTGCTTTTAATGAGTTCAGAACTGGGCCAAAATAATTTATCTTGCCTGACTCGGAAGGCTTGTAAGGAAACAAATTTAAGGGTTTTTTGAATTTTTCTTATTTTCCAAACATAAAATTTCACATTTCTCCATAGTCCTTAAAGAAATACATTTTCTTATTGTTCTTGGAGGAATCTGCAGGCTTTGAGTAGCCAGTTTCCAGAATGCCCATACCGATAGAAGGGCATCTGGGACCTGCTGCCTGGCTCTGGAGATCCCCATCCATGTTTTCATACCTTCTAGGAAGAAGTGGCATTGCACTGGGGTGTCCTCAGATGGGAGATTTTTTCCCTAGGCAACTCTGGCACAGACTTGCCCAGTGACCTTGGGTGAGTTACTTAAACCTTGATATTCCAGCTCTTCCCCAGTGTAAGCAATAAAACTCTTTAGATCAGCACTGATAACTCGTTTTGCCTCGGCTGAGGATCTGGCCCTGGAGGTATGTTTTGTAATCTCTCCTTCGTTCCCTGGTCTTGGTCGTTCAATTAATAAGTAGCAAGAGTAACTTTCCAAACCTGTTCCTGTTGTTAATGGTGCTGTATCCTTAGAGCAGCCACTCAACTGCCCCGAACACAAACATTTCCATCACTCTGATTTAATACCTGAATCCAGCTCATGCTGTTTGTGAAATATGGTAAAATATTTGTAGGGATATGGCGACTACAGCAGACTGTGCACATAGCTTTAGATATAACTCTAATAAATTGAATGTTAACGCAGTCAGATTTGCTACAGAAAGTGTCAGAAGGTCATCGCTCCTCTGTTATTCCCTAAGGAAAAGCTGATTACAGCGTGGATGTATGGCAAGGAGTTCCATTACCAACAGGGAAACCCCTGCTATAAATGACTTGAATATGCTAATTTCTACAAAGTAATTGCAAACTGCAGGTGCCTTGTGCTTGTGAACGCTGCCGGAGGCTTTGCAGTGTGGGGCTGGCAGTAGGAGGCAGGAGCACACGAGGGCAGGAGCCGGGGCGCTGCCATGCACGTGCTGGCGAATAGAAGTCACCCTCCGTGCTCCTCCCAAACACACAGTGAGTGCCTGGGGTTTGCAAGTGAGATTTATTTATCCTGTGTACAAGTAGTTATTAGACAGTAGCTTGGAACCGGTGCATACATTATCTCATAATGAGGTAAGACAAATAAATTACAAGTTAGAGGCCCCGAGTAGGATTAGTGATGCACCTTAGGAAAATATTTTGGTTTCTGTTTATATGTCGGCTGGGTTGTGAAATGTTTCATCTGGAAAAGGTGATATGAGAACGGAGAAATATTTGCTCTTATAATGCAAAAAATATTTGTTTCATTCTTAACTGGTTGCTAGTGATATAAACCAAATTTCATGTTTCCGGAGCTTCAGTGGTTGCTCGGCTTCTTTCCTACAGATTTTCTTCTGCAAACTTTCTCCTAGCTGATAAGAAACTGCCCTTTTATCTCCCTTGATTTGTGAACTTGGGAAAAAAATATTTCCCAAAGCCCAACAGAAGTCTGGATCTCTAGTGGGCTTGGTCTGCTGAGTTGGGAGGATGTTAAGGATGCTCAGTCAGGGTGCAGGGCAGTGTGGCTGTGCAGCTCCATCCAGGCAAGTCTGTGATGGGGAAGCCTTCCCTCTCCTTTGCAATGGGTCGAAGACACAGTATCCCCTACCATTCAGCTGTGGATGAACCGTACCCATGATGAACTAGGCCTTTCCAAACATTACATTTTCTGTTTCTATTACGCAAGAAAGAGTCTCCTATTACAATTTGAGTGATATATTAGTATAAAGCACAGTTCCAATGTTTTTTCAACACTAAGATTTTTTTAATTCCAATGAAACAATCAGAATTAAATTCCTTGGCTCAGGCAGTTACCACTAATTCTCAAGCAATATGACAAATCCACACTTGTGTCTCAATGTGTAACATAAGATCTTAGTTATCCAGAAAACCCCAATGACTTGTCAGATCTTTCCTTACTTGTGGGTAAATATAAGCCTTTTATAATCCATTATGTGTCCTTTGTACGTGTGTGTATATATATATGTGCATTTGCACATGCCATGAGATTGATAATAAGCAAGATAAATCTTGCTGTTTTCTTAAGGGAAGTAATACATTATTCAAGTCCTTCCCATGGAACTGGTATATTTCTTCTACCCTGCAAAACGAGCTTGCTAAGACAGGGTATGCCTGCAAACCTCTTATAAAGAGTTCAGAAATGACTTGACTATAAACAATTAAGCAAATAAGCATCATTACGTAGTGTCATAGAAATACCAGATGTGTCCTTCCTGCATCTTGTGCAACTTTTCTCAGTGAAGCCAATACAAAGACTTCAGCATCGTAAAGTCACAGCTTTTCCTCAGATGAGACATAAAACAAAATAAAGACTCGTCTAAAAGAGCCTCCACTGAGATTTAATGGAATTGTGTGTTTAAATTTCCTGGGCATTGTTGAAAATCTCAGTAATCATTTTATTGTAAGCTTAACTAAGTCATAGATCTTCAGAGTGGGAAACTTTACTAGGAGGAAAAAAAGTTACTGGGTTTTCTAATTTTAACCAGGACTGAGAATTAGAAGTATGTGAATACCACAAGAAAACTCTTCCAACCTTGAAAAAACTAAAAAGTGCTGAAGATCTTTTGCGAATCCTTTTTTAATGAAATTTCCAAACCTGGAGGTTGACAGAACATCAGGTGAAGTTTCTGCTGTGCAGAACTGTACCTGGTAACGTGCACCCACCCCAGCGGCCCCGCGCTGTGCAGAACTCTCTGTTGTTCAGGATACTCTACTTTATGTCAGGATTGCATGTAAAGAAATGTTAATCTCTAAGGGGGCTCAGGGCTGATCATAGCATTCCTCATTTTTTCCAGGCATTCTGATTCTGCAAAGCTGTAAAGAGTTAAAAATATGCAAGAATCTTGCAATTAAAGCGGGGAAAACATCTTTTTTCTTGGAAATTAATTTTATTACAAAAGGGATATTTTCTTTTTAAAATCATAATAGTGTCCAGTTATACTGTAGTTTCCATCCCTTTTTTCTTTTAGACCACTAAATAAATTGCACCCAGTATTGTAAAGAGTACAAATCCATTCATCTCATATTTCAGTGCACTGTGCTCGTTAGGTTGTCAATGAGTTGCGCCTTTCCCATCAGTGCCTGTGCTCGTCCCCAGCCCCTGCGTTACTCTCTTAAGCAAAATGATGAAGTCCTGTGCTTCTAATACTGCAAAATCACAGCATAAATTTCCCCAATGACACCAAATGCAAATTTTTTTGCATTTTATCTTTTAAGTCCTGCTTTGGATGAATGTCACATCCTGCCTTGGGTTTTTGAACCGTCCCCTCTCTCTCCCGTGTCCTTTTGCTAACCTCTGGGGAAGCCAGGAGCTCGGCCAGGGCTGCAGGAGCCCTTGGCAATGCTTGGGGGGCTCAAAGGGGGCTTCTGCCAGCTTTGAGCAGCTCAGGGTTCAAGGTGGGCACTGCAGTGACGCTCAGATCCCTCATTTCGTGGCCAGGTGTGTTACCAGCAGGCTGGTGTGAAACTGCAGTTTGGATGGCACATGAGAGAGTCGCAGGGAGCATTCGAGGCAAAGGCAGAGTTTAATAAATGCACTTAATCATTTTTGTTTTGACCTTAACCCAGACTCATACTCAGACATAGAAAGCAGAGAGTTGAAAACGTACTTTGTCAAGGCTCCTTTGGCTGATGCAGTGGTAAAACAGGGCAGCCTTGCTCTGAGGAAAGGCAGATCCTTCGGAAAGGAGAGTAAAAGGTCAGAACTAATCCAAAAGGACAAGCAGTGTATGTCTGTGTGTATATTGGGTTTCACATATGAAATCCAGTCATGATAAATCTGATGGCTTTAGAAACATCTACTTTGATTAATGAAAACATAGTTCCCATAGACCATGGGTTTCATACTTCAAAGTTCTCCTGGATTTAGGACCTTAGGTTTTGCTTATTCATATAACATGCAGGAAACTATTTTTAAATGAATAAGGGAGTTTAAATAAAAAAAAAAGGCAAATGTTTCAACATCGGTCGTACAGATAGACTGGATAATGAGGAGCAAAATTAACAAACAACAGACATTTTATTATGCATTTTACAATAATGTTTACATTCTTTTCTCTGTATTTGTTTTTCCTTGAAAAGATTTATGTATTTATAAAAATATCTTGCTGCTCCAACTCTGAAAATTGCAGCCTCGCTCACATTTGAAAGCCTTGACGATGGCTGTGAGCGCTGGCTA
Source organism: Dromococcyx pavoninus (assembly GCA_033558185.1). Lineage (NCBI taxonomy): Eukaryota > Metazoa > Chordata > Aves > Cuculiformes > Neomorphidae > Dromococcyx > Dromococcyx pavoninus. The sequence continues at coordinate 325,701 of JAUMJL010000745.1, forward strand.
TGTTCCTACTCATCTGAAATGCTTCTCCTGAGTCTGTGGGTTAACCCCTTTGTGCAGGACTGGAGGAGATCAATTTTGTTGGGGCAGTGGGGAGCAGGGAGGTGAGATAATTTGGCACTACTATGATCCTGAACGTTGCCATCCGTTGCCTGGGCTGGTGTCTCAAGCTGGGCAGTGGGAGCGTGTGGCTGCTGCCACATCAGATGTGGGCGTTGGCAACCTCCTGCCTGACCATTTGCCTTCATCCTCGCAGAGCTGCTGGGCGCAGGGGCTCCCAAGGCCACTCCACCTCCAGGCTCGCTCCTCCCAGCAGCTGCATGTTTGCTTAAAACTCATTTAGAAATAGCGACAGAGGAATAAATGGTGTTTTTGTTTACAAGTCTGTAGTGCACTGAGGAGGGATGCAGGAACCTCTCAGCCTCACTTAGCCAGAAGTTCAAAGGGATTTGAAAGTGTTCATTGCCTGTGGGACTGGGCATCCCAACTGAAGTCTCCATTAATTAAATGCACTCACAGGATACAGAGCTGGTGAGTAATGTCCTGTTTATAGCAGAACTGTGAGCGATTCTGGAAAAAAAGAAACTCCGTGGGAGGGAAGATGACAGGGAGATAGAGTTACTCGAAAAGGCTGTGGCTCTGCCGTTGTTTCCAAGGGCAGTAATTAACACTCACACCTTGATTTAGCAGCCATACAGGGAGAAGAGCTGTTGCAAAGTCTGTCACACGTAAGCTGATGTGCACGTGCCACGGGAGAGCGGGAAGGCAGCGTGTGAGCTCGGAGAGGATCAGCAACGCGTTGCTGCCAAGCACAGGCACGTGTCCAAAAGTCAGACACGGGGCAGGTCGAGGAGATGCTGCTTCCTCCACTCTTAAATGAGGAATGTGCACAGGTCCCTGTTCAAGTACTGAGAGCTGCTGCTTTGTGGCATTTCCCCTGGAGTAACAAAGTTATGGCGTGGAAGTGAATTGGCAAACCCTGTAGGAAAGTTCAACCATTAATATTTAAACGGGGTATGTTACAATTTGACTCACTACTTTAGGCAAGGAGTTTCCATGCGCTGGTTCCTCACACGCCCATGGGGTTCTTGCTCCCAGCCGAGGCTTTTCTGGGCAGCTCTGTCATGCTCACGCTGTGGTTACCGTGCCTCTGGTGCCAAGCAGATTGGGACTCCCTTCCAAGTCCAATCCTGCTTCTGAAGGGGCCAGAAAAGGTAGGGGCTTGGTGATGGGCAAGCCTCCCCTCTTCCCTCCAAGACCATCTTGGTCATGCCACAGTGTCTACTGTCCTCAGGGGTCGGACCCACATCCCTTTCATGAGAAGGGTGCATCTTTTATTTGTTAAAATTGGCAGATCATTTCCTCTCCTATTTATTTTTGCTCACACGTATGTTGCAATATGCAAGGTGAGGCTCAAAACTGTCAAGCTCTTTAATAGAACCATTACTGTATTTCTGGAGAACTTTTTTTGATTTACGGTTCCTTAGAAGACAGGAAATGGAGCTACTTGATTTCATATTTTAAACAAAGCCGTCCAGAGGTTTAATGAAAAAAATTTCCCCTGGCTTTCAAATTAAAGAGCTGTGGTGAAAGATTTAGTTTAGCTATTTTGACTTAGAAAAATAACACACTAGAAGCATTAAAATATTTTGTAAAAATACTTTTTACTACTAGATTTTTTTAGAGAAGAAAATAAGCTGCTGCAGTTTTCTCGGTCTTGGTTGGTGGGGCTGACTGTGAAATGGAAGGACATTTCCAAGGTTTAGGGCTTATTTATTTATTTATTTATTTCTGTAGAATTTATTTTCCTTTTATATTAAAAGCCTTGAAACAATTGCAATGCAAAAGACAAATCCTCTGCTTCTAAGCAAGGTAATTTTGTATGAGTAATAACAGAAGCCTTTGCAATTAATACAATGTGAGAAACGTTAAGCAGAGGGACGGTGGCCTGATTCTGCTCCTTCCGGCAGCGGCGTGAGTAAAGGGCAGTGCTCGCTGGGAGGCAAATGTCAGTGGAAGGACAGAAGTGGGAGATCAGTATCAGGAGAAAATTAAAGTTTTAATAGGAAAATCCTGCGTGTGGAGCAGAATTAGCTTGGAGTGTTCAGGGCAGTGTAAAACTAAACACACTGGAATTGGAAAACAAAGCACTTTCGACCTAGATGTTCAAGCCAAGGTTTCTGCTTGTTCCATTTGGTTTGATTTGGGGTTGGTTTTTATTTGTAGTGCCCGTGGGTCTGTGACAGTGCTCGGGCATCACACAAAGGAGGCTGATGGTCTTAATTTCCACCCAGTTTCATCTTCAGTAAATAAAGGAAGAAGTAAATGTCCTGGTAGCTTGAAAGCACCACGCGATAGAATGAAATATCGACACAATTTTAAGTCAATGCAATTCTTTTTCAGTGATTTAATGAGGTTTCACCAGGATTTCACCAGTAATTGCTAATAATACCTAATTTCTTCCCCCTTGTGTTATTTCTAAAGGAATTTCTCCTTTTAGGTGGAACCTATTCCACTGCCAAAGCTGTATCAGGTCTAGGGAACAGAAGAAAGGCCAGGCTTCACACATCAAGGTCTGATATTGGTGGCTGTCAGTAGGTTTCAGGGATTTGTCAGTAAAGGCACGTGGCACAGCCTGCCTTCTCTCAACCCTTTGGTAATCCTCAGAATCAGCAGGAGCTTTCTCAGCCTCATTGGTTCTGTAGTTACGTTCTGGCTGAGGGTTTTGGGGAATTTTGAGAGCTGGACACTCCACTGAGGTTTATTTGTAAACTTCTCTCTGACCGACGGTGGGGGAATTTGATATGTTATCAACCAAGATACTGGGATTGAAAAGGGGAGAGCAAGGCAGCCAGAAAGAGATTGCAATTTAATAAATAGCAGAGATATGGTTCACTGCTATCAGTGTAAGTTTAATATCATTAGCTCGTGTGCCGTTGGTAAGGATGTACATAGGGCAGAGCACCCAGAGGCTCCTGGGGACCCATCAGCTCATCTGCCATTCCATGCGCTTCACAGAAGAATTTTCCAAGGTGTAAAAATACCCAGGATTTAATTGAACCTTGAAAAAAACGATGTTACCTTGATACATCTGCTGCTGCAGTGGGAAGAAGAACAGGAAGGTTCATGACAATCTGTCTTGTTTTTCCTGGAGCAGTTTTGTTTTACACTGGAGAGGGACAGAGCCAGGGTTTGTGTTAGGAGAGGACCTGCAAGGTCTCATTTTCTACCCACGTACACAGAGTAATCTCGGTCACACATCTGTATGTTCAGCTTTACATGGAACCGATTTTATCAATGTGTATATTGAAATAAGGAGGAATTTGTGAACTCCATGGCAACACAGAGCAGATGACGGCACACAGAGCTCCTCTGCCCCCACCGCCCGTTACTCACAGGCAGGGTGATCACCCGGGGGTACAGTGGTGGCTGGTGAATCATAGCTGGATGCCTGAATGTGAATCACATTGCCAGATGTGTACTCCTATCATGGAGGAGGAGTGAAAAAGGAGGAAAGATAAAACTAAAGCTTCACCAGCCTTACAGTTTTTTACAAGAAAACTTTCTGTGCAGTTAATCCCTCTAACCTGCATTTACATTAACACTTGCAACCTCACACATTGCTGCTAAGAAGTTTTGGCAGCTCTTGGCCCTGATTGCAGAGGTAACGCTGCACTTGTCTCCTTTGCTCTCACTCAAATATCTCAGGAGCCAGAGACTGGCTCTCTATGAAGTTTCTCCCTGTACACGTATGCGGGCATCTTGGCAGAGCTTCAAAAGCCATTTGCCTTATTATTCATATGTCTGCTTATAGGAGCAGAAATGCTCCCATTTCTCACTTTCAGAATAAAAGCAGACACTAGTAAAGAAGAGATTTCTCATTTCTGGTACAACTCTGCAAACCCGTGGGAGCTTGCCATCTCCCCACTCCCACCCTGGGATTTTGGGATACAGATTTAAAAATCCCCCGTAGCTCTCCAGGTACATGAACAGCCCTGTCAAAAACAACTGCAATGGCTGGGGTCTTGGAATATATGCGGAGTGTGTGTCTCTGAGTCACATGAAACCACAAAAGGATGACTTGGAAAAAAGAAGCTTCAAATAAAGATCAGATTTTGCATTTCTTCCTGCAGTTAGGACAACTGACAGCATGGAAATGTTGCAGGCTTAAACAACATCGAAATTACTTTGCCTCCTCACTGCATTTTCTCAAACAAGCCTCAAGAACCCTTGCTTTAAAACAAATTAGTAGACCGGAGTAACCCTATAAATCCAAAGTCCCATTAAAAAGTTGAAATATTTGGTCATTCCTCCTCTCAGTTTAAACTGGGATTCATCCAGAGTTCAAGTGCATGTAGCACATAAGAGCCACAGTCCCATTTTGTAGAGGTCCATTTTAGCGTTGATGGTTTTCTAGTGCCAGGAATCTACTCTGCAGCCAGGCAAAGAGATAAATCAAAGTTGTGCGCGCCGATGAAATTCAGGAGCCAGAAGTCACCATTGCAGCCCATATAAATCCCTGAATGCCAGCCCTGGTGCTTTTGTCCATGCCATTAGAGTTCAAAATTATCTGCCCCTCTTTGCTGATGTATGGATTAACCGGCTGCCCGAGTGTTTACTAACGGTTATCACCCGGTACTTTGGATGTTATCAGAGGAAGGGACGCCTGCCGCGGGGCTTGGTCTCTCACCCTTTCTATTACCACCTGTCAGTGGCAGGGAGTGTGCTGTGAAGCTGTACAGTCACAGACTACAAGTGTAGATAGTTTCTGACGGCTGATCAAAGGGGAAAACCAAAGGCCTGATAACAAGGACGCGTTTCATGTACTTTTAACTTTGAGAAACATTGGCATTCGCATTTTTTCCCCTCGGTAGGCTGTCAGAAACCAGGCACAATAAATGTTGCATATTTAGTTACCTAATAGTTGAGTAAATAGTATGTGCTTGAAGCAACAAAGCATAACTGTAATCTTGTTCCAAGTGGGAATGATTTAAGTAAGCCTTCGCAGAAGACTTGCTGTATAATAAAGTAGAATAATTTTACTTTGTACTTTGAAGTGATCTTGAATTCAGAATCTAATCTTTGCATTCAGCAGAACATCATACCCTGTTGTGGGTGAGGTAATAACTGCAAGTTAAGAAATTATTTTAAGTATCTCTTGTAGGTACGTGTGCTCCGTCACAATAGCCAGCATCTTCACTAAGGCTGATGGAAGAGTCTCTGTTAGCACACGTGTGACCTAAAATTTCACAATGCAGGAACAGAAAAAATCCACAGATGTCCCTTCAGTAGACATAATTCAAACACAAGGCAGAAAGCAATCCATCCTTCCCCATCTACCACACTGTTGCACTTTTTTGCTCAAGAGCGATAAAGAGATATTGGCTAAAATTTGTGCTTGTTAGCGAAGGTGAAATGACTGTTACCATTGTCTAAGATGAGAAGGGGGAAGAGTGCTCAGTAGCAGCCAGTGAAAGGCAGGTCAACTCTAACAATAATTTCTAGTTGTCTAACATGTACTGAATAATAAATATACAGTTTTTGAACATTACAGTTCCTGATTCTGTTGTTGTTTCCATCGGTGCCATTATACTGATTTCAGTCTGTCACTAATGTGAGACCAGAATTGGGTCTTTATTTTTAATTTAACCTTTTTGCTTACAGCTGCTTGGTCAAAGCTGTTCAGTGCTGAGGGCTCTGTTTGCTCCTGCTGTGCTATTAACATCAACATTTTAACTAATTAGCTAAAATTAGCTTTCCAGGAACTCAAAATGCAAGGGCTTCTCTCTTTCCAATGCAATAAATAATATGTATGGAAGTAGTTTGGTGCCAGGGTCTCCCAAACATCTCCTGTTTGTTTGTTGAAGGTGCCTTCGACCGGAGCGTGACCTTGCTGGAGGTGTGTGGGAGCTGGCCCGAGAACTTCGGTCTCCGTCACATGTCTTCCATGGAGCACACTGAAGAGGGCCTTCGGGAGCGCCTGGCCGATGCAATGTGCGAGTCTCCCAGCAGGGACATAGTGGGATCAGGAACAGGTACAAAGAAGAGGTGTGATCAGAGATCACGTACATCTCACCCAATGGTGATTTTTTATTTTTTTTTTTTAAGTTTTGCTTTTCCTTTTCTCTGTGCACTACCTCTCTGATTAGTTAACTTTTATGGGGATCTCAGTGCAAGATAAGTCATTTATAAAAAGAAAGTATTGGTAGATCACATAAACACAGTCTGAGAAGCCTAAAGTAACCTGAAGAAAAGTTCTGGTGCTTGAAGTTTCCTTACCACATAGCTGTGACAAGGACTTTCCTCCCTTCCCTGCCAACTCAGGAGCACTCAAGCCTCTGTGCAGGTTGCTGTCCTTGCCCACCCTGCTCCAAACGATGCCATAATCACACACATCCTCATTTTGTGTCCTGAATAGAGCCACTGCGTAGCGCTGGTTCTGTAATCCAAATTAATCCATCTTCATCAGCGTCCATTATATTGATAAATTATATCATCTGTTTAAGTAAATGGAATGGCACATCAGAGATTATGCTGCTCAGAAGGGGCCTGGTGGTAGGAGATGCTCAGAAATGTTAAAGCGCAGTTATTGCAGCTTTATTGTCTCAATTAATTTTGACTTGTTTTTAGAAAAGCCCTCTAGTAAAAGGACTAGGCCCGTCTTTGATCCGTGCACCATTTGTTTTGCAACCAGCAGCCAATAGTTATGGTGGCTTCTAACATCAGCTGCCAGCTCTCCTGTCACTCTTCTGGCAACTTGCCTGGGAAGAAAAAGAGGACAAGCTCTGGTAGAAACGTAGGGATTTGCCAACCTATGGACGTTCCAGGAAGGCTGTGCAGAGCAGAAGCTGTCTCTTCATTTTGCTGTTACCCTCACGTATTGCTGAGGGCTTTGTGCTGCTCTGAGCTCTCCTTGCTCTGTGCTTCTCCAGCTGGAGAAGGCTCAGGTTCTCTGCCATGAGGGCTCATCCCTCTGCTTTGCAGGTGCGTCATTAGTGAGCATGGAGCCCATGGTAGGCCACCAAACTGCTGTGAACTCCCACAGTCTGAGAAGCAGGCTTCAAAGAAGCAGAATTTAAGCCCTTTTATTTAGGTACAAAAAGCAATAGCTAAACTGCTGGATGGTGTGGAAACACCCTTCATAGCCCAACTTGTTACCTTTCAAACAGGCTATCCTCTAATTTCCATCTTGAAAAATATGGAGACAAGGGATGATTTAAGATTTGATATTAACAGAACACATTGGTTGAACACTAAGTATGGGACTCAGTTACATATCTGGTGCAAATTCTCACCAGTTTGTTGCCCTGAATGAGGCACTTAACATGTCCGTGACTCCAGTGCTCTGGCACTGCAACGAGGATAGAGATGCCTCAAGTTGCTGGTGTGGAGTTTAATCAGCTCATGTCTGCAAAGGGCTGTGAAGGTGAAAAAACAGGCTGTGAAAATGGACAAAGACACATACTTCATCACTTATTGACCCATACTGTGATCAGAGTGAACTTTGGGATGGTATCCACTTCCGATAACAGGCCAGCTCCCCTCGGGCTGTGTATGTTAGTGGAAAGGTGAGGGGAATACCTTCTCTGAAAGCTGAAGCCATCTAGACGTGCCAAGTTAAGGTCACCAACTGCCCCAGAGACTTAAAATTAGATTATATTGTAAACCAAGTATTTTGTCAGAGACAGCAGTCTATATTTTCTTCCATTTTCACCAAACCTAGCTGATAGCAGTGAGTGCCGGCTTCTTTTGCATAAGATTAGGCTCACAGTACTGCAGGTGTAAAGACAGAGAGGAACTGTTTATAGAGAAGCCATCACTGAGCTAAAATTTGTCTGGAGAGATTTCTCTTTGCTTTTAATCCAGAGACATAAATCTTTGTAGTGAGTGTATAAGATAGATGCCATCTCAAAGCAGCAAATGTAAGCAGCAATAGTGAGTAACATGAGCATTAACCCAACTCACCCTGTCCTGCTGCCCTCCTCTCACTGTTGTTACGGTCTGTGTTTTCCTGCCTGTCGTGGGATTCTTTCTATCACTAACATACTCTATTCTCAGGATTTGGACACGTGGTGACTCAGTGCAGCAGAGAAAGCCTAGTGATAAGGCTGTGAACTCCCATGCCCTTTCCACTTCTATCCCCAAACAGCTCTTGAGCTGTTCTTTTTACCAGATGGCCATAAAAAGTCCTCTCCTGCTCAGATGATACCTGGAAAACGGCACTTGCTGAGGGAGTTGACTGATGCTCACTACGACACACGTTGCCACCCACGGGAAAGTGCTGGCATCTGTCTGCCCATTAATAAATGGGGCAAGATAAGTTTGGAGGTACATTACCCTTGCTTCAAAGAAGAGGTGTCTTTGTTGGCTTGTAACAAGTAGGATAGTTTTCACTTCCCCCAAAATCACTCTTAACAAACCTAGGCTGAACTGTGTTATCTTTGAAAGACTTTCAGTTTTCTTCCTTGGATTCTCTGCTGTCCACTCACCTCAATGAAATGATAGGAAAGAGTTCAGCAGGGAGGGATGCTATTAGCTTGCTTGTTTGTAGTTGATTTGTGTATTGGTGCTGCTGCCAAAAACAGTGTTTACATTTCTGTATTGGACTCAAAATTGTGGAATTTTTAAACCTCCTTCTAATAATCCTAAAAGTACTTAATTTATGCATGTTTTTGTTATGCATGCCTTTAGTCCTTCTTTGTGTTGCTTGGGTTCTTTTCAGTCCTTAAGTACGTTTTACAGAGATTTAATGAAACTTACAGTCTTATTTAGACTGAAATATGAATTAATGAAGATTTCTAATCTTAATTGTGAAGGTATATTCATGTGCAGTGCTCGAATCCACTGCATGGACAAAGAGAGAATGGGCAAGAGGGTGGACAGTGAGGCTTTATCAAGTGCTCGACTGGTCCTGACATGCACTTCATGGCAGGAGATAAATAGATTCTTTTAATGCCTTAACTGTTAGGACATAGCTGACACGTAGATTTATATAGTAGTCGGGGCTGATATGCTGCAGTAGTGGGGAGGGAACGCGTGCTAATGGTGCACAGACCACTCTGGGGAGTAGATATTCACAGTGACTTTGTTTCTTACCTGCCCCGTGGCATTGCAAAGCTGGGTTGGCAACCCCTCACTGGTGCTACCAGCAAAGGTGGAAATGACCTGAAGTCTGGTTATTGGAAACATGAAACTGGAGGATGGAAGCCCAAAAAGAATAATCCAGAATTTGCAAGGAAGGAGAATTAGGTGACCTGATGGGTCTTTTCCATCGCTAGTTGCCAAGGGCCGTCAGACAGTGGATGGGAGAAGAACCAGGTCTGGAAAATGACCCCCCAAAAATCTACTTTCCTTGTGACCTAGATGATAACTCCGGTCATCTAGCTAGTTGACTTGATTGGGAAACCAGCTTTTCTCCTTGTTATCCAATTACCCAGATGACCCATGTCTATCTTAAGTGGAGTCTGCTGTACATGAGCTGTCAGCCCAGATACACATTTATTCCAAAGAAGGCGTAAATTGGCAAAGATGCAAAAAGATGGTTTTGTTGTTTCAGTTTCTGTCAAACTCTCACTGGGGAGAAAAAAAAATTAAGGCCTACTTAGAAAATGTTGGTGGTCAGTGACCTCTTTTGCTTGCAAAGCTTTGTTTTCAAGCAGCTATAATATTTACGTTTGCAGTGTAGATTCTGAGTATGTGCTGGACCTTCACATTGCAGTCTCAAATTAAAAAAAAAAAGCTAATATTGTGATTTCTGAAACTGGGCTTCCTGGAGACAAATGCCTCTGACAATATCCCACTCCAGCTGGACGTGCAGAAATTGTCAGCCTCTGCTAGAGATCTTTCCCTCCAAAAATACTGTAATCAGTAAATCCTCTGATTTATATATTCCTTCAAAAAGTACGTTTCTTAAGCTTTCAAATGCGTTTCTAGGCATAATATTGAAAATTAGGCTATAATAGGAGACCAAACCTTTACAGTTTGAGTGACAGGATGTATTCTGAAATTTATCCGTGGAAGACAATTTCTGTGGCTGTACCTGTTCTGTACCATGGGAGTTAAGTGTGCTGAAGTTCTGCCCGTCTTCCCCAGGCTGAGGGCAACATCCATGATGCTGATGCGGGTTCTTCCTACAGAGGAACAGCATGGTCTGTATACATCCCAGGGATCCAAATTTATTAGACTCCTAGTCCGCTTAAGACATAGGCTGGCCTGAAGGGAAACGAATGGATCTGTCAGTCAGTTACTAACTCCAGGACAGCAGCAGTGAGCATGAATCTGCAGCACTAGGAGGAAAGGTGTTCTCAACCTGGGGAGTTCCTCCCAGCTTCTCCTCCCTCCTTTGACCTGGGTGAAAGGGTTTAACTGATTGTTAAATCTAGGCACAAGTTCAGGCTTAGTTTTCATGTGATTTAACAAATCAAAACCCGTTCTCTTCTCGGGTTTATTACCATAAAGCACACGGCACAGTGACAGACAGGTAGATTTATACTTCAGAAGACCAACACAACAGACAGGTTTCTAAGGGTGAATTGTCAATATAAAAAATAAATAAGTATTCGTCACTGCTCAGGTTATTTTGTCAGGATAGACAATACTACAAACTTCCTTTAATGATAAATGTGCTGCTGCCGCTGTCAGACCCCTGATTTTTCTTCCAGAAAGAGCTGCTGGAGTCTGGGCAGCTGTGGAGATGCGGGATGGGGCTTACTGTGTTTGCAATGTGCGATTCCAGTTCATGCCTGTCTGCTGCGTCTTCTGTTACAATTTGTTTGGCTGCCTGAATGTTGTACTTATAGTCATATCTAATTTATTTTGACAAAGCATACCCAAATCCACATTGCTGCAACATTTTACAAGTGGTGGAACTGTTTTGTGGACACACAAGAGTAGAATTGCTTTTTGTGGGCATGTATCCTTTTTTTTTAATTCAGCATGAAATCCAGTACCCTGTGATGGTTCAGTTTACACTGCAGTTTATGGAGCAAAATAACTTTTTTCTCTGTCTACCCTGTCTCAGGAATATATATGAATTTGCAATAAGAGCCTATATTAAAAAATGTAGAGCATTACCCAAATTTTGCATCTTGGAACCAGTGCTGTAGGTCTGAACAGGGAAGGAAGTGAGTGTGGCACCATCACGGTCAATAGAACCTAGAAAGTTTGAAGAATTTAAAGCAAGATGTTTAAAGCCCATTACAAAGTTTCAGGGTTTTTTTTAAAAAAAAAGTAAAATAAAAAAATGTAGCTCTTTTTCTTCCAAAACTCCCCAGTCTGTCAGCTGCCACCTGAGGAAAGCCAGCGGCACAGTAGTGAGATGCAAAAGCTGCAGAGCCCTGCACCTGGCACTCAGGAGAAACTGTCTGGATTCCTTCCAAATTTCATGAACAAACTCATAATGCGATGAAGGAAGCTCATATGTTGAAGCAAACTCTTTAACCTGATTAATGGGATGTAAGTAAGTGGAGCTAATTAGACATGGTGTTAGGGAATAGCCTGTACGAAAGCTGGGATCGGCACTCAAGGCAGTTGGGATCCTGGTCTTCAGCCAAAGCTGTGTGGTTACACCAGCCTGAGCCTAACTTGGGTTTTGACACCTTTGAGCTTTCCACGGTGTCAGGGGTTTAGGAATCATTATGTGAAATTCTTGGTTTGGAGAGGTGAAGTCACACACTTTCTGGTGTGCCTGGCTCGGGTGGGAAGGATGCACCTCTGCCTAAGGGAGACGGCTGAGCTGCTGCCCCCTGATCCCATGCAAGGACCATCCTTCCTAGTTTTTGTCCAAAAGAGTGTCTGTAGTCACAGACTTGATCAGAGATGAGAAACCACCTGGACATAAATGTAACTGTACACTTAGTTTCAGGAATAGCATTAGAACTTAATGGAGTCAGAGCTTAGATCGGTACCTTTCCATCCCTTCCTTCCTTCTTTCTTCCCTTCTTCTTCCTTTGAATTTTTCCAAGACAATTTTTTCCCTCCCTCTCCTCGGTTGATCTTAATCCTAACATGGACATGGGATATAGGAACCCGGGAACACACAGCAATTATTTTTCCTCTGAAGAGTGTTTCTGCAAAGAGATTTCTCCATAGGTTCAACGCACAACCAACTTGGGCAGCATTCACACTGGTGTATCAAATAGCATTGATGCTAAAAGCAGCCTTTGAACTTTCAGAATATTCATCCCAGGGTCAGAGATTAAATTACCCCCCTCAAATAAGTCTGAGAGCTCAATGCAGTTCTTCCTACAAAAGCTTTGTTTGGATCAGACTTCTAAATGAAAATTCAGGGCTCTTTAGGAGCCACTGTTTTTGAAGTGCTGGAGAAGAGGAGCAGCCTTTGCATTGCACACATTTTAAGGTGTTTTTTTTTTCAGTGATGTCTTACTTGCAACTTGCAGCAACAGCACAGCCACCCCGTGCAGGACACCAAGCTCTTCAGTCTGGGCTTTTCATCTCCTGCCCCTGGAGCAGCCCCGTCCCATGGCCCTGCCAGGGCCAATAAGGGCATTTTTAACTCCCCAACCATTTCCCAGGTCTCCAATTCTACCTCACCACCAGCCCCTGGGGGTTTTAATGGAATTTCTTCCAGGTCAAACGTTATTTAAGGGGGTGGGATAGGGCTGAATGTGAATACCACAAAGGTTCTGGTGTGAATCAAGGTTCGTTGCTGTTTGTAGAACAGCTTCTAAAGGGAACATCAATATCACAAGCCAAATCTGCCTTTCTACCATTTGATAAGAAGTTGATCAACTGCATTTCCTTATTATCAGTTGTGGTGTGGGGACATTCCTTTTCTTTTTCTTATTATTCAATCAAGGCATTTTTTTTAAGAAATATTTTATTTTTGATACAGACACAGCCGGTGAAGTAGCAGTAAAAAACATCACCACAAAGAGGCACATGGCTTTGAAATGTTTTGGTATGTAACATAACTGTATTGTTATCAGGTCTTAACTTTTGCACAAAGAATATTTCTCTGTGTTCTAAAAGCAAACCCTCCTTCAGCTTTCCAAGGGTTACATGCATAACGTGGTCGTAGGGGAACAAAACAAAAAATATCTAAGTGTCTCAAATCATTTCACAAATAACATTGTTCTGTTTCTCTCCTTAAACGAACAAGAGTTTCTTTGATTTTTTTTTTTAACTCAAATTTAGGATTCTGCTGTTCAGAGCAGAGAGGTCACGAGGCCCAAATGTATTTAGCATTGACTGCCCTCTCTTGTAGTGCGTCTATTAGTCAGTAATTTGATTTGTACCTATTCATTTGCAGTCCCTGCAGGAGCTCTGAGCTGGCCCCAAGTATAATTGGTGCTGTCTCTATTTTTACATCATTAGATTAGCCCCGACTCCTGGCCACTTGTTGTCTGCGCTTGTCTGTCCATTTATACAACCTAATGTAACACAAAATTCATTACTGATCACATTACTTTCAACTCTGAAGCCAGCTTTGTGATAAACATTTTGTTAACCCTTTCGTGCCAGCGCACAGACCTGGGGGACAAATGCACTTTCCCTTTGCAGAAAAATCAATATCATAATAAAACAAAGTGCAGTCACATTTCTAGATTTGTCATTTCTCCTGGAGAAAGAAATGGGGAGAAACATATATGAGATGACTAAATGATGTCTGCATCCAGGCATCTCATGCAGCTGTATATGAAATGAGCTCAGCGGTGTCCTTTCTACTAGAATATAAAGAAGTGACACAAGATAGGGCCAGCACTCAATTTAAAACTTAATTTCTTACTCATTGTTCTGCAAGTGTTTTAGCTCTTCTGTGTAGGCTGTAATCGGGTTAGGACATTATTGGAACTGGACATTTTTCTTCCAGTGCTTTGTCTCAAAGTAGTTAACAGAGAAACAATGCCCTTTCTCCTTAGAGCTTTGTTATTGTGTTGGGGTTTGCTTTGGTTTGTGGTTTTTCTTCCTAATGATTAAGCAAATTAATTTTCCTACTGCAATGCTCCAGCATTTCACGGGAAAATGTAAAGCTGTGTTCTGTCTTGCTTGGCCTTGCTCACATTTGACTGTTTTGCTGAGTACCTCCTAAAGCATTAAGCTTTTTGCATCACTGAGGCTTCTGCTATTGATTTCAAGAGGAACAAGAGGAAAGCCACGGTAGGTATTCATTTAAGCCTGATTCTGCAAAGGGCTGAGCATCCTTACAGCTCTATTTGCAGCATCATACCCATAAGGTGATGCTTGCTGTTCAAAGAAATGTGTTTTGGTGCACGCAAAAGCTGTTGATTTTTAACAGTTTCTAAATGCATTTTCTGTTTGTACAGCTTGGCTTGGAAATCTGTTATTTTGAGTTTTCTAAATATTTAGAAATATTTCTCAATGTTTGTTAAATCTTCCCTTTAAAGTCCAAGTTATGAGGTCTGCCCCACACCAAGCAGTCCCACACTGAGCAGGGTGAGGAGACTGGGCAGCTATACAGGGTTTTTCCATCTCTAGTTTCTATAATTACCATGTTATTCTTTTTAGGAGTCTTTGCATGGTGTTTTTATGTAGGATGTGACTTACGGCAAGCGTATCTCTCTTAGTGAGTATGAAAGCCCTCGTCTCCCAACATTGGAACAAGAACTGGTATTTTTTACAACTGTTTTGTGAGCCAAAACTTGTGGCAGCTGCTGAGGTGGTGGCAGAATAAAGACAAGACAGTTCCTCTCTCTCCTCCCAAACCCAGCAGCCCCAGAGAGCCTTTTGGTATTTTGCTGGTTTCTACAGGATGGATTTTAGGTGTGTGCAGCGCTGTTCCTAAAGCCTGGCTTGGCTGAGGGAACGCTCGTGTCTCCGCTCAGCTCTTCCACTGCCTTTGTGCCCCTTGGTCTCTGCTCCAGCTTTGCCATCTGAGCACCGGGAAGGCCAGAACACCCTGAAATCCCTGTAGAGCCTTGCGTGACTCCTGTGACCCTCCTGTTAAGGACGAGCCGCAGCTCGGGTCATAGCACGGGGCACGCTGTGTGCTTGGCAGCAGAGGGTATGTAGCCAGCCAGACTGGGTGCCAGCACCCTACTCCCACCCCAGGATCCCTCCGTTAAGAATTACTCTGCTGACACGCTGCTCCCATTTCTACTGGCCCTATAGTGTAGATCTCTTGTGCATCTTGCATTAACTCTTTGAAACTTTGAGCCTTTCATTACCTTAAAATGATGTGCAAACGATTTGTCGGCTCCCCTTCCTACCCATGCAGAGCATTAGCATCACTCTAACGTCAAGGGCATCTACCATTCCCTGGATTATGAAAGGACGATGGCCCACGTTGTTGCAAAACTCTTTCAAGCTATGCATTGCCCTCACCAGGAGAAATGGGAGGGGAGGCAGTAGAATGGAAACCCGTTTATGCGATGAGTTGTTAAGCAAACTGTTAAATGAACCTTATTAGAGAGAAATGATGAAGACACCAAACATGGCAAAAACCCCAGCAATAAAAGGAAGGTCAAAAGCTAAAACAGTTAAAATATTCCAGTGTGAGCCAGCCCTCTGGCTCTGCAGCCTTCAGTCCTCTCAGCTGCAGAGGCCCCTCTTCCACAGTGGGATCTGCTCCTCATGCTTCAGCATCAGAAGACACAATTCCTTTGTTGAACTACCAAAGTGCCTCCTCCGCCAGCTCCAAGGGTCTTCTCCCACCCATTCAGGTGCCCCATCATTTCCTATCGTACTGTGGTCTGCAGCCCTGCCCATCACACTTTATCACCCCTGTGCATTTCTCTAACAGAATATCAGACAAATCTTAACCTGATTTTTCTGATAATCTAGCCTTGCTATCCACGGTGGAGTCTAAGAAGATCAGGGCTTGGGGCCGTATCCATGCTTAACAACGACATCGTGTGCTATCTGATCCTCACAGTGTGTCTAGTGGAGATGGTCAGGCAGAAAGTGGGAAGGGGGGAGAGTGGGCATGGTAAAAGGAGAAAAACAAGGGGGTTTTGGCTGGGGAGGGATTACCCTGACTGATGGCGAGGGAAACTCCCTGAAGCGAATCCCATGAGATCAGATCTAGTGGCTATGCCAGGATGAAGCAGCATCATGGTTGGGTCCCTGGCAGTGCTGGGAACAGTTAGGTCTCCTTGAGGTATATATCGTAATTTGGGGTATGAAGAGATTAGTTTTCCTTCCATTCCTAGTCTGCTGTCTCCCCACCATGGATAATATATAAAACAGTAGACTTTTATTCATTAACATTTATGGGAAAATGTTAATATTAAACTGTAAGTGAAAAGCCCTATCTTATTGAATTCTTCTGCTGTGTTATTGGGAGCCTAATTACATTTTGCATTTAAATAAAAACCAGATGACGTTCAGGACAGTCAGGCAAGCATTCTGTAAGTGAGAATTTATCTTGCAATCTGGGTAAACAATGTCTCATCATTTAACAGTTATTATAAATAATGGGTTTTTAAGCACTTTGCTGGGAGTTCGTATTGGCTCCACACGGGTTGCACTAAGGGAGAGAGAATTTCAGTGACATCTTCCAGGCATCCGGTGAGGAGGAATCATATCCTGAGCTCACTTCTCAAGCTGCAGCAGTTTTCATCCTCCTCTGTTTATTATTGCTCAATATCGTGTGCACAATCGGCTGACAAAAAAACTATGAGTAAGAAAAATGACAAATCAGTTGGCAGCACTTCGCAGCTGGGGAAACGATCTCTGCTGCTACCCCAGCAGAAGTGTAAGATGGTCAGGACCTTCATGCAAGTGGTTGAAAACTCCAAAGGCATATTCTTTCTATTAAAATGGTGCTGTGCAAAAGTTGTGTGTTTACAAAGAATGAAAAAAGATGTTGAAACGAAATATAAGGACACAAAAATAATAGACCGGCTGCTTGTTTCTGTGTTTCTGCTGGTGCCCTCCTAAATTGCATTATTGGTAATTATATGTTTGCTAATGCACAAGCTAATTTAGAAAAAGAGTAAAACTTCTAAAAAATGTAAATAGCTTTTTCTCCACTTTTTGTTTATATTCTGTGTTTCAGTCCTGTTGCTTCAGACAAGGCGACGGTCCCTTTGTTCCTGGCTGGCTATAAGGCTTTGCTCCGTGTTCCTCAGACATTAGTGAAAGCCTCTGAGATCTCTCCAAGGCATTTCCCGGGACAGGCAGGGAGCAGCCTCCCCACAGTCTGTCCTGCATCCCAGGGAGGAAGGAATTAGTTTTCCGTGCAGACAGAATAGGTGGTAAGGGGATGAATTTTTTTAAGCATCCATTCACAGTTGTGAAAAGACACAGAATTTTGGAGTGCCTGCTCCTGGCTGGTGGTGTGTCACCTCCTAACACACCATGAAGCCACCCACCTTGTAAAATGGCTGCTCCAGGACATAAACTGTTTACTGCCGTTTTCCATGAGAAGCCTTTTGTTCCATTTTCCAAGAAGACCCTCACAGCTAAAATACCATCTTTTTGAATTTATTTATTTTTGGTATTTATTTATTTCCTTGGTCAGTGACTTTCTCAGTATCTGCCCAACACATGAACTCTGTGTTTACATCAAAAGCTGATGGTGTTGTGAAAGACAAAGAGTCAGTATCACTTCTCTGACTGTTTCCAAAGATGTTTTTTCTGGGAAGGCCGCAGGCAGGAAGGTGCCAGCAGGGTCAGCAGCCAGGACTTGCCCCATTCCCTCTGCTCCAGCTCAGTGGCGCAGCATGAGAGCAAGGAATGTGGGTGGCTGGGGATGACGAGGATGTGCAGAACCCTCGTGCAGGTGAGCAGTATGGAAATAGTGGCAGTTCCCTAAGCAGATACAGATAGCACCATGCTGGGAGACCCAGAAGGATGCCATACCCTGTGCTGTGGAGGGATGCTCGGATGTGGTGCTGTTCTGATTTTCTCCTAAGGCAGAGCACCTTATTCCCATGGATGGCATCTCCTATCTATTCCCAATACCACCACACACATGCCTCACTGGGCAGCTATTCCCATCACTGAGGCCAGGTTGTCAGGTGGGGTTGATGTTTGGAGGTGTTAATCAAAAGACAAATTAACCTAGCAGACTTCTTCCTCTGCAGCAGTGGGTAGATGAATGGTGCAGGGACAGATCCCTAACCTGAAATCTGGATGTGCTTTTTTTCCTTCACCTAAGGCTATTTTTATAAGCATCCTTTAAAAAAAGGTCTTCAGGTTATATCATGCCATGATTATATTATCTCTTCAGTTTGTCTTTTGAAAATGTGGCTGATCACCCATCAAAATGTGAGTGAAGGCTGTGAAAGAGCATGACGTGAAGAGCAGGTAGTTAATATAACTTCACTGCCAGATGCCCACATACAAGGCACAATCTTGCACAGCTTGTGATTATTTAAATTGCCTTTTATGTGGGATGTGGCCAGAGGAATGCCTTGGTTTGCCATTAGGTCTTTTAGATTTCACACAAGAGTTATCCTCCACCATGCGCTCGTCCACAGGCTGCAGCTCATTCACACGATTGACAGTGCTTGTAAGAGTGTGACTAAAAAGGCAAAGCATCAAAGAATCAATAGTTGGAATAATTTTTAAAATACGACTTTTAACTAAAGAAAATGCCCAGTTCAGTTCTTTCAGGTACCTTCTGAATTCATGAGGATGAATTCAAACTGCTGTGCTGAACGGCTCCATTAACAAAGGGTCAAATTAAGCTTTGAATGTCATTTTTATCGAGGCTCTTTCATATTTATGTCTAACATCAGAATTTGGACCTGTATAAATAAGACAGAGTGTATTAGGAGCCTCAAGCAATCCTGCAAGACAGTGAGCCCACAAGGTTAGCCTGTTGTTTTTCCAGGTTCAGTTAATACTCAATCTAGGTAGAGACGTGATTTTAAGAGTACTACTGCAAGCTTTGAGTGCTTTGTAAAATTAGGTCTGTGTTTAGAAAATTGGTCTGCTTGAAGCAGCAATGTCAACATAACCCTTAAAATAATTGACTGAATAGACCAAATAAGTTGCGTTTGAACTAGAATTATTTGAACAGTTTTGGAATTTCTCAGCGACACTAAAACCAGTGCCAGGGAAATTAAAGGAGGAGACCTCTACTCCTTAGATCTCCACCTGAGCTTTTCAGATCTGAGAGCCTTGAACCATTTAGATGAGCAGGCAAGGTACACGGTGACATCATTTCATGAGCTTCAACAAAACTCTTCTGATTTGGACCAGCTGAGCATCTGCTCCCCCCAAACTTTTAACTTTTCCTTTGAATCAAACCCAAATTCCAGTCCAGTCTAGCTTCCTTCTCAGCATCAATCTGCACCGGGGAGACAGCCCAGAGCCTCTCAGTAGCTTTCCCTACTGGCCTGAAAGGCTGGTTCGTGTCAGAAGTACCAGAAGTTGTGCCAGAATTACTTTGCTTTGTAATATTATACTCTCAAAATGAACTCGGTAATACATTTGTGTCAGAAGCACATAATGCACATATGCAAGATGCACACAGAGGCACACTCCGAGCACAGAGATTGTCCTCCTCCACGACAGCCTTGTCTTCTTAACTGAAGGTTATTAAGGAGGCCCAATAACTGAGGTAGCATCCCAAGAGGGGAAGAAAATAGGTCTAAGACATGAAAGAAGCTGCTGAAGTTTGGAGGGCCAGGTGCGTCCGAAATCCCCTGTTCAATGTATTGGCGAGGGGCTACCCAGACCCTGAGCTAATCACTGAGTTTGTGGTTTTGACCTTCAGGCAGATTTTCCCTACTTTCCTTTTTTTGCTGGGAGTGTTGCCAACCTCAGGGGAGGAGGAGGGACCCCCAACACTCCCCAAGTGCTCCCAGTCGTCACGCTCCTGCGTATTGGTTTTGCTGCAGTGACCTTTGAGCCAAGTTCCCCTACACCCCGAGATCTTGAGTGGCTCCAGCTCTGGTGGGAAGAGGGATGCTTAGATCCACACGTTGGGTCCAAACCTGCTCTGGGTAGAAGCGTGGTGGTTTCAAGAACAGGAGCATCACCTCCAGAACTTCTGAACAGGATCCAAAGAGTCTGGAGGGTATAGGACACAGAGATGGTAGGTGTCGTGAACGTGCATATTACATTGAATTTGTATTTGCCTTTGTGGAGTCGGAGGCTGACAGAGGGGTCACTGTTGAGCAATCCTCCGAGGCACTCCTATAACCCTGGGAATGAGAGACCAAACCCAGGAATTTTAATACAGTGTTTTCTCTGCAAATGCTTTTGGTCTGATATACACAGATGTGCTGCTTGCGTAACTGAAGATACAAGATAATTCTGCCTAAATATGTTAAAAAAATTGTATACAAGCTGACTTCTACAGGAAAATGGGGGTATCATAGAAGGTACATTATAGGATTTATAGTAGCAACATATTGAAACTTTCAAAATGGGGTAGGATAGAATTCCTTTAAACCCAAACAGCCATATCTGCTTATTCATTTTAAAACCTCTTCAGAAAATCTTGCACGAGGAGTCACAGGCCTCCATAATGTGGATGGCCTACAGAAATTGTTTTCTATAAGTACTTGACTGTTCTAGCTTTTGAAATTTCGCATGCTGACTAAAATCGGTAACTCATCCTTCTGAAGTGCCATTTATGTAGGAAAGCATCCTAAACCTCTTTACAAAAAATATACAGCTCTAGGAAACTTGAGATTATTTTTTAAAAGCACTACAGTCATTGTGAAAATGCCTATGATGAAGAATATTCTCTCTCTAAATGGTAGTCCTTTATCTAGTGCACTTTTAACCTTCCATAAAATGTTTAGAGTCAAGTCTGGCAAGATGCCGAAGTCTTGGGTCTCCCACTCCATAGACTTGAGCTGTGTGGTTCTCTTTTTAAAGGAAAAAAACAAACTGCTTGCCTTGTTTTTTCTTCTGCTAGACAAAATTCTTTAGAAGTCCATGCATGAAAATATTTTGTCTGTATCTCAACAATCTCTTCTTGCCTGAAGTAAACCCAGACATTTATGTAAGTTCAGATGTCCTCCCCATTTTGTAAGTGTTAGTTGTTTGGCAACTTCACACTGAAATGAGGCACTAGAAATGAAATTTGTTGTCTCGGAGGGACTCTGATGTTCATCCCCTGATTATCTCCTGCCTCCTGTACTTCCTCATCTCCTTGCTAGATCCTGCCACCTTTTTTCCAACATGCCAAGTTTCATCTCCAAGTGCATGGCATTAACGAACTCTGTGTGGATTCACCATTAGAGTTACTGTAAGGTAGTTTGACAGTAACTAATATATTACATAGGCCACTGAATTCTGATTTCAGAGAAGTTGTGCAGGCAGCATTTGCCAGTCTTTTTTTACTTTGCAAATTTAATGTAGGTGCTCCTGCAGCATCTCAACGTCTTTCAGGTTGCAGCAGGATGAAAGGGGTTTAATACCAGGATTGATTTTCAGTGTTCAAATGCCATAGTGTTACATTTCCTCTTTTGAATTGAGTTTAAAACCACTTTTTTCAGACTGCTGGGTTTAAATAAAAAGGAAGAAGAACAATTTCTTAGGAGCAGGTCTATCACAGCCACCCAAAACATTGCAGGAAATCAGTCCCTGCAGCTGCCTGCACCAGTTGCCCAAGTGCAAGGGGAAACTGGCACATGTTAGTGGCTTCGATAGGAGCAGAGCTTGAGGCAGAGAACAGGTTTAATTGACTTTTAAATATTATCATAAACATAGTAACTTGTAAATGTTATAGGAATATATCAAGCTGGGAACCAAAACTTATATCTGTGCTCCCCTTGGGAAAGATCAATAGGCAAATACATTTGCCCACAAATTTCCTTTCAGCCATCTCAAATTAAAAGGAGCTTGGAAAATTAAGTGCTTTAATGAGTATTTGGTGCTTCCCTTTCACTACAATTTAGCATTAACAACTTTTGCTTATCTGAATACCCAAACGTGCAGGTTCACAGGAGGTGCGGTGCCCCCCTGCCCTTGCCGCCAGTGGGGCTGGAGCCAGCTCCGCAGGTCCTCGCCTCGGAACAGCCGCCGAGGGTGGTGGAGATGGGTTATAATTAGAGCTCCCTCGTTAGCATAATTGCTTTTTGTAAAATAAAGGAAAATACCCAAGAAAAACCTATGACTGCTGTAGCAATAATGCAATTTCTAAGCCTTTGTGTCAGGGGCGGTATTTCTGCATCCCGGTTCAGTTTATGACCTCACATCGGCTTTTGAGCCCTTTCCTGCCTTGGGCTGCGCTGTGCCCGTCCCAGGCAGCGGCACCGGCTCCCATGGGGACTGCTTATGATGTCCACAGTAAACGTTCATGCAGAAATACAGCCAGAAGTGTCCAGCTGAGTTTGGGATGTTGTCTAAACACTGGAGAGCTTACGTGTGAAAGTGTGTGCTGGCGCACAGGGGAGCGGAAGCCGCACGTTGGGGGCCAGTGTGAGCTCCTCCGTGGGAGCACGTCCCGCTCCCTCCGGCAGCAATCAGTAAAATAAAAATGTTTAACTCATCCATTCACTGGGGATCGTTGTGTAAATTACAAACAGTTTAAGAGATCCTCGAGACTTCCATTGTGTTAATACAAATTGCCTTTTAGTGTTTGCTTTATATAGGATCCTTCTGAATGAGAATCCAGATGGCAGAAGCTACATAATTATTATTCATTACAGTTAATAAGTAACACTCAGAAGCCCCAGTCAGTTCTGCAAGTCCCCCGTGATAGGCGTTCTGCAAATGTAAGGGTAAAAAAATAGTCCTTGCTGCAGAATGTTTTAGGACTTTGGTTAAAGACAAGAAGATATGAAGGGCCCTTATATTTCCGTGCCCAGGAGCGCAGACCAGGCTCTCATTTTGAGAGCTCTGTCTGCAGGGAGTCTTCTCACTTCTCCAAACGAAGGAAATCATCATTAATTTTAAAATGAAGCTCTAATCTTGGCCTTTTAGCTGTTCAGTCAAAAACTGCTCATGGATGGAGAGGGGTGGTTTGGGGAAGCAGCGCCTTCTTGTTTTTCCTCACTGCTGGAAAATACCAGTCTTGCATCCTAATTTCGGGGAGGCGACCGAGTACATTCCCGTGCTGTCAGCCCCCTTGGTGAACGGTGGAGCCTGAAATCTTCCCCAAAACAATTGCTGTGAATGACAGAAATGAAATCGAGGAGATGCAAGCCCTGCTGGCCATAACCCCACTTCCTGCATTCCTACTTGTTAATTGCCTAATTCCTAACGAGTCTTCAGGCGTCTGATGGACTTTCTGATGCGTGCTCACTCTGACGCTTCCTCCCCTCCCCGGCCTCATCCCTAGCCAGAGACCTTGTTCCTTTAAAAATGCCATCCTTAAAAATCAGAAATACTCAGCCCAGCAAAAGGAAAAGGGAACTTGACATTAGTTCAGCTTGAAAGGCTTGGTGCTGTGAAAAGTGACTGACGTGTGAAAAGAGGCTACAATTAGTTCTTTCCCCAAGCACTCTCCCATTCAGTCCAGGGTCACTCCTTCAGCGAGCTGCGGCTTTGAGGGTAATGTGTTGTGACAGTTTGAGATGATGAAGAATAATTCTTGTATTCAGAGTTGCTGCCGCTTCCCCGCTGCCCTGACACATCAGGCTGCTGTCATTGTATCATTTATCCTGGCTGCGGCTCCACCGGGCTGTGCGGGAGCCTGGGCAGCTCTTGGTAGGTAAGAGGAAAGGGTCAGCTCTTCCAGCAAATGATTTTGGAGGATATTTTGAAACTGTGCTTAACAGGGGAAAGCAAACAGAGAGAAAGGAAAAACCATTAGAAGAAATAATGCACTGGAGATGAGATTTTTGAGTAGACATAAAGGAGATACCATGGCTTCAAGTGGACCACTACAGAGAGAGCACGAATAAGAAAGGCAGCATAATTTATGAGTGTTCCGGGCAAAAGAGGGTTATATAGATTTTCTTCAGGCATTGAATTAATGTGCCCTATAAAATGGTTTCACATTTAAGCTTGGCAGGGCTTTATACCTTTCTAGATTTGATGAGGTCCTTTGACCGTTCCTGGAGCTTTCTGGAATTGAGGGTGCAGCCACCTTGCTGGACAGGGATGGCATCGCTTTCCTGGACCTGAGGACCCTATGTTGTCCCCAGACCAAGTCCTCCTCCTCCTTTCCACCTTGGCAGCCAGCTTAGGGACAGTGGAGAGTGGCTTGGGCAGCATAACAAGGGACAGGATCGTCAGGCTGCAGCGTGGTGGTTGGGAATATTGGCAGAAAGAAATGTTTGGTGGGAGGTTTCGTTTTCAGCTTCTCATGCAACAACGTACACACCGCAGGAAGGCTGGGCTGGTGCCGGTCTGGGGGCAGGCGTGTTGGAAGTAATGCCAAGCAGAGAGCAGCCAGCATTTGCATTGCAACACCTTCAATGTCCCATAGCTCTGCGAGCAGCATCAGTGTTCCTGCAGCCCCCCCCCCCCCCCCCCCCCAGTTCCTGCAGGGCCATGGGACAGGGATGGTTGCCAGACACTCATCGTGCAACTTCCCCCCACACTCTCTGGACCCCTGCTCCTCCCCACGCCAGCAGCAGCGAGGATTCTTAGTGCTGCTGCCATCACCACAGCAGAAAGCACGTGTGCCCTGAAAATCCCTGTTATTCTGGGACCCTGGGTGATGCCAGCGGTGCCCATTACTGTTACTGTCAAAAGCACAGGCAGGGCTGTTCCCAGCTCCCCTGAAGTGACTTTCTCCTCATGGCTTCAGCAGATGTTCCTGCTCCGTCTTCTTTTTTCCAGTCTTTTTTTTTTTTTGGTTTTAGGGCAGTCAGGTCTTTGCGAGTCCTTTCCTCCGGGGACATGGGCAGGTTTTAGTATTTACGTTTCCAGTATTAGCATTTATTTGTATTTGTGTTTGTTTTTCACGGGCTTTTGAAAGCCTCGGGGAGCCATTTATGGGGCCAAAATAATGCGAGTGCTGGGCTTCTCACAGTATTTCATTTCCTTGATAGTGGAAATGCTACAAGAAGAACAGGTCTCATGTTATTTTGACCCCATAAATAGTTCCCAGAGGCCCCTTTCTTCCTTCTCCCACCCACTCCCCCCCAAATCAAATATTTAGGTTTCTGCAAAGCCTGACTTCTAAACCCTGGTTATCTTGCTTCAGCAGAAGCAAATTGCAGTTATTACAAAATAGCCAGAGAGTCTATAAGGCCGAATGGGTTTTATATGATGCACAATTTGTTGGCTACTGTACAAGTTCATTAAAGTGTATCATAAGAGGTTGTTTTACTGGTACATTTAAGGAAGTTAATACATCTCGACAGTATATGCATGGGGGAATGCAGATACAATAACCCTCAGACATGCTGGGGCCAAGTCCATTCCTGGCCTAACTCCACCGAAGTAAACGAAATCACTTGCTGGCCAGCCATGTCCTGCTCTGCCAGCGGTGCTGAGCCTTGATCCTGCATGGCCGCTGCTGCTGCAGGCTCTCCTGCCTCTTGTCCTTGTCTTTTGAGGAGGGAGAATCCTGGATTTTGCTTCTATTTTGTTTTTCAGCAAGCGTGTTCCTAGCCCAGAGGACATCGGTGGTCTGACTGGTTATGTGACGTGTCTTATTTAGCTCTGGGAAGTATTTCATCTCCTTTGAGCTGTGCCACAGGGCTCAGCTGCTCCGTGTTGGTGCAGTGGGAGAGCAACACTTCCTGCAGTGCCTGTGTGTAGGAACGCATCTCTTCTGATACCCAACAGCCCCACTATGCTGTGGTGGCTTCTTCTGCGCTTGTTGGGTCTGATCAGGCATCAGGCATCTATCAGAAATCGACCCCCAGCTTTTTACTCCGTAACAGGAAAGGTGTCCCCATGTCATGGAGCCATTCCTGGTCTTCTCTGAGTTTTCCATGGGAATGGCATTGACGCTCCTGCGCATGTGCTTCTGCCCTGGTATGCTAGAAGGTCTGAGGGAAAGAATAGTAGTTTGCATTGGACTTTTTTTTTCTATTATATTTTTTATTATTGAAACAGCTGGGAAAAACTGGACTAAATTGAGGGAATGTAGGAAAAAGTGCTGACTGTGGTCCTAGGGGTCATATGTGCAGCACAGGTAGTCCCTGGTGACCATGTAATGGCTAATTGCACATCTCGTGTGACCCAGCCATGCACAAGAGCCAGGCTGGGCAAGGGCAAGAGCCCAATTTCCTGAGCACAGTGGTGCTTTCTGCTGCAGCGGTCAGGAGTTTTACAGTGCTTTCTTAGGTATCAGAATACATTGCTCGTCTGCCTCGCTGTGTAATTAGTTCCAGAGCGAACGGATTCGCAGTGCAGGGCTGTTTGAGAGCGCCTGGACTCATTTGCCCAGGGGAATGTGTACGTTTTCCATTTGCAGGGCTTGGGATGGCAGCTCGGATGTGGGAGCTCCCCTGGTTTTTAGCTTGACCCTCTTGGAACCCAAAGCAGGCTCTGTGCAAGCTAGAGGGATGGAAACTTCCCCTCCAGTTCCTCTCGAGCCTTTTACCTCTCTTTTGTCCCTCCCTGTCGCTGATGGAAGGGATTTACATGCCTGACAACAGCAAGGGGAGCAGCAGCAGGGCCAAGTGGCAAGGCCAGGAGGGGACCCCAGCCAGGGCCCTGTGCCCACCGCTCTGCCTTCCTGATGTTCTCTCCGTGCTTTTTCCCTGGCTGGCATCAGTCTCTGCAGTGCCACCCCCTGGCAGGCCCCGCAGAGGTGACAAGCGCTGCCGACTGCAGAAATCCCACAACCCCCCAAAGCCACCCTGTGAGCCCAAAGTCCCTCAAATCCCATCCCAGCAGGGCATGTGGTCCTAAACAAGTCACCAAAGGACGGGTAGGATGCGGCATGGCCAAGGACAGGCAGGAGCCAGTGCTCAGCCCCAAGGGACAGGAGCCACAGGGCTGCAGGGAAACAAGTGCTCCTTCACTCTTTCCCTCTTCCTTCTTTTGCTGCAGTTACTGAAAACACAACATTTGCCTGCAAATCAAATATAGCTTAAAAAGAGAGAGAGAGAAGTAACCCCGTGAGTTCAGCAGCCCAAATGCTGTTTGGGGGAGCCCCAGAGTGGATGATGGCTGCCCAAGAGAGCTCTGACGTGGGATATTTAACCGAAGCCAGCTGTGAGCGGAGGGAGATAAAAGCCCCAAATCAGACAGGATAAGCACAGTATTAGTGTGGGATACGCCACTCATTTCTGATTTAAATTACTGTTTTTACTTCCTGAACTCATGGGAGAGTAAGGATGTGAGGAAAATGAAGAGGTTTAGACATGGACATTCCTTCACCAAATGCTGGCAAGAAATTGTGATTAATACAGCTGAGGTCATTATCATCGCTGCTTATAGGGTGACCAGTTTCCTGCTGATTTGTTCTTCATATATCCTGGGCAGATTATCTGCATTGCAGGTTACCTCCACAATGAAGGATTAAATCCCCTAGCCCTGGTTTGCTAGGTGTGTGGTTGCCTGGTTGCTGTCCCTGTGGTGCCCAGGTAGAAAGGGGAGCTGGGCAGTGTCTGAGAATGCTGGGGCAGGGTGATCTTTTTTTTATCAAAGAGCTGACTTTCTGCTTTTGCCGTGCACTTTTAGTATAGAGTTGTCCTTATCATGGAGTCCTGTTGCAACAGAAAGACTGTCGTGTGTTCACAAAAGGTTAAATATCCCAGCGTGGGCCAGAGGTGTGCAAATCGTAGAGGGGCAGTAACATTTAGCAGAGAACAAAGCTCTGCTCCTCCAGCTCCTGGGTCTGCGGCTTCTTTCCACCCCCATCCAATCAAAACCCCTACTGCAGGGTCTAACCCAGGAGTTTGCCCGCTGTGCCTTATGTGCACAGTGCTGCACTGTGCAGCAAAGGAGGGGTTTTTCTCTTTCCCCTTTGGCAGCAGAGGAATTTGCCCGAAGCTCCTGTCCCCATCTGGTCCCATCCAGCACAGGCTGCGCGGGAGCAGCCGATGGAAGTTGCACTCGGGGCTGTGCATTGCAGCTCGCCAGAATATTTCTTGTAGCCTGTCACCGTGTGTCTGGGAGAGGATTCCTGCCGTGTCCGTGGGGCTCTGCCTAATCTCACCGCTGCATGCCGCCGCTGAGTGCTGGCCGGGGTGATGCTGCTCAGCGGCGCTGCTGCACGCTGCCACTGAGTCAACTGTTGGGTTCAAGTGGCTCAGAGAGGCCATGGTTAGAAACGATGCTCTGCACACACAAAAATCCTCGTGTTTCGAGATTAGGGAACAAGAAGGGCTTTGGGAGGTCAGCAAGGGGAAATATCTGGATGTGTGTGACCAGGAGAGGGAGAGCCACAAGTCAGGCCTGCATTCTCTTTTCCTTTGAGACACAGCTCAGGCAATCAGGACAGGGGATATTTTCTCTTTGGCTCAAAAAAGCAAAGTTATTTATGTCCGTTTGTGCAGGATAAAGGGTTGTGGAAAGTCCCTGGCATTCCCAAGGTGGAGAATTGCAGTGGTTGTGCATGACTGGTATACACCACCAGTAACTGATGTTGTTGACACTCCCCCTTCTCTCCATCTCAGCAGTGTTGCTGCAGAGGAAAGGTGTTGCATCATCTGCCACTGTACCCTTCGCACCCTGCTCAGTTCAGCCATAAGCATCCCCACTGTTGAGTCCTGACATGTCATGAGTCAGCGGCCTTGTCCTCAGGAAAGGGGCTGCTCTGCTAGGCAGCCTGTAACATCTCCATCCAGCTCCACGTCAGCTCAGCTGAGCTGTGAGCCCAGCAGAGAAGCAGAACCAGGAGCTGGGATGCTTCTGGAGTGATTCGTCAGATCACCCTGGCAAAGATAGATGATGAGCAAATGTTAGAGCAATGGTAAACAGATTTGTCAATAAAGCAGCCATCTAATAGCACTCGGGGTTTATCTGAAATGCTAACCAGGACCTGCTCTCTCTTCCCATTCCAGAGCTTCAGCGAGAGGGAAGCATAGAGACACTCAGTAACAGCTCCGGTTCCACCAGCGGCAGTATCCCACGCAACTTTGATGGCTACAGATCGCCCCTCCCGACTAACGAAAACCAGCCCCTCAGCCTTTTCCCCACGGGATTCCCTTAAATTAGCCAAACGTCGAGGGGACATCCAGACAGGGGAATGAGCCACCTCTCCACCCAAACAATCCCGATGTGTCTGTCATCTGCCACTTCGCCGCTGCGCTGGATGGTTCTCGTTACCCTCATAAATATTGACAACTCTTAAACCTTCCTGAAACATACTTACAAAATCTTGACTTTGTGTTCCTGTGCAATATGAGGAGACTCCGTCTTCAATCCTGATAGCTCTGCGGCTTCTTTTTTCGCTGTGTTCGGGAAAAGGTTGATTGAGGAGAAATATTTCTAAGCCATTTTTGGTCAAGCACATGGTTTCACAACCATTCTCCGCTTTTTCTTGTTGCAAGATAAAGGGAATCTCTGTAACTCAGAGGAGCTCTTGCCATTTGCAAAAGTGCTGAGCATTAATGAATGAACTGGAGAAAGTGGAAACTGGAGGACTTTCTGTGGACAGGGTTGATAATTTTATTCCTTCTTCGTTGCGTCTCCTTGCTGCCCTCCTTCCCCACTGATGCTCATCAATGCCAGGAGTATTACAAATGGAAATGTTTCTTTTTGTTCTTTGGAAGAATTATCTCTCTTGCTCCAGTTTTCTTCTAGTCATGTATTTTAGAAATGTACTTAATTGACTAACTACAGTCACAAATTTCTCATATTTGGTTATAAAAGTTGTTCATTGGAACTCAGATATCTGTCCAGAAATGCATGTACCATTGAATAAATCTAAGTTAAACAAGAAACTGCTTAAATGGCCATGTTCATGGAGTACTACTGGGCTGGCTGTGGGCTTCGTACATCTTCCTGGACGAGACTATGTGCATGTTTGCTAACTTGAGGACTTTAATTAAAACCATCAGTGGATGTTTTGCAGCCAATCTAGCTTGGTTTTGCCTCCCTGCTTTCTCGTCTCCATGTGCAAGGACAGCATTGGTGGTGGACAGAGTGGTGTGCCTTGCACCCGCTTAGCACCCCTGAAAACCAACACCCATCTCTGTTGGGGTGCCTGACCTCAACTCCAGTTCCTTGCATTCATTGGGGCCCTGCTTCTTCTTTCTACTGATTTCAGTGGGACAAGGACCAGGCACTCTGGAAGCAGAGGCAACCACCTCCATCTATTGTGTTATAGGATTGAAGCTTTGCAGAACCTGTGTACCCTACTGAACGTGCATGGTCAAAACTAGCACCGCATAACTCTGCTGATAAAATACTCATGGGCTCACACATAGTAACCACATGAATTCCTAGATCTCAGCCAACTTGTGTCAAGAAGCAGAGTGAGAAGGGACTGTCAGCTTATGAAATTTCCTTCCCACTGCTTGTTTTTAATAGAAGCCGTTTGAGTCATGGCAATGAGAGGAAACTATCTAAACCCACAAATCTTTTCCCACTCTTACAGCTTACACCAGCCACACTGAGTGATATAGAACCAGTCACCCTTTTCCTACTCCATCCCTAAACACCAAAAATCAAATTTACTGTAGGACTTGATTTTTCTTGTTTTTAACTAACACCATGACTCGGATCTTAGAAACTTTATTTTTCCTCTCTCTTCAGGCTTGGAAACCGCTAATAAAAACTGAGAGTCTGCAGCAATAATTTCAGTTTCTTGCTTGGTTTTCAGTCAGTCCTTTCTCAAGCAAAAAAAAAGCTTCCTGGGGGTGAAATCAGAGGAGAGTTCGCCCGTAAGTAAGTACTTGCAGCTCCAGCCCGCTGGCTGTATCTGCTGTAATGCTATGTTTCTTTTATGTCTCTAAAATAATGGCTTGAAGTAAGGGGCTGAGGGTAGAGCTGGCACTGTGGACAAATGGGACCGCAGGGTCAAGTCAGTCCACACCAGTCAGGATTTTTAACACAGTTCAAGCCAAGGTCAGCTCCAAAAGTTCAAACAAAATCCAGATTAACACATACAGAAGGGATTGTGTTGTCACCGTGATGCTTGTTTCCTTTCAGGCTTTCCAAAGATTGGCCATAAGGGACAAAGTTTTTGCAAAGGAAAGAAGTCCACTCTTCTCCCTCCTGCCTCGGACAGCTTGGTTGCTGATTCTTACACAAAGTAGGATAGCACATAACGCAGAGTGGTGTCATTGGAAATGTATTTGTTGTTGGCAGGCATTAAATCACTTTTTATAAGTGCTGCAATACAGCCATGTGGAAATTCCCAGTCTGCAAGAAGCTCCTTTGAATCAGGATGTTTTGTTTAAAGAGGGGGGAAAAAAAACCCTACAAACTGGGGCTGTACCAAAATATTTTCAGTCTGGTTCATTGAAAAGAATGTCCTAAATTCCCCGCTGTTGATAGCCCTGTAGCCAAACTGTTAAGAAGCCTAGAGCTTGGAAAAAAAAGAAAGGACAAGCACACTGCTATGAGGTGGCTAATTTAACTTTAATTTGCTGCTTTCACAGATGACCCAGCAGAATAACCACCAAGTTCCAGCTCTTCAGTGAGCCAGTGAAAGCTGAGTGTGTTTCAATGATAACTCTATAGGGTCTGGTTCTACACGTCCCCACGGTGCATGCCTGCTGCCACCAACGGCCCCTGCTTCCACAAACCCCTCATTTCAACTGGGTGCCATGTGTTTTCCTGCAACACCACCTCTCCCCTGCATTAACCTCGACCAGGATGCTCTTTCCAGGCACCAGGAGAGAATATCGCTGCTTATCGATGGTGTCTAGGAGCTGCTCCTAAGGGAGGTTTGCGCCTGACTTTAATGCAACCAGGTTTTCAATCTGGGGACCTGATCCAAACCCCACTTAAAGCAAAAATAGCCAGAAGCTCATGGTCTTCGCAAGATTTTGGACAAGTATCTCGTGTTGTTGTGGAAATAATCCAGGTGATTTTCTGAAATGCCAGATTTTCAAATGCAGGAGCTAACAGGCAGTCGCAGGCAGCCCAGCAAGAATGTTGTGCCATGATATAAACCACTGACTCAAAAAGAGCCCAAAAGACATGCTGGACTTGCAGGTTTTTAAAGTGTTTCCAGTAGTGGTAAGCAGTGGCCTCCAGCTGAGTTCAAAAGGCAAAGCATCTCATTTAAAGCAGGGCAGACTGTATATCACTCTGTGCATAAAGTGGGGTTCTTGTATTAAAAGTTGAGTTCAGATTTCATGAATTAACATGAAATATTGCTTTCTTATCCTACCCTGGTTTCTGTAATAAACACACGCGTGTAGCACGCTTAAATCACGGGAGGGGAATGTTTTGCTGTTTGAAAAAGAGGTGGAAAGTCAAAGGTTCTCCAAATGTGACAACTTGAAGTTCAAATGAAGTCAATCTCAGAACCAGTCCAGAGCCTGGACATAACCAGTGGGGCTGATCTTTCCTGGTGCTTTGCAGAGCATGTGGGGCTGGGGCATCATCTGCGTTGCTGACGAAGCTCGGTCCTGTTGAGCCCTGATGGAGCACGGTGCTCTGCCCAAGGTAAGCTGATAAACCCCATCCTGTTCCCCACCTCTACCAACTTCTGCTTGTCCTGCCCCGAGCAGCATTAGCCAGCCCAAGAATGAAGTTTGCTGGTGATGAGGCTGGGAGAACGCAGACCAGACCATCCGAGGGCAAAATACCACCAAGACCTCCGTCCAGCCTCAGAAGAGAGATTTTGCTGCCAAGTACAGCCATAAAATCCCTGAATGCTGCTCCCCCTCCTTTCTGCCCCCTCCGAGAACTGTGTTCTCACCAGGGCTTCCTTAGTAACTTTTTGAAGATTCAAACGGCGTCTGCGCTGCATCTCTACATTTATTTTCTCCTTCTTTGCTCTGGCTTGTTGCTGTGCAGGGTAGGAAAGTTTGCGCCATTTCCTGTTGTCTTTCCCTTATGCTCCTGAGATATTGTAAAAATGTTCGGTATCCTCCAGTAGGTTGTAATCACTTCACCCTAATGTTTCACAGCTGCTAAGTGTAACTTTAAACCCAACCATTTGAGTGCTTACAATTAGTGAGTCAATGGAGCCGAGATCAGGTCTTTGTGATTGCAAAAAGAGAAAATGAAACTTGGGGGGGTTTCTCAGTTTTAATTGGATAAAATGAGAACAAAAGTTATGGAGATGAGGGGGTTTTAATGCAATAAATGATTAGTGGCTTATGTGTTAGGAAAAAATAATTGAATCCACTGCTTGGCCTGTTTCACAGATGGAAAAGGCAGCGGGACAAGCTTGTGTCTGCAGCAGCAGTGCCTCTGTCCTGGTAACTGTATGAACACCCTCTCAGAGCTCACTGCTCTGTTTGGAGGAGCAGAGCTGGAGAGAACAGAATTAGTTGAGACAAGAGGCTTCAGCTGTGCCCCTCACTTGTCCTGTCCTGAGAGCTGCAGCACAAGCAGGAGGTGCTTCCTGCCCCACTGTCGCCTTGCTCTCGCTCTTGTATGAAACCCCTTGGCTGGGATTTCACCCGTGGGTTTTGCCTCGCTCAGTGTCATCAGACCTGGTCCCAGGCAGAAGGCGTTAGGGGATGGAGGTGCTGCATCCCTGCAGCACTGTCCGTGCTGGGAGGAGGGAGGGCCAGAAAAAGCCATTAACCAGGAGAAATGATCCATGGTTGGTGAGTCCCAATGGAGGGACAAATGAAGGAGCCAAACATGAAGGTTGGGCTGACACCTCCGGAGAGGAGGGCTGCCTTGTGGGGACATGCAGGGTCTCTGCTGATGGCCTGGTGTTTTGCAAAGCTGTTTGTAAACATGTTCTAAGCCTTTCATAAAACAGCACAGGGGGCATTTAATCCCGTGTTGTTCCTTAGTGTTAATTGAATACAAGTGGAAGCTGAGGCTCCTGTTGAAGAGTCCTCCCAGCCCAACAGGGTAAAACCTCCTTTGGCTGAGGTTACTGGGTTTGTTCTGCTCAGCGCTCCCGCCTCCTGCGTGTGTTTGGAGCAGGGTTCAATTACACCAGAAAATTCCTTTACCCTGGTGAAAGCAAAGGGCAGGTCATAGCAGGGGTGCAAGTCACCAGCTCCAGAGCTGGGTGGTGGATGCGGCAGGGTCAGTGTCTCCCCATCCCACGCAGTGCCTGGCTGCAACCCCGATCCTCCAACGCCATCCGCAAGCAGGGTCAGCGCTGGAGCTGGTGTTTCCCACTGCAGGATGTGCCCGGGGGTGTGGGGGGGTGCCGTCTGTCCCCCACTTTGGGAACTGGAGTTCATATCACACGCATGCCTTTCCTGGCTGTGCCTGGGCATTGATACTGTCCCATCAATTGCCACCCAGCCCCTTGCTGGGCTCAGATGTAATTTGAAGCTGTGCATCTGTTGGTGAGTTCCTAGGCTGAATTTTTGCCTTTCTTGGGAATTTCTGCAGCAGGAAATGACACTAAAATACTGATGGCCTCGTGCAGGTTGCAGGCAGGTCGCAGGTGTGAGTTCATCCAAGCAGCCAAGGTAAGTTGCCTGCAGATGACCCGGGTGTGCCGTGGGCCAGGACCGTTCCTCCAGCTCCAGACCTGCCTGTCTGCACTTCCCCACACCAGGGAGTGTCCTGTGCCTGCACCCATGGCAAAGACTCCATGAGCTGAGTCCTGCAGAGCTCCCAGCTATTGCTGGGAACTACAGATGCGCAGCAATTCCTGATGTGCTCGCAGTGCCTTGCAGGATCCAGCTCTCTCAAAGGTGGCAGCTCCATCCCTAACAGGTTCACCTCCCTGCAGCTCTGGCTGAGGTGATGGCAGGAGGGTGACCACTGGGTGGTCACCACAGTGGGCAGAGTCAGGGGGTTGCAGCCTTCACTGTTCCCTCTGCCTCCTACCCCCCATCCTGTTGAGTTTCATCACATTCCCAGTGCTGGGCATGGCACAGCAGGGTTGCTGCTCCCTGGCAGCCCTCGCACCATGGGAAGCGCTCCTGCCACCTCACCATAAATACTAATTAATAGCAAAGCCCTGGTCTAGATCAAGGAGGAGGCTCTGAATTTTCTTGGGAACTTTGCTGTCTGAAAGGTATCTTAAATATTCTCTAGCACTCAGCCTATCAGTAGGGCAATTATACGGTGAACAGTCATACAAAGTTAATTTCTAATTTAATACAATGTTAAAAGGTTGTCAGGTTAAAATCTAATCTATAAACAAGACATGAAACGTCTCTTTAAAACGAGTGTCATGAACTGGTCCTGGCTCAAACCGCAGACTGCTGCTTCTTTTATAGGATGTAATTACTTCTCAGTGAGTATTTACAATATTATTATAGGATGGCAATAAAAGGCCAGTGCCAGCTGTGCCCGCACAGCAGCTGGTGCCAACTGGGTGCTAATCCCACTCCCACCCCAGCCTCTCTCCCTCTGTATCCTTCTCCAGGGAGGTGAGAAGTGCCAGCTCCTCCATCTCTGCTCCCACTCTGTGCTGTGAATGGAGGAAGAACCAGTCATGTTTTCACTTAAATACACCTCGAGGCAGGGGGACAGGGATCTACCTGATGTGTTTTGGAGGGAGTACAAGTGTCTCTCCATCCCCTGGCAAGGAGGACTTACCAGCCTGGCACCACAGCATTTCACCTGCCCCTGCAATGTGCTGTACCTGACAGTCCTGGGGGGGAAGCGATGGGCGAATGCATTCGTTTTTGAACAACCTGGGAAAAGGACTTTGGCAAGGTTCTGCCGTGGGCTGAAGGTTACGAACCACCAGCAGCTTCATTCAAGCAGAAAACCAGAGGCAGCACCTACAGCCCAGGGCGAAGAGCTGGCCCCACTGCCACCTCGCACCCTCTCCCCCAACTCCCTCCATGAGAGAGACGGGCAGGATGCATGCAGGGAGTCCGGACACATCCCACTGCCTCTCCTCCCAAGCGATGGGTGGCCACATTGCAGCCATCTCTTAAGGTACATTGAATTTTGCTCCTTTTTGCTATTTAAAGGGGAAAGTCCAACTGTCATGTGGAAGTGATGCCATTGTCCTAACGGGGCAGCTACCCGGACAAGGAGACTCCTGCTCCTGGTAGCCCACGGTGTCTGTGGAAGCTGGGCAGGATCAGGGTTGCCCTTGCCAGGCTCAAGCAAAAAACACCATGCCTCATCCCACCATAGGTCACACGATTGGCTTTGAAATCATATGGGTTTGCTTTCTGGGAGGAATCTTATTGGCTCCAAAGGTTTGTCTTGTGGTCATGTCTGAGCTCTCCTCTGTGCCCATAAAGCCCTGCAAGGTGGGTTATTTCTAAAGAAGACCAAAATTTTGACGGCAGCAGGTGACCAACGTAGCGAGGGCTGCAGGGAAATGTTATACCAGTGTAAAACAGAGGGAGGTGGTGATGTGCTGGTCTGACCCAGCCCATGAAGCTGCAAGGGATGCGTGGGCTCTGTAGCAGCCCCTCTGCTGGCCAGGACTCCTCATCCCTGAGTTTTCTGGTAAATTCTGTGTAATTGAGAAAAGCTGCTGCTGAACATCTGCACAGGCACTATCCGCTCCGAGCCGGCTGCCGGGGTTGTTAGTGCTTGCGCTGCCAGTGCTTTGATGTGCATGTGATTCAAGGGCTTGGCTGGGGCCACCCTGCAGATGCTGTTGGTGGGTGGTGCGGAGGGTCCCACCACCTGATGCATCTGTGCAAACAGCAGCCCCTGCTTGAAGTTCCCTGTGCCTCCTCGCCAGGGTTCAGGGGTGGCCTCTCCTGCTTCTATCTGCAGAGGAAGGCACCCAGAGGCATCCAGGAGGTCGGCTCATCAAGGGCAGAGGGATGGTGATGCCCACACGCTGGCAGAGCCTCACATCACCAGTGTGAAGGAGAAGCAGCCAAGTGGAGGGAGCAGAAGAGCCCTGGACTCAGGGCTGGTGGCACCAGGCTTTGCTTTGCAGGCACGGTGTGGCCTGGGGAGTGCAATCTGGCCTTAATCCTGCCATGTCCTGCGCGCTCTCAAATCCCCTTCACTTCAATGAGAGTTGTAGTGTCAGGCCTACGCCGGGCGAGACGGCGCGCGGGGACGGCAGGGAGGATTTGCTCAAGAGGCACTGTTTTTAAGGTGAGATTTGAAGGATGGAAGACAGATGGCAACTGGAGAGGACAAATGGATCAAGTGAAGGGTTTGTTTTCAGCATGGAGGGGAAAACATAGGAGGGAATTACTGCTGGCTACAGAATGGGGGCTATTAATACCTGCAGTGTCTCAAGCCTTGCACTTACCCTGGCGAGCCAGGATCCTGACAGGGCACCCAAGGCCCCTCTGCTGTGCAGAAGTGTGGGTTTTTCTGCTATGATGGATTGATCCCAGCTAGTGCTGAGTGTACCCAGACAAAGCTGGGAGAGGGGTTATTAGCCAGCCGCCGGCTCTACCATTGTCCCCACTATCTTTTCTTCCCTTTCAGCCTCCCACCCCATGGCCCAGGTCTCAAAGCCCATGTGTCAAGAGATTAGTGACCTGCGCGAAGGGCAATTGCTTGCTTTGTGCCGGCAGCCCGGCGTCAAGGCTGTTACTTGCTTGTTATTTGGTGCTGCCTCTGTTGAGGCATCCATAGAAAAGACGCCTGGAGAGCAATCTGCCTGTGGAGAACACACGGGTGAGGAGCTGGGAGCAGGCACTTCAGGGTGACAGGTTTTGCTGTGCTTGCTTTGTGACCACACCGAGACCCCCAAATCCTCTGAGGAGGTTGGTGCAAGAGCGCAGTGCCTACAGAGAAATGAGGAAAAAGCAGAGCTGTTTCTCAGGAAAATGAGACACAGCACAGAGGTGCCTGGGCAAGGTACTGGAGCTGAGGCCACAATGGGGCATTGTCCCATGGCAGTTTGAGTTTGCAGATTTGCTTTAAAAAGTAAAAGATGGGAAGAGTCTGTCCTGTCTGCAGAGCCCTGCTCCACGTTTCCATGGCTCTGGCAAAGGGCAGCTGGGAGGAGCACTGAATTTTGAGGAAAAGGGAGTAAAATGATGAGAGTTGGCCCTTCTGTGCAGTGCAGGGTACACGTCAAATTTGTTTCTGATGAAAAAATGGACAGGTGCAATAAGAAAGCATGTTCCTGTCCTTGATTTATTCTGTTTTTATTTTCTCAGCACTGAAATGCACTCTTCTGTAAACAAGAGACGGTGATTTTCTGCAATCTGAAAAGTCAAACCTAGACCAAAACCACAACTCATGTGACATGGGAACAGCAGCGTCAGATCCTGCTTTAGATGTGATTTCAAACACGTTCCCAGATCCCATCTGAAGGCCAAGATGTGAGCCCTGAACCGCCCTGTGCACCCAGGGGCATTTCACTCGCCCCTCTTTTGATGCTGTAGCTCCTGCCCAGCTTCTGACCTCAAAACAGAGAAAGGGGAGTTTCTGGAGGCGAAGGGCCCCTGCCCTGCAGAGAGGATTGGTCTGGGTGACCCCTATGAGGCTGGGGGCTGTCTTGCACATTCCCCCTTCCAGGGGTAACTGGAGGGCAGTGGGAATAGGGGGATGAGGATTGCACCCACCAGGCAGAGATTAAAATAAAAGAAAGGAGGGAGAGAAACGGAGGGGCAGGACCCAGCCCGGAACACCCCTGCCTCGGAGCCTCTGTCAGCGTTTTGCAGCCCGGGCACAGGGGGAAGGGGGTTTGGGAGAGACCCTTCTGATTTTTTCCTATCGCCAAAGCGGTGCGGCTGTCCCCTCCCTGCCCGGCCCCGCGGCTCCGCTCCTGGACA
This sequence comes from Dromococcyx pavoninus, assembly GCA_033558185.1. Classification (NCBI taxonomy): domain Eukaryota; kingdom Metazoa; phylum Chordata; class Aves; order Cuculiformes; family Neomorphidae; genus Dromococcyx; species Dromococcyx pavoninus. Next base: position 364,151 of record JAUMJL010000745.1, read on the forward strand.
CCAGAACAACTGTTTCTGCCCGTTTCCATCCCGTTTTCATCCCGTCTTGCCCAGATTCCGGCACGGAGCCGGGGATCCCGCCGGCCCCGTCCCGGCGGCTCCGCGCATGCAGTACAGCCCAGATCCTCACCTTTAATCCCGCAGATAAAGCAGGCGGGGACCCTAACAGCATTATTTTATCCAATAATGCTGTTTTCAAGGTTCTTTTATGTAAGGGATGAACTGGCCGCGAAGCTCAGCCCCGGCTCTCCAGCTGCCTCCTCGCGGGAGCGGTTTCGCTCGGGGAACCGGGGAGGAAGCTCCACTCTTGAGACCCCACCTGGAGTCCTGTGTCCAGCTCTGGAGTCCTCAGCATAAGAAGGATATGGAACTATTGTATGGCTACAAAGATGGTGCGAGGGCTGGAGCACCTCTGCTGTGAGGACAGGCTGAGGGGTTCAGCCTAGAGAAGAGAAGGCTCTGGGGAGACCTTAGAGCAGCCTCCCAGGACTGAAAGGGGCTAAAAGAAAGCTGGGGAGGGACTTTTTACAAGGGCCTGTAGTGACAGGAGGAGGGGCAATGGTTTTAAATTGGAAGGGGGAAGATTTAGATTAAACATTAGGAGGAAATTCTTCACGATGAGCGTGGGGAGGCCCTGGCACAGGTTGCCCAGGGAAGTTGTATTCAAGGCCAAGTTGGATGGGTCTTTGAGTCCCCTGATCCAGTGGGAGGTGCCCTTACCCATGGGAGAGGTCTTGGAATTGGATGGGCTTTAAGGTCCCTTCCAACCCAAACCATTCTATGATTCTATGAAAACGGTCCCCCAGTTACCGATGAACCCTGACACATTGTCCCCAGCCCTATCCCGTGAGGGCGATGCAGTAATGCCATTAGCCCAGGGATTACGCGCCGGGATGTGACACACTTTCTCAAATGGAAGTTTTTTTAAACAGAGGGATTTGCATGATTCCCTCACTCCCCATCCCCATCACTGCTCCATCCCCGTCCCTCCCGTGGTGCCAGCTCGGGTTTCAGACCGCCGTCCCCCCCCCACGCTGTAACGGCACTGGTTGGGGCTCCGGTCTCCTTTTAAGGCAGCGGGTTCGGTGCGAGCGAGGAGCCGGGCAGCCCCGGGATGGGGAGCCAGGAGGGGCTGGGGAGGGTCATTCCGCCCCTGCGCAGGGAGGGCGCCCCGTCATTACAATAATAATAATAATAATAATAATAATAATAATAATAATAATAATAATAATAATAATAATAATAACGATAATATGGTTAATGGCTAATAGTTAACAATAACTTTATAATAATAGTAAATAATAATAATTCTTATAATGATGACACTAGTAATACTAATACTCAAATGGCAGGGCTGAGCGGGCTCCTGGCTCACAGCATCGAGGAGACAACGGAGGGCAGGGCGCGGAGGATGCGCCCTCCCAGCGTGGGGTGTGCAGGGGCCGGGGTCACTCGCCGCCCGTCCTGACAAACAAGCTGGAAAGTGTGTTTATAAGTTGTTCAGGCTCTGGATAAACTTCAGCGGCGTTTGTGTCTGCGTCTCCCCGTCTGTTGTTATTTTCCAGAAATGTGGATTACTGGAAATATTTTCTTTAAAGATGGAGAGAAATTTAAACAGTCTGGGGACGGGGGGAGCTCGGGGGGCACTCCTCGTGTTTCCCCTCGACGAGGCGCGCAGCTCCGCGCCAGCGCAGCGAGAGGAGGGGGGAAGGCGATGCTTATCAGGCATCTCTCTCAGTCGCCGTCGATAAAAGCGCATCAGGCTGGCCCCGGTGCCCGGTACATCCCGGGAAGTGCAGCCCCTCCCTTTTCCCCCGACGGGCATTGGATCAGCGCGGGGGGGGGGGGGGGGGGCTGTTCCCGGGATCTCCTGGCGATGATGGAAATTCCTACACGGCCGAGGGGTGTGAGGGGCGATGCAGCTCCCCGGGGAAGGGATGAGAGTAAACTCGGGCGGTTTTGTTACAGGTGGGTTTATTTTCCTCTCCAGGTGGAGGGAGAGAAGCGGGGCCAGAAAAGCTGGAGGAGGCCCGGCAGTCGTCGGGGCTCTCCTGCGGCAGCAAAAGGAACGGGGCAGAGTGATTTCCTCACCCCGCACCTGCGGGTTTGTCCCCAGGTGTGTCCGTCCCACTGCTCCTGGGATAGCAGCGAGAAGCCCAGCCCTGCGACACCGTCTCCCTCCCTCCACTGCACGTCCCTTTCCGACCCCCGTTCGCTCGGGAAGGTGCGAGCATCCTCTCCTCCCCAAAATCCTGGGGGAGTTCCTTGCCGTGGTATCAGGGCTGAGAAGGGCGGCGGGGCCGGTGAGCAAAATCCCTTTCGCCTGGAGCCGAAGTGCCCGCGGCCGGTGCGCCCCGTCGAGGCGGGGAGGGGACTACTCCCCGGGGCACGGGGGCCCAGCAGCCCGGTGGAGCCGGGAGGAGGGGGAAGGCGGAGGCCCGGCTGCTTGTGAGAACTGTTATTTTTCATCAATCACCCGCAATTTGTGTAAGTGCCCCGGACAGGACACCAGCCGTCCTGCTGGCTGGGGTCACGGAGACAACACAGCGATGGAGAAGAGCAAATTGCATTTGCTCACCAGCCCTCAGATCCAAATTACGGCCCTCGCATGGCGCGGGGAAGGGAGCGAAAGGTCCATGTGACATGAGGGAAATATGAAGGACTTTGACAGGTCTTAAACGGCCTGGCGCCAAGGCCTAAGTCTACCGGCTAAAAATAGAAAAGGGATGATGAGTGGAGATGGGCAGAGATGAAAGGGGAAGAGCGAGCGGGGCCGCGGAGCGGGTGGGGCTCGGGGCCGGTTCCCCCAGCCCGGGACGAATCCCTGGGACACGTCGGCCACCACCGTCCCATCCCAGGGACCGCTCGCCAGCGCAGCTTGGGGACCACAGGCAGACAGGGTGGCTCCCGGGAGCCGGGCATTGTAGCCCCGAGAGCTGGAGCAGGCAATAAAACACTCCCTGGGAAGGGGACAGTGCGGGAAAACCTCTCGTTCCCGACTCCTGGGACAGGGCTGGCCTCGGGAAGGGAGGAAAAACTTACCTCTCCCTGCCCGGTGACGGACGGGGAGGACGGCGCAACGCTGGGTTTTGCCCGCCGAGGGCATGAGCTGCCCTCCCCGTCTATGGCGCCGGCTCCTGGCTCGCGTCTGCCCCATCGGGCTGGGGATCGCGGCCAGCCCTGCCCTGGGCAGTGGGCGCCCGGCTTCTTGTTAGCCCCCCCAACTCCGGTACAGAGGGTCGAGGAGACGAAGCTGTTGTGGTTCGATTTTATTCTGCAGGCGAGAGCGTTTGGGACGTTACAGCGGGCGAGGGTCCCGGACCCTTGCCCAGAGGAGATTACGGTCCTCAGCCCCGACGGGACGGGCCCCGCATCTCCCCACTGAGCGAGGTGTCTGCGGGAAAGGCGCCCCCGTCGTGGGGCGATGCCTCCCCGGGGCAACGAGAGGCTTCGGTTTTGCTTTGTACGGGAGAATTAAAAAAAAAAAATACAAGCAAGCCCCATTTTTTTTTGCCAAAGCTGCTGTCAGCAGTTTTGCGCGGCGGCGAGGAAACAAAGTCCAAATCGGGTCTAAATTTCAGTCCCCGCTCCCCGTTCAATGGTCAGTGGGACAAGCCCCCCGGCCCAGGACTGTACCCAGTCCCGGGGGGACGCGCTGTGCCCGCCCGTTGGGCGCTGTGGTGGCACAGGCAGAGGTGAACCTGCTGCGGGACCACGGGCAGGTTGTGAACGTCCCCCGAGGAGCCCCCTGGGCTTGGGCTTTGAGTGGCACCGGGGTGGGGGCAGCAAGCGGCGACCGCTATCGGCAGGATGAATGGGGCGGGGAGGTGCAGATGAGAGGTCGGAGTGGGCAGGGGGCACCCGGGGATCCCCGCGTCCCACCCTGCATGGGGAGCAGCGCAACGCGGAGCGGCGGAGCGGGGAGAGGCGGAGAGGCAGAGGAGGGGGCAGCCCCCGTCCCACCCACCCCCCCCCCCCGTCCCGCCTGGCCGCAGCGCAGACGGCGGGGGCAGGAGCCTTGGAAGGATGGCAGGGCGCTTTTTGAAGATTTGGGGGTAAATATGAAGTGACAAGAGACGGGTCTTTATTGTGAGGGCTCAGCCGCCTGGCGCCAGGGCCCTCTTCAGCCAACGCGGCCCTCGGTTAATCAGCGCACATCTCCAAACCGACCTCTCCGCGGGGACACCCACGGCGCCCGCCGCCCCCCCCCCCGGCCCTAATCCCTCAGCAAACAGCCCCGCTGTGTCCCACTCCTCCTTATCTGCCTCCCTCGGCCGGGTAAACAGCCCCTCCGCCCGGACACATCCGTGCACCCGACGGTTTTGCGTATCCACGGGACTGCGGGCAGGACTCCCTCATTGCCCCCACCTCCACCGGGGAGGCTGCGGGTAAGACCCCCCCCCGATTGTTCCCCTCGTCGGGGCGGCTGCGGGCAGGGCGGGGCCGACAGCAGGGAGCGACTCACCGGCGCTGGAAGTCGCCGCTCGGGGCCTCACCGCCGGCTGCCCCGTCGGTGCTGCGCGGCTTTTGCGCGGCTTTTGCGCGGAGCGGGGCTGCGCCCCACCACGATCCGCTCTCCAGGCTCTGTCGTTAAGGTGGCAGCCTCCGAGCTCCCTTCCGCCCGCTCCCCCGCCCCGCCGCCCCCGCAGAGCCCGGTGGGGGCCCCTTTGCCACAGCCCCCGCCCCCCCCGGGGCTCCGCTCCCGCTCCCCGCGGCGGCTCCGCGCTGTCCCCGCACCGGCGGCCGCCTCTCCCCGGCCGCCAGGGCTGACCCGGTATGCGGAAAGGAGCCGGGGGTGGGATTTCGAGCACTTTTCTCTGTCATTGGTTAATATTTTATTCTGTTGACATGTTTTCTTACTGCCGATGCTTCCGACACCTTCTTCTTTTTTTTTCCCTCTTTTTTTTTTTTTCCCTTCTTCCCTTCCTCCCTCCCTCCGTGCCCCGCACCCCCCCCCCCTCCCCTCCAGAGCTTGGCCGGAGCTGTCAAAACCACGCCTATGCAGATCCACAATTGGTCTGAAACGCGTAAAATCAGCAATCAAGGGGGCTTGGCTCATTAGCGGGCGGATCAGAGCAGGAAGGACATGTGAGATAGTCACAGTTTTACAGAGATCGGGAGGAGATCTCACCGGTTTTCCACTCCGGCTCCCCCTTTTAGCCATGAGCAGCCCGAGCCCCAGCGCCATCCGCGGAGCGCGCAGCCGGGCCGGGGCGCAGCCGGGGCCCGCGGGGGTGTGAGGGCAGCACTGCCCCTGCCCCTGCCCCGCCGCGCAGCCCCGCGCCGGCTTTTGTTTCTATTTTAGTGCCGGGAAGGACTTCACCAGGAGGGCTCTCTCCCTCTCCCTCGCTGCAACAGCAACAACAAAAAATAAGGACCTACTATCTCCCCTCCGCAGACCGGGAGTCCCAGGAGCCGGGAACTGCCTTTTTTTTTTCCTCCTTCTTCTTTTTATTTTTTTTTTTTTCAGATCTAGTTCCGCTGTTTTTCGGCTATTTTTGTTTTTTTGTGTGTGGGTTTTTTTTTTTTTTTGTGTGTGTTGTTCATTTTTCTTCCTCTTCCAGAGACTCGAGCGAGTTCGCTGGGCAAAGGAGAGGAAATAACAAACAAACCAACCCGCACACGCACTTTTTTTTTTTTTTGTAAAGGGAATCCCTCTTTTTCTCCTGGATTTGTGGATGCACCGATGAGAGATCCAGCCTTCCCAGGGACTGCCATGGCTTACCACCCCTTCCACGCTCCCCGGCCGGCCGACTTCCCCATGTCCGCTTTCCTCGCAGCCGCTCAGCCTTCTTTTTTCCCCGCTCTGGCTCTGCCTCCAGCGGCTCTGGCGAAGCCCATGCCGGACCCCGGGCTGGCTGGGGCTGCCGAGGCCGGGTTGCACGTCTCGGCCCTGGGACACCACCACCAAGCCGCCCACCTCCGCTCTCTCAAGACCCTGGAGCCCGAGGAGGAGGTCGAGGATGACCCCAAAGTAACGCTGGAAGCCAAAGAGCTCTGGGACCAGTTTCACAAGCTGGGCACCGAGATGGTGATCACCAAATCCGGGAGGTAAGAACCGACCCCGCGGAGTCCACCCCGCACCTGCGTTCCATGCCGCTCCCCCCGCTGCTCACCAAATCTTCCGTTAATTCATATTAACACGACGAGTTTCGATCCCTGGAGTTTTTTGGAGGTGTTTACTTCCACCCATCTCCGAGACATACACCACCTCCCTCCCCCCCCCCCCAAATTATTACTTTTCCTAGCGCGATTCCAAATTAAATTTGTGCGCGGTAATTGAGCGCCCGTAATCCCCTGCTGCATTTGTTTATGCCGCTTCCTTCCCTTCTGCCAAACTTTCCCCGAGGCTGGGGTCGCCCCCAGCCCTGCCTGTGCCCCCCGCCCCGAGGGTTGCTGGGTGATCCTCGGAGGGCAGAGAAATGGGGGGAAACCCGGGTTACGTTTTCACCCCTTATTTCCCAGAATGGGATTTTTTTTTCCCGTCTGTTCCGCTCCCGGTGGGTGCAGCAGAGCCTGCGGGTCGTGAGAAAGGCTGGGAATTCTGAACCAAGAGATAGAGCTTGTGGGGCAGCTCGGGGGTGCCGTTGAGGGTCGGCGGCGGGCGGGCAGCCCTGTACCACTCTGGGTCTCTCCGCAGGAGGATGTTCCCCCCGTTCAAGGTGCGGGTGAGTGGCCTGGACAAGAAGGCCAAGTACATTTTGCTGATGGATATAGTGGCGGCCGACGATTGCCGGTACAAGTTCCACAATTCCCGCTGGATGGTCGCCGGCAAGGCCGACCCAGAGATGCCCAAGCGCATGTACATCCACCCGGACAGCCCGGCCACGGGGGAGCAGTGGATGGCCAAACCTGTTGCCTTTCACAAGCTCAAGCTCACCAATAACATCTCGGACAAGCACGGCTTTGTAAGTGCTGCTGCGGGGCAGAGAGGAGCCCCCCACCTCAGCCCCTGAGCAAAGACCCCCTGAGAAGGAGTGGGATTTGCCTGTCCCTGCTCTGCCCGAGGAGAAGCCTTAGCGACTTCTCCCCACAACCTTGTGGGGCCCTGCGTGGGTCTGGCTGGGGAAAAAGAGAGGCTTGGGCTGCGGGCACCCTCCTTCCCTCCCGCATTCCCGACCCTCTCGGCCTGTACTGCCGCGTTTTCCGGTCCTTCGGGGCCCTGCGGGGAGCGGGATTTGCCGGGTGGATGTGCGGGGGGCTGCAGCGAGGGCAATCCCGACGGGGCGGCCGCGCAGGTGCAGCCCAGGCTGGGGGAAGCGGGGTTGGAGGCGGCGGCACCTGCGTTGGCTTTGTTCGGCCGGGAGCAGGGTCGGAGCTGTTGGCAGCCGGCTGCTTCGGAAAGCTTCCCAAACGCCCCTATTTATTTCCCTATTGATCGATTCTACATCACCTTCCGAAGGTAAAAATCAAAACTAAACTAGAAATAAAGCCCAAAAGCCAACAATACAAACAACAAAAAAAAAAAAAAGAAAAGGAAAAAACTTTTAAAATTAAAAAAAAAGACCTAAAAATCGCAGTTTGTTGTCAGTTTGCAGAGATCCGGAGAAAGCAAGCTCAAAACGTGAGTGGGATCCTACGTGAATGCATGGGGTGTGGAGATAAATCACAGCGCCCAAGTCAGGTCTCTGCAGCCTCTGGACAGCATTTAGGGCGATAAAGGGAAAGTTCCTCGTCCTGCCCTGATGATACAGTAATAAGCAGGGGACCCAGGACACGATGCACAGGTGGGGAGCAGCTCCACACCTCACCGTGCAATTTCCCTCCTTCTTTTTATTTTTATTTTTCTCTCTCTCTTAAGACAGGAAACAGCGTCTTTGTTAAATAATACATTGCAAGGTTATTTATAGACAGCAAGGTAAATCGATAGAGAGGGAGGCTAAAAAATAGCAATTTTTTTGGTACTGGGGAAAAAACTAGTTCGATTCAGCGTTTTTAACGGTTCGCCTCCTTCAATTAAAGATTTCTGGTATCTGTCGTTGCCCAAAATCCGGACTGCGTTAAATCTGGGAGATGAGGGTTTAGCCAGTGCCCATCTGGTCAGAGAGGGATGATTATTTTTTTTTGAGGAATGCAGATTTGCACGCCTGAATGAGACTTTTTGCACCATTTTCATTATAAATCCCGTCTAGATGATATCAATATAATAGCGATCCGACAGTTCATCAGCAGGTGATTATTGCTGGGGTTAAAAAGGGGAGGATTTTTTTTTATTACCTTCTAAACCGAAATGAAGTGATAATTATTTAGCCATTTGGCCAGCGTGATTTGACAATAATTACTCAAGCTTTCGCCCTTTCCCTACAAATTCCGGGCAGTGAATACTGCATTTCAGCCCGACCACAGCAGGTTGAGGAATTATTTAATCGCTCTCGGGCAGGAAAACGTTGGGGGTGCTGGCACCGAGAGGTAGGGGGATCGGAGGGGCCCCGGGGTGCGGTTCGGGGGGTCCAGAAGCTTCCGAAAATCCTCAGCCAAATCGTGGTGGATTCGGGGGAAAAAAAAAAGGAAATTTAAGGAAAAAAAACACGCGAGGGTAGAGAATGGCTTTGAGTGTTGGCGAGGATTTCAGACACCTGGTTGGAAAAAAAAAAGTCTGTTCCTTCTGCAGCGTTGCTCCGAGACATAAATTTAACATGGCTCACGGTGAAACGTTCCTTTCACGTTGCTGGGGCTGGCACGAGTTTCTACCACCAGCAACGCAAATCGGGAGGCGTTTTAACATTGTTTTTTTGTGGTGGTGAGGTAGAGTAATTTTTTTTTTTAAGGACGGAAATACGAAAAGTGGCGAGAAATGTGTTGAAAACTGGCCTCGCGTTTGCAGCGTTGTTATAAAACAGGGAGATTCTTTTTGGTGCTTTACTGCCGTGCTTAACACCCGCAAAGATGCTGCTGTGCTTGCTTTGCCCTGACCTCCTTATTTGGGGTCTCATCGTGCAATGGCATTTAAAAAAACCCAAATCTTCTTTTTGGCATCCGCCGGCATTCCTTGCTCACGGTGAATTTGTATTTTTGTTGTTGTTTTCGGGAGAAAAGGGATTTTTTTTTTAGGGAGGTAGCTAGACGCGCATGTAACATGGACCGTGAGGCTGACGGCAGCCGCTGGCTGTGCTCTCTTGCCCACCCAGACCATCCTGAACTCCATGCACAAGTACCAGCCCAGGTTCCACATAGTCCGGGCCAACGACATCCTCAAGCTGCCCTACAGCACCTTCCGCACCTACGTGTTCCCCGAGACCGACTTCATCGCCGTCACCGCTTACCAGAACGACAAGGTACGGCCGGACACCCCTGACCCTGCACATTCCTCATCCCCTGCACCCACCCCTACTCTCACCCCTTTCCCATCCCTTAGCGCTTCTTAGAGCGTATTTGTGTGTGTGCGTGAGGACATTTTGGGGGAGAGTAGCCAAAAGGCAGCAACAGGAGAAAGGTTAAACCCCAGGCTGTCAGAGCAGGAGGCACCTTTTGTACTACGACTTTTATTATTATTATTGCTGCATCTATTGTAGCTATATCGATTATATCTATTAGATCTATTATTTCTATTATTGCTATACCTATTATTAATTTCCTCCTGGACTTCGTTGCGCCTTTTCCGAGCCATGGGAATCTTTGCGCAGGCCCTGCAGAAAGCAGCACTACAGCCTGGGCAGCCTCTTGAAGAAGGTGTCCTGGGCCCAGGAGGAGCCAAAAAAATAGAGCCAGATAAGCTAATTTTAGTTGCTTTCGTGATTCAGCAAGTGTCACCCTGTGAGCAGCAGAGCCAGGAGAGGCCAGTGGGGAGCGGAGAGCCTCTGCCAGTCCATTCCAAGAGTTGTGTGTGTGTTTTTAACCCAAAAGCTGACCCCCCACCTCCACCCCCGGCTGCTGACGCTAATTGACAACTCTGTCTGAGGGTCCTGGTGGGCTTGTTTCCCTCGTAAAGTTTATGGCGAAGAGTCACAATCGATTAAAGTGTACTTTGCTCGCCCGCTGCGAGTGGCGCAGGGCGGCCGGTGGGCTTCGTCGGGCGGGCGGGGGATGCTGCGGGGCTGCAGCGGGGCTGGGCAGCCGTGCCTTTTTCCATCCCTATTTCAGAGCCACATGCATTATTGAGCGCCCTGATGTCGCCGGCCCCAGAAGCCGGTGGCGGGGAGGGATAAGAATAGCTTTTAACCAGCGCCGAGCGGCTCAGTCGCCATCTTCCCCCCGGGGGGTCGTGAAAAATAACTTCCTATCATTAAGCCCCTATTAATAATTCAAGCCTAAACCTCAGCATCATTTTTAATAAAGCATGTGGTGTGTTAAAGTGGGGCCACGGCGCGTTTCACAGCCTGCACAGCGCTCGCCGGCCCCCCGACGGCGGGGACGGAGGGGGGGGGAACAGGGTTTCACGCTACTTTTCTCCATCTCTCCCCCCACCCCGCAGATCACCCAGCTGAAAATCGATAACAACCCTTTCGCCAAGGGCTTTCGGGACACGGGGAATGGCCGGCGGGAGAAGAGGTAAGGAATGTCCGTCTCTCTTCCCTGCCCCAGATCCGCACCAGCGCAGCCACCACTCCGCATCACGAGATGGGGGCTTCTTGACATTGCCTTTTGCCCCGTAGGAAGCAGCTCTCGCTGCCGTCCCTGCGAATGTACGAGGAGCCCTGCAAGCCCGACCGCGATGGTGGCGAGTCGGATGCCTCCTCCTGCGAGCCCTCGGCGGTGCGAGATGCCCTGCACTCCCCCGTGGGCCCGCTCCCCAGCCCCTTGCGCCTCAAGGGCAGCAGCAGAGGTAAAGCAAGAATTGCCCAAACGTCGACTTTCTCCTCCCTCGGGAACCGTTTTTTGGCTGCGGAGAGGCAAACGAGCAGGGGGGGAAAAAAAAGGTGGGGATGTGGGCACGAAGGAGCCCAGCGGTTGGAAGGACAAGAACAGAGCACACGCGTATGGCGTTCACAGTTTGCAAGGTTTTCCTGTTTATAGTTAGTGTAAACAAGAAGAAATGGCAAGGCAGCCCGTGTGTTGGATGCGTTTGCTCGGCTCCTCTCTGCTGCGTGCGCTGCCTTTCATGGGTAGCTCACACTACCCTGGGGAAAAAAAAAAGAATTAATACATTTGAAAGAGGAAAAAAATGTTGTAACTCCAGGGCTTCAAGCTAGTAAATTAAAATAACCTAGCAGTTCCCACGCTGGAGTTTTTAGATGCTGGGTTTCGTCTTCCCGCACTATCAATTTGCTCTTTAAACTTTCCACCAGCCTGATTCCCTGCAAACCTTCATCAAAACTGCAACACACACACAACACGCCCTGAGCTGGTGGGAGGGTTTATTACAACCCTCTCCTCTTTCAAAGGCTTCCCCGAATATCGCCCCAGCCTGCAGAGCTTCACCTAACCCGCACCAAAACGTTTTTTTCGTTTAGCGGGAGCCAGTCGGGCAGGGGCTCAGCTCCCCTCGCCCTCGTTCTCCTGCCTCCTCTGAGAGCTCGATGTTTCTTTTTAAATTAAAGTCCCTTTTAGGAAAGCCCGGACCATACTTCTTGCCTTAAAACTGCCTCTTTAACCTGCACGTTTGGAGTAAATCCACGGCGCGCTGTTGATCAGCCCCGTGTAATTAAATATATAGAGGACCATTTCCTCCAGTGCTGTCCGCGCTGCCTTCATCTCCCGCTTTGAGTTTGTAGCTAACGAGAGCGATGCTGTAATAGATTTTGGTCCACTATCAAACATGTTTTTCCTGTTTGGCAGAGCAACAGGGCTGCTGTTGTTAATCCCCTTTCCCCAGAGTGACTGCGACACGAGGGCCCCTTTCTGCCCCCAAAATGAGTTTCTCCCATTAATAACGATTGGGATTTTGCCGCGGCAATCTTCCTGATGCCAGGGCTCTCGCGAGTGACCTGCTTCTCGCTCCCCTGGGTACTACTGCTCTGACCCTCTGCCCTTCCATCCCCTTGCAGAGGAGAAGTCGGGAGCTGACAGCGATGCGGAGGTGGAGAAGGCTCCCGAGGAGCGGCCGACAGCAGCAACCAGCCCCAGCGCGGAGGACGCAACCCCCCATGGCAGCCCCCGGTGCCTGGAGGAGCGGAGCAAGGAGAGGCGCAGCCCTGAGAAGGCCAAGGATGGTGCATCCCCTCGGGAAGGTCCTGGTGAGGGCCTGTTTGGTGTGCGGGGCCTGGAGAAAGACAAAGTGGAAGGACGGAGGAAAGAGCTGGACCCAAGCAAGAAGGATGTGGAGGGTAGTGGGCTGGGCAAGGAGGCCTTTGCCCCACTGATGGTGCACACGGACAGCCCCCCGCACCTGAGCGCTGGGCACCTGCAGAGCCTGGCACTCTCTGGCCTCCACGGGCAGCAGTTCTTCAGCCCCCTGGGCGCTGGGCAGCCCCTCTTTATACACCCGGGACAGTTTGCCATGGCCCCCGGCGCCTTCTCTGCTATGGGCATGGGACACTTGCTGGCCTCAGTGACTGGTGGAGGCAGCCTGGAGAACGGAGCCCTCTCATCCACCCCAGGAGCAGCGGGGACGGCCACCCCCTTTCCTTTCCACCTCTCCCAGCACATGCTGGCCTCTCAGGTAAGCACACGTGCCCACCCTGCCACCCTGTCCCCAACTGTGCTGTGTGTCCAGGCCCTGGGCCCTCCTGTCTGTGTCCTTACTGAAAGATCCCTCAATGAGCAGAGCACTTCAGGGCATGTGGATCAGGCCCAGCCAGCACCAACTCCAGTGTCGGGATACACAGGGTGGTCCCAGCGCAGGTCAAGAGCTTTTGGTTCCCCCAGCCTCCTCTGTACCCTCTGCAACCCGTGGGGTCAATGGACTAATGATTCCCTCCACCCCTGATGTGTTGCATAGTGTGGCGTAGGCAGGACTCAGGGAGCATTTTGAAGACTGGCCTGGGGGTGATTTGAGGAGGAATCTTGAACCTTTTTTTTTATTTTTTTTGCAGCTGGTATGGTTCCCCTGTAGGCAGGAGCAGAGTCAGGAGCCGTGGCCCTGCCTGACCTGCTGTCACCATGCAGCAGCCCCACATCTCCCCGCAAGCCCTGAAACAGCTCCTGCAATGGCTGGACTTGTGTTGCCTTTGTCAGCCCCTGTGATGAAACACATAAAGATGTCTTTGAACTCCCCTAATTTATTGATCCTGCTTAGCAATGTGTTTTAATGTGGTTAAAGGTCTGTGATGCTGCACAGACAGGGACACACAGTGTGTGGGGAGGCGCAGCGGCATGGACAGAATAGGTCCCAGATAGGACTTTTTGCTCGGTGGCACCAGCCAGGGTTGGTGCGGGTTGAATAGGGCTCCCCAGCTGTAACCCTCCCTCAGCCTGTCCCAAAAGGATATCCTCACACTATAGTTTTAGGATGACACAGGGGTGTCCCAGCTTTGCCTTGGTGTTCTCGGGGGCAGGCAGTGGGCCGGGGGAGTGGAGGGGGGGTGGATGCAGTGAAGCATCAGCAGGGCTCTCATCTCCCTTCTCTCTCTCTGCAGGGAATCCCGATGCCTACTTTCGGCGGACTCTTCCCCTACCCTTACACTTATATGGCGGCAGCTGCGGCGGCCGCCTCGGCCATGCCGGCCACCAGCGCAGCGGCTGCTGGGCCACTGTCCCGCAACCCCTTCTTGGGCAGCAGCCGCCCTCGCCTGCGCTTCAGCCCTTACCAGCTCCCGGTCACCATCCCTCCCAGCACCAACCTGCTGACTACCGGCCTGCCCACCAACCTCAACCCCGGCTCAGAGGGCTCCAAGGGCAGCAGCAGCCGAGAATCCAGCCCACTCCCCGAGGTGACCCTGCACAAGGGGGGCAGCCAGCGCCCCACCGCCTCCCCCAAGGGTTCACTGAAGGAGTCCCTCAACGAACTGCAAAACATCCAGAGACTGGTGAGCGGGCTGGAGAGCCAGCGGGAGCTGTCACCTGGCAGGGAGTCCCCCAAGTGACCGACGGGGCGGGCAGCGAGCCCTCCCGGCGGGGCGGAGAAGCACTGGTATTTTGTACAGCACAGTATGAATATTTATTGCGGAGCAAGGGGTGGGGGGCAGATGGGGAGTAGGGTGCTGGAGCAGAGGGATGGAGCCCTGATGGCCAAGTGGACCCACCGCCACAGAGCTAGGAGTAAGATGTGGAAGGGCAGGGCTCGCCTGCTCCCCTGTCTCTAGGGCTGGGAGCGGCTCCCCCCGCTTCAGCGTGACCGCAGAGCCCCCCCCAGTCTCTCCGTTCCCCTGCTCCGGGCACTGGGCATCTCTGGGGGCGCAACGAGCTGGCGTGGAGGCACCCCATGGATGGGGCGGAACTGACCCCCAGCTCCGGGGAGGTGTGCAGGGCCGAAACATCATCTGTGCAAGGGGGGGGGGGGGGGGGGGAGGACAAAATAATTAACAACAAACAAAAGAAATAAGAAACGTAACATGGGAAATGAACCACCTTGGCTGCCGCCGCAGCAAGTACGGCGGGGGGAGCCTCGCGGGTACCCGGGCAGATATTTATGAAATAAATGGTAATTTGTGTAAATAAGCTATAAGGATCCCAGAATATGCAAATTGGTATTAATTTATTCAGAGTTGTACATTGGTGTGTACATAATATTTAGAGTTTAACTCATGGCATTTAAGTTTTCTTGTTTTGTTTTTTTTTTTTTCATTTTACATAAACGTATATATTGTAAATGAGAACTATTTAGCTCTTTGTGATTGAAGGAGATATCGGTTTCTTTAACTGTGTTTTAAAATATTGTTTATCCCGCCTGTTCTCTAGGACAATCATGTGCCACCGGTAAAACAATTTTTTGAGTCATTTAAACTAAGAATTCAATCCTTTAGTGGACTTTTGCAAGAAAAAAAAAACCAAATCCAAAACATAACTAAACTATCGCTACAGTGCGGGGCATAGAGAATGCAGGAATCAACCTCAGGTTTTTATTTTTCACTCCAGAACAAAAAAAAAAAGTATAATAAATTTAAATATCACAGGACTGTGCTCTATATTTGTTTTAAAATAAAAAAATACATGATTTGCCACGTGCTGGTTACTCGGGTATCTGTCTGTTCAGTTTTGATGAATTCTCACATCTTTCAATAAAAAAAAAGACCTACTCGGAGAAGTCCGGCTGGCTTCTGCCTGTTTCATTCCCCGCCTGTCGGGGCCGCTGCTCCCCTCCTCCGCAGGTGCGCAAGGCGGCGGAAGGGGCCACGCATCCTTGTGGGCTGCCGTGCTCCGGGTTTGATAGGGAAAGATGAAAATCCCCCGAGATGCGCGGCTCCCGAGGACGAGGAACCTCCGCCCCCTCTGCCCGTCGAGGAGATTTCTGCCTTTACCACCTCTGCCGCCCCATAAGCCGCCCCACGCGGGGATGGGGGGGTGGGCATCACCTGCACAGGGTGGGGCGCAGGGCGGGTGCTCACGGGGATCTCCCGGGTGCGGCTGAGTAGGATGCGGCACCGGGTGCGAGTCTGCCCGCAGCGCCCTCGGGGCTCCGCGGGACGGCCTTGTGGTGTGCTTTGGTGCCCCCCCGAGGGGACAGGGCTGGGCACGCCAGTACCGCCCCGCCGCGCTGCGGGAATGCGCACCGGTACCCGCGGGGACGAAGAAGGCTCAGGTACAGAAGTACCGGTGGGGAGTGTGTGCACTGCTCACACCGGCGGAGAAGGGAGGACCCAGGCAGGCCCTCCCCGTCGGGGATAGGGAAGACCTGGGAAAGCCGATATCATCGGGGATGGGGAAGGAATGACTCAGGCAGAGCTACACAGTCCAGGATGGGGAGGAGGAGACTCGGGAACTTCGATACCGTCGAAGATGAGCAAGGGGTGACCCGGACAGAGCCGCTCCGTCGGGGATGGGAAGGAGTGACCCGGGAACGCTGGTACCGTCGGGGATGGGGAAGGAGTTGCCCGAGAACTCCGGTGTCGTCGGGGATGTGGCCGCGTCGGGGTGGGGGCTGTGGATCCCCATGTCTCCCTCCGCGTTCAGAGCCGCTCGCGGCGTTGAGGGGCGCGGCCGAGGAGGACGCAAAAAGCCCTTTTCCTCACCAATTACCCTTCTCCCGTTCCTGGGAAGATTTATGAACCCAACAGCGGGGTGGGGGGGCGCATCCACCTTCGGGCGCGTAGGTCAGAACCGGGCGCAGGGCACCCTCTGCTGGTGACACCTCGAACCTGCAGCCCCCCAGCCTCGACGGGGCGGGGTGGGCTCCTCCCCGGGCTCCCCCGAGTCCCCGCCCCAGCGCTCCGGGGCTGCAGGCAGGGAAGGGGCTGTGGACCTCCCCAAACCTCCATCCCACCATCGCGGCAGCGTGCGGGGAGGTGCTGGGGCTGCGTTCCCCGATGGTGGGAGAGGAGCCGCTGTGGCTCACTAGGGGATACAGGGCTGTTTCCGCCAGTGAGGGAGGACCGGCAGGGTGGGACCTACTTAAACAGGAGTAGGGAAGTGTAGTTACTAAAATTAGGCTTCCAAGATTATTTCCACATAAACATCACACAGGATGAGTAACAATTTAATGGGCTCTATTTTTAGGGAGGAGGGGCTAGTGCAGAGGCTCCCCAATCCTTTTCACCACCCTTCCAGCTATCCAGTTTAGACTAAGATGGCTGAGGTGAGCACAGTGATGGTGCTGCTGAACACAGACAGTACCAAGAGAGCCTCACACTGGATTCCTGCCATCCTGGCACATCAGGGACAGCCACGACATCCAGCCTGATCTGAGGGACAGTGAAGTTTTAAATGTTGGATCCTCCCTGGGAGCTAAGGACTGCTGCTGGTTGGGCATCCCAATCTGCTCATTGAGCATAATGCCACTCTTCACTGGGAAGGGAAAAATATTTCCTGCAGATTGTGGGTTCGTGATGGTGACCTCAGAGGACAGTGCCAGAAGGCAGGGAGCAGGTCCTGCCTCCCCCAGCCAGGCGGTGTGGGCAGTGGGGTGTTTCGGCAGGAGCTGAGCTGCTCCAAGCCCACTGTGGCCAAACCCAGGCCCTGAGAAACCCTATTCAAACAGCTTGACGAGCAGCTACCAATTAGTCACGCACTGCGCTATGATTATTTTCCTTGGCTATGAAAAGCCACTGGGAGGCCCCACAGGAGCACTGCTCCCCCCAAGCCCTGCCACTGTATACCCCAGCATGCACCCAACAAATCTTGTCTCAGCTGCACCATGTTCTGTGCTCACTGTTGAGTCACGAAAATAAAGCACTGGGTGCTGTGGTGTTTAGCCAGCAGGTGACATCAATGCTCTCGCCAAAGTGGTGAGATTACCAGACACTGAGGATTTCACCAGTGTTAGTGGTGGCTTTTGAATTCCTTCAGCTAAATGCACAAGGTACTTGGCTAAACATTAAAAAATGATACTCCTAGAGTTGGAATTAAATGATCTCTAAAGATCTTTCCAACTCAAACCATTCTATGATTCCTGCACTGAGGAGTTTGTGGGCCCATTGGGCAAACCTGGGCTAACCTGTCGACTGATGCTGGAAGGGGTGTTTGTAAACAGGAACACAGGCCCACACCAGAGCATCTCGCAGCCCCTTGGAAGGGGACCACTGCTGCTGCTTGCATCCCTGTGCAGGACCAGAAGTGGCTTTGCAGGATAAGCCAGCCCTCACCCAGGCTGTGCTGCTGGCCCTGTCTGTGTATGTTATCCCAGTGCCGATGTGCACACCCTGAGCCCATTGGGTCACTGGTGCATGGCAGAAGGAGTGAGGGAGTCAGTGGCACCTCTCTCAGGCCCTGACTGCTGGGCAGGGTGAAGAAACACTGTCTCTTGTCACCACTTGTGCAGGGTTTATGGGAGTTGCCACTGCGCTCCCCAGGGGAAACACAGGAAGTGTGGGACCCTGAGAATGATGCTGCGAAGCAGGACACACTGTGGTGCAATGGTCCTGTGCTGCACTAGGAGCTCCCCCATTCCCGAGGGGGTTCCCAGGGTCTGTCGATGGCACACACAGGTTCAAATGTCATGTTTGAACAATTCAATGAGCTTCTGCCAGCCCCGGCTGTATGCTTATGGGACACAGCTATCGGTGAATCATAGAATGGTTTGGGTTGGAAGGGACATCAAAGCCCATCCAATTCCAACCCCCCTGCCATGGGCAGGGACACCTCCCACTGAATCAGGATGCTCAAAGCCCCATCCAGCCTGGCCTTGAACACCTCCAGGGATGGGGCATGTACAACTTCTCTGGGCAACCTGTGCCAGTGCCTCACCACCCTCATCACGAAGAATTTCTTTCTAATGTATAATCTAAGTCTTCCCCCTTTCAATTTAAAGACATCCCCTCTCATCCTATCACTCCAGGCCCTTGTGAAAAGTCCCTCCCCAGCTTTCCTAGAGCCCCTTTCAGTACTGAAAGGCTGCTCTAAGATCTTCCCGGAGCCTTCTCTTCTTCAGGCTGAACAACCCCCACTCTCTCAGCCTGTCCTCACAGCAGAGGTGCTCCTGCAGCCTCCTCTGGACCCGTTCCAACAGTTCCATATCCGTCGGGGAAGGAATGGGAGCCCCAGCACGGAGACAGTGGGGTCAGCAGCTTTGTGTGCCGGGCTGCACGGGTCGAGCCGCGGCTGCGGACCCCGATTACAGCCCTTAATTGGGCGGTGCAAGGGGCGGCCGGGGGGGGGGCGGGGGGGGGGCACGGCCCCGGATACCCAATTACGCGTGGGGCCGCCGCTCTGTCTGCCCGCCCCGATCGCGGATCAATGGACAAAGGGCCGCGCGGGAGAGGCGAGGCAGAGCCCTGCCTCCTCCTACCCCCCAACACGGGTTTGGCTGCGCCACCCTCGGCAGCCAAGAGGAAACCTTGTCCTGGGGGGCATCCAGCACAGCATCGCCAGCCCATAGGCTGGGGATTGTCCCGCACTGATGCGCCTCCACCTCGAGTATTGGGGTCTCAGTTTGGGGCACCGCGGTATAAAAAAGACATTGAACTACTGGAGAGTGTCCAGAGGAGGCCACAACGCTGGTGGAGGGTCTAGAGGAGAAATCGTATGAGAAGCAGCTGATCAGCGTGGAGAAGAGGAGATTGAGGGGGGACCTCATCATGGTCTGCAACTTCCTCACTTGGGGAGGAGGAGCAGGCACTGATCTCTCTGGTGACCAATGATAGGACCCGAGGGAATGGCAGGAAGATATGCCAGTGGAGGGTTAGGCTGGACGTTAGGATTGGGATTGTCCTGTGCAGGGTCAGGAGCTGGACTCGGTAGTCCTTGTGGGTCCCTTCCAACTCAGGGCAGTCTGTGATTCTTTGCGTTGGGCGGGGAGAGGGATGCGCGGGGGCGGCTCCGCACCTGCGGCCGGGCGTGACTTACGGGGCAGAGCGGGGCGGGCTGCCGCTGGAGGGGGGGGCACGGTGTGAGCGTTCTTCCTCCCTCCCTCCCGGTCAGTGGGGGTGGGGGGCTCAGCCTCGATGAGGCGTCCTCGGAGCCCCTGTGTGGTTGGTGCACAACTTGTCTCTGGGTGAGCACCCTCTGTTTGCTCCAGGGCTTTCCTCCCCGCCCCTGGGAAGCCCCGGAGTCTCCGCTCAGATCCTTCCTCCGGCCACTGGCGTTTCAAAAGCCTCTTTGCCCCTCGCCCCCGGGTCAGTTCTGTCCCGGTAGCCCCTCGGGGCATAGTCCTTGCCCCGGACTGAGGGTGCGGGAAGGACGAAGCAGCCATCCAGGCTGTTCCCTGCCCCAAGGTTCGCAGAGCTGCTTTGATCTGTGTGGGTGCCGGGGGCGGGGGTGTGTGATGTGGGGGGTGTGTGTTAAAAACATTATCAGGGAAAATAACCCAGCTGTTTATTTTGATGCAAAGCTGGTTCGTAGCCGCAGGCACCGTTAGCCCCGTCTTTGCTCTAAGGCAGGGTGGGAAAGGGGAAAGGGGAGTCTCTCGGTTTATTCCTGTTTACGGGGGCGGGTGACGGCGAGGGGGAGTCAGGCCCTTTCCCAGGGCTTCACCGGAGCCGCTCCGGGAAGGAAGGAGGCGCGGCCGGCTCTCTGCTCGGGACACTCGACGAGACGGAGCCTTCCCAGGGCGCCCAGCTGCCCCTGCGCTGCTCTCCTCGTGGGGGCTAACCTCTCCCAGCCCCCGCCGAAGGGGAGTGACACAGGAATGGGCTGCGAACCCCTTTGCTCTGGGATCGAAGGGAAAAAAATGGGGGTTTCTTTCCCGAGTTGTACCTTGGCTCTTCAATATCCTTGTCCCTTCCCTGTCCTTTCCCTGTCCCTTCCCTATCCTTATCTTGGCCGCCAGGTGGCGCAGTCGCGCCGCGCGGGCTTTCCCGGGGCGGGCCGGGGGGGGGTGGTGGCTTGTGGTGGGGATCATCGAGATCTTCCCAGAGGGGGCGACTGGTCATGGGGATCCTTGGGAAAGTCCTCGAGAGGGCAACCCGGGAAGGTGGTGGCCGATGGCAACGCGCCTCAGGATCTTTCCTGGGTGGTGCAGCTGGTGATGAAGCTCCTCGGAGTCTTCCCCACGAGGGGACAACTGCACAGCAGCCTGTACCGACGTCACCACCAGTAATCCCGGCGGTTTGGCTGCCCATAGACTGCAGAAGTCTGGAAGTCTGCGGCAGTGACCCCCACATTGTGCCCAGCCTCCTGTCTGTCTGCTGCCTGTTGTCACAGAATGGTCTTGCCATCGGCACCACTGCGGTGCACCTTGCTGAGGGCCGTCGTGTGAGTCTATGTTCGCTTTTTCCATACGTGTGTCCTGTGTGCACACCTATGTACATGTGAGCAGCCGTCCCATGCATCAACAAGAACCTGGAGCCATTCACCGGCTTTGTGGGTGCTGCCAAGGATGTACACGTTACACCCACAGAACCCCTCAGGAAGCAGCAAACATTTGCTCTGAGGCACCTTGCATGAACAAGTTATAGTGGTGATGGTCTGTCTTCTGGATTTTGTGTTTCCTGAAGTATTAGTGGATGAAATCATGCAAGAAAGGCTGCTCCTTTCCTTTGACAAATTGGTATCACTGTAACCAGTGACATAAGCTCAGGTACATCTGTCCTTTGCCTCCCATTGATTTCTGTAAATGGTCCTTGACTTCAGCCTTCAGCCTGGCACGCTCGGTAATTCTTTGGAAATAAGATCTAATTAAAATGAGACAGCGTTGTCAAGGGACTACCTAATTGTCTTTGCAAAATGACTTTGTGGAGATCTTGGCTTAGTTCCCAGTAGAAAGGTGTTGTCAGTGCAAAATCCTGTGTAGTTGGGGGGAATCGGTTTAAGACTTTGGGGAAATAATGAGCCAGTGGAGACAGTGCAATGCTGTTATTCCTGCTCTGCTCCAGCTCAAGAGCTGTCCTCCCCAACCAAGCCATGTCAGGGCTCAGGGACATACTCAAAATGGCTTTAAAAAAGACAAAACAAACACACTGGGGTTCAGCCAAGGTAAATACCAACAGGTTTCACCCTCCTCCTCACGTGCTACATATGTGCATTTTCTCCCCACATCAGCAAGAAGCAAAGTTGGTTTGGCTGTTAAAGCCTCAAAAGCACCTGATATCTCCAGGTGGTGGATACAGCTGGGTAGCCAGCCCTGAGCTCTCCCTGCCTGTAAGTCCTCTCTCTTGTTCACGCTGAAGGTCCCTGCTGGGCAGCAAGGGCTTAGCTCCATGGGGATGCTGCAAGGGAAGCACGTCACCAGCTCCTACAGACCCCTCATTCCTGCAGAGCCTCTCATCCTTGGGACGCCTTTTGGAACAAGGCTTCTCCCGGTCTCCCAGGCAGCGAGAGAGCCAGCCTCCACGAGAGGGAGTGTTTGCAGGGATTTTAATGGCAGTTGGACTGTTTTTCTTTTCCCAGTTGTATTCAAGCAGGGGCTCATCCCTCCAGGTTGGGGCCAGCCTTAGGGTGACAGACTGGGCGGCAGAGCCCTTCAACTGCATAGAACCCTGCATGAAATGCCCATTTTTCTGGAGTTGGGAGAGAATTGGGCAGAAGTCTGACTTTTCCTGAGAGAACTATCGTGCTGTTGTACTGCTATGTACTGCACTTTTGTGAGATGAGGGGAAATTCTATTCTTTCCCAGAGTGGATGGCAGGGTCCTGTCCCTGTGCCCCACCACAGGACCAGGGTATTTTCCTCCTTTTGGCCCATTCATCGAAAAGGGAAGAAGTACCCCTTACTGGAGTGAATGGTGAGTGTTGTGATTGGTCTTAGTCAAGTGTGGGCCAGGGCATGAGGCTGCCCTGGTTCTGAAAGAGGGGCCAAGCAAGCCTCCCACTGTGGGCAGGAATGATAGGGAGTGCTGGAAGGTGCTTAATTGCTGGGACACGTGCCTCAGGTGGGGATGGTCGGAGGGATCCTGACCCTGGGATACACCAGTGTGGCTCCCTGTGGAGAAAAATGTGGCTTTTGCAGCTCAGCTCTTGCCCTGTGATATGGAGTGGTTTGCTGGGACCTTGTGTCCCTGAATCTTGCTGCTCCCCTCTGTGAGGTCTGGCTGCTTTGAGACCCCACTGATGCCTATGATGCCTCCAGAATGGGGAAGGGCTGTTTGTTATTTCCCAAGTGACTGCCACAAATCCAAAGCCAAAACTTCCTCTTCTGGGGGTGCAGGATCAGGCCCTGACACTTTGGTGGTCGTGTGTGCTGTTGATGGTTTGCAAGAAAGATGAACAAAGAGCCCAAGCCCTTGTAGGGGACCTGGGTCGTTCCTCCCCCTGCCCTGCCCGCGCGTCCCTGGAGCCTGTGGACACTCAGACTACCCTATCTGTAAATTGCAGAGCAGATTATCAGCAAGCGTGTCTGAGATTAGAGACTTGTATTTATGTCTGCTTCCCCCAGAGTCAGGGAGGCCGGAGCTGAATTTGGTGCAGACTCTTTGGCACCATGAGGCTGATTACTAGGGTAACCTTTTCCTTTGCTGGGAACATCGCAAGGAGGGCTCAGACAATTTTCAGTTAATAAAAAAAAAAAAAAAAAAGGAAAGAAGACAGAGAAAAGAGAACACATAACAATGAGAAGAGTTGCCTCCATCAGGGTGCTGGGAGGAAAGTCGGGCACATCTCTGAGCTGCCACCGTGTTGTGGAAGTTGTGACCCATGGGGCAGGGAGTGAGATACCTGGAGGGGCTGAACTCTTGTGCTTCTTCAGCAGCCCTTAGGTGCAGCAAATTCTCGAATGTGAATCTGGTGAGAAGCTCAAAGATGGTGATTTTCAGCTGCAGGATGCACGTCCCCTGCAGAGCGTGCCAGGGTGTAATGCTTGCTTTCACTGGGTCCTAGTGCGGGGAGGGCAATCTCATCAAACCAGAGTGAGGTTTATTTTTTTTCTGAGGGTGTTCTGAGGTCTTTGGTTAGAAAAAAATGGCAAAAATTTCTCTCTGCATGCTACGTTCTGCCAGGCAAAATGTGTGCCCAGCTTCTTTGAGCAAACCTCAAGCTTCAGAGGGTGCACAGTCAAGCAGTAGCTTTGCTGGGCAACCCCGGGCTAAGGCCAGCAGGATCGGAGAGCCTTGGCCAGCCAGAATGGCTTAACAGGTTTAATTCAATGTTGTTCTTATAAACAATCACATGAATTAGTGCAAATCTCATTAGATCCGTGCTTCTCCCAACCTCCTGTGTTGCTAATGCCAGGAGCAGCTCCTTGCAGGGGGCCTGCACTGTCTCTGGGTGAAGAAATTCTTTCCAAGGAGCTCTGAGCTGCTGCTGTGGGTGCTCAGCCCTGGTGGCTGCGTCCCTGTGGAGCCATGGAACTTTAGGCTTGCTTTTCTCAGAACTATTTCCAGTAAGCTTAATGGGAGGGAGAGCAGAAATCTAATAGGTAAAAAGCCATTCAAGGTCCTCGGCTATTTTAAACCTGATTTAAAGCTTCGGTCGCTTTGTTAGTGCAATGATTCAGCTGATGTTGCCCGCGGGTGCTCCTCATGTCTCCCCTTGTTAAGCAGCTGGTGCACAGCAACGTGCTCTGCTCTGGCCAGGGCTCATCCCTCACAGCTCTGCTGTCCGTTGGCTCTTCCTCTTGGCTGGCCGGTGGCCGGCTGCTGCGAGGAATGGGGTCTTGGCAGGGGTTTAGAGTGTGCTCAGTTAAGAGTTTAGCCACAGAAGTGGTCAGTGCCCAGAATACCTGGGCACAGCAGGTTTAGCCTGGAGCATTTTGTGAAAAGGAATGTTTTTTTCTCCCAGCAGTGCCACACCTTGCACACCTGTTGAATGCCAGTAGCTTCCCAGGCAGCAACAGGCCTCTGTGTCTCCCATTTTTCCTCCTGAATCACTCTGAGAAGAGATGCAGGAGTCTCCCTTGTTGCAGAACCACAGCTGCTCCTGAGGTGAAGCACCTCAGCTGGCACTTCAGAGCCTGCTGTGGACTCCTGGGAGTCTGGACAGGAAACCCCACAGGAGCTTTAATGACAAAAAATGGTTTTTACATCTCTGCTGAAAGTCTGCTGTTGCTTCACTTCTCAGCAGAGAAGGGATGCAAGCAGCAAAGGACTGGGGCAGGCAGCAGAGCTTGAGAAAGCTGCTCCCCAGGGACCTGGGTTCTGGCAGAGCAGCCCGGGATAAGCGAGCATGAGAAAAGCAGGCTTAGCTCTCCAGTCACCCGTTAGATGCGTTTCCGGCTGCTTTTCATCTTGCTCTCAGTTTAAAAGCCATCTTATTCCAACACCGGCGCTGCCGCCAGCCCCGGCACAGCTTCAAAGCAGGGCTGTCTTGGGGCGGCCCGGAGGGAGAGACGCAGGCACGAGAGGGAGGGCTGTGTGCGCTGGGAGTCTGCCCGTGCAACCGGACTGTGGCTTCCCAGGAAAGCGTGGTGGTACAGGGCTGCCCATCGGGACACCTTTAAGGCATGTCACTTGTCCCACTGTCCTTGGCCTTCAAGACTGGCTGCAGGCACTGCCAGGGATGCTCTTTCACCAGACCCTTTTTGTCCCACTAGCACAACACTAAGTCTTGCAGTGGGGATCAGAGTCACCTCTCAACCAGGGACCTCTTCTTACATTCCCACTTTTTACGTTCCCACTTACCTAAATTTCTTCTTCTCCCCGTAGTACTCTGCAGTGTGGCCAGAGACAAGCACCAGGAGCAGTGAGTGACACCTGCTGTCGCATACCCAGTTCTGGGGGAGACACAAGGGATCCCACAGCGCTCCAGAGCATGCTTGTATGGCCATTTAGATCACCTGGAAATGAGAGGGTGGTGAGTAACTCAGTGCTCAGCAAAGCCATGACAGTGTTGGCCATCAGAGTGGCTATTTTGCACATCACATCTCAGGTGGACCCCCACTATTACAGAAGAACATCTGCCCAAAACTGGGGTTCTCCCACTGTCTGAGCGAAGATTTAGTGGTGGGGTCTGCTCCATCCTGGATTGTGTGTGATTGATTTTGCCCCAGGAGAGCTGCTCTGGATGGAAGCTCAAGGATCTGATTTTTGTGGTTTAGGCTGGAAGCAAAACCTGAATTCAGCTGATGGTGATTTCCATGGATTTACTGGAAAGACTCTCGGAGTCAGCAGTCATATTTACTCTTCCTTTTTGGCTCTTCCTCAAGTGAGAAATACCAGATATGCAGCCCACTCTGGTACAACCAGTGTCTGCCTTCTGGCAATAAGTTCCCCAAAAGCCAAACTCCCTTCTGGGCACCACGGGGTGTCTTCACTGCCCCAAAAGGAGCAGCACAGAAGGTGCTGGGAGAGGCACAGGGGAGCAGAGGGTCTCAGTCAGAAACCTGGGATGCACTTTATTTTTGTCCACTTCAAGTGAAAAGGTAGAGGAACACTTAGAGGATGAGCAGCAAACCTCACCGGATGGAAATGTGCTGCCCAGACTCTTTTCTTGGCAGTTATTTGTTTGCTGAGCACCCGGATGTGATTCTTTGTTTTTTCCAAGAGC
Source organism: Dromococcyx pavoninus (assembly GCA_033558185.1). Classification (NCBI taxonomy): domain Eukaryota; kingdom Metazoa; phylum Chordata; class Aves; order Cuculiformes; family Neomorphidae; genus Dromococcyx; species Dromococcyx pavoninus. The sequence goes on from JAUMJL010000745.1 coordinate 389,914, forward strand.
TCTTGCTTCAGCAAATCTGTCGAGAGAAGTGCACTTACTGCTCAGTGACAAAACGCATTCTCTAGATGGAAAAAGCTCTTTTCAAGGAAAACATGACATTTCAATGGAAAAGTAACTTTGCATGCTGTTTCTAATTTTAAAGCTCTGCCTTGGAATGCTCCCATGGACTTTGAAATCAGAGCTGGCTCTTATGCTTTCCAGGTTTTATCCACCTTTCCCATATAATTTCAAATTGCTCCCTCTGTTAACGAGACAATATTAATTCTGCCTTGGTGGATTTTGCGTAGATCATTTCCAAAGCTCAGTTTCCCTTATCCCATCTTTTTTTTTTTTTTTTTTTCTGTTTTCTTTTTCTTCCCCAGCTCTATGCAATAAATACCTTTAGGCCAGACTCTGAGAACTGCATAAAGCTCCATACCTGGCTGATGCCTCCTGAATGGATGAATGAATGAATGTGTTTCCTGGTATTGCTCCATACTAAGATTAACTCTTACAGCCACATGCTTCAAATTATTTCATCCGCTCATTCATAAAGCATTTCATCTCCATTAAACGTGCTAGCACTAATTTCCCCCTGTTAATCTAACTTGAGTCATGAGGGAGAAATGCTAAGGGATTTTTCCCCCCCTGTATTTTGCATAGTCCCGGTTTGGCTTCACTGTGCGTAATTCTTAAAGCAGGGGAGGAAACCTGGGCAAGAGCCAAGTGCTGCAGCCGGCCGGAGCCAGCAGAGGGGAGGCAAGAGCAGAGATTCTGCTTTTCCCCACTTTGCTATAAATTTCAGTAGAGAAAAAAAAATGATTACTGGCTTATTTTTATTATTATTTTCTAAAAGAAGAGCAATCCCGTCAAGCTGACAATAACAGCAGTGTCAATAGCAATCAACCTAATAGCAAACCAGCAGTGTTGGATAAAGCAGTGGGCGGGCAGAAGCTGGAGGGCTCTCCCCATCCCTCATTGCCTCAACCTGGAGGGCTGCTGAGAGCTGCATTTCTCCTGCATCACCCAGTGTTACCCTAACCAGACCCCCTGAACCCTCACTGCCACCACCTATTCCCGACTCTCTTGGTGGGTGAACAGGGCAGACGTGGCTTTAAACAGTTGAACCAGTGGCTGAGCCTTCCCAGCTTGCGCGGGGCCCAAGGCCGTATCCTTCCCATCCCTTGTGGGACCACTGACCCAGGCAGCCCTCTTCTTGGCAGAGCTTCTGCCAGTGAGATCCTGCACTCTAAGAGAGCAGGGGAATATTTATACTGGAAGATGGTATCATGATGCTGCTGGAGCTGTCCTTGGAGGTGAGGCACAAACAGGTTCGTTTAAATGAGGTCACTCCTTTAACAGGTTTAAGTGGGTTTCACTGTAAAATGAAGTTATTTCAACAAAACCTTTTTTGATAAATTAAACCAGCACCACTCTGTATATAATTTCTATAAACAATCTTCTCTAATGTTTACCTAACCTGGGCATGCAGAAACTCTCCCATGTTAAATATTAGATGAAAAGGGGCTATGAAAGCTTTAAATATTTTTTTAAAGCAAGAAAGCCAGCACTCCATGGGAAAAGACTTTGCTGCTTTCAAGCTGGAGCTCTCCCAGCTCCTGTTGAAGATGAAGGGAGTGTGGCAGCTCCTCATGCTGCTGTGGCTTTGTGTTGGGGTGTTTTATTTTCAGGGCTGTAGCCTTGGGCAAGGCTGTACCGTGAGGCTTGCTGGGTGCACGGTGCATGGTGTCAGGACCCATCCATGAACACCCCTGTGTAGTCAGAACTTGGTGGTGAAATGGCTGATCTCCCACTATGTCACATTTGTGGGGTCCTGTGGAGCCAGGGTCTCTCATTAATTTGTGAATTAATTCATTAATTAAAGGGCTGCAGCCCAGCCCTGCTGCAGGGCAGTGGTCTGGGAGAACTGAGAACTGTTTGTGATTTGAAGCACAGTAGTGTTTTGGGCTGTGCTGGGTCATTTGCAAAGTGATTTGGATGCTTTCCCTTGATCACTCTGATCATAGAGCACCGCTGGAAAACATGGACATGACTTCAGTGAGGACAAACTGTCCAGCTCATAAAAGATGGTTGTGGTGAGTCAGATATCTTCTCCCTGCGACAAGACTGAGGTTTGCCTAACAGGGAACATGTAGGATTTGGGTGAATTTGTGCTGTTTGCCTCTAGAAAGTAGGAAAAGGGGTAAGTGGGTTGCATCTGTTCCTGCAGAAAGTTCCAGCCTGGAGAAACCAGCTTCCTTCCAGCTTTGCTCCTCAAGGCCAAATCACCCCAGTAACTCAACTCCTTCTCAGGCTGGATTCTTGAACTTGTAGGATAAAATCTTAATCTCAAGCAAAGTCCCTGCTGCAGGTGACTTCTCCCTAAGACATCACCAAATCAAGTCCCAGGTCCCACTCTTACGTGAAAATAACGGAAGTGTTCTTTGCAATTAGGCATATAGATTAATCAGATTAGAGGGAGGACAGCAGAAATATTTCTGCTGAATAATTAAATATTTAGAGATGTCCTCACAGCACATATCGCGCTCAGTTGTTAGGATCCTTATCAAGAGCCTGCTAAGCTGATGATTTCATCATGAGTTTAATTATTCAGTAATATATAGACTAAATTGGGCTCCTTTAGGGATACCAAAATACTAATCCAGCAAGCTGCACCATGGGGCTGTTCGTGGATCAATCAGCCTCAATGGCTTCTTTGGAGACCTGATGCCATCAGGGGAGAGCCCACCCCAAAATCAGCCCCTCTGGTCCCTTGGCACCCAAGAACCATTGACCCCCCCAGCTGGGATGGCCACAACTCCAAAGCGTTTTCTACTACCAGTTGGAAAAGCTTTCCAAAAGCGTTTTTTTTTGGGGCCATCTAGATGGTTTCCATAGTCTTCTCTGGCAGGTGATAACTAACTTGAAACACTCAATGAGATGGGTGCTGCTGTTCAGAGCATTAACAGCAGTGCTAAAGCAATGCTCTGCCAGGCACAACTGCCAACAGGAGAGAAAATCAATGTACAATGACACAGGAGACAGAAGTAATATAAAATTACTTAGGAAATAGATGTGATATAAAGTAGGTCCTGGCTGCAGAACTTGTGAGTCATGAGTCGGGCGAGACCCTGTCCACTGGGGACAGGGCGGGACCCCACAGCCACCAGCCAGCACTGGGATGTGGACAGGCCCATAGTGAGTTTTGTCACTGTCTTTAGTGCAAGTGCATAGAAATTCTTTTCTCCCGTGGACAGAGAGAGCCTGTGATGGCCTCATGTGTTTTTTCAAGATTTTGTGGATACTGGGATTGCGGGATCTGTCTAAAATATGTGTTGAATATCAGCTTATCTTCCAAAAAAACTCTCAGAAATTCCAGTATCTCCAACATGTGCTTGGAAGTGATTTATTCTTTTTGCTTTTGGTGTTTCCCTGACACTTTTCAGCATTATTTTTAATGACACTCTTTTACCAGAGATCATTTTTGGTGGATAACACTGTGTTTATGGAGAAACCAACAGCTAAATCTGGTTATCGTTGACGTTGCTTATAAAATATACATAGCAATCGAGATACTGACCATGGCAGTAAATTGAAAATATATTGAAAACATAAAGCATTTTTTCAGTTTATTAGTAATATAAAAAATATTTGGGCATTCCCCCCCTCCCCACCTTGTTAAAAAGAAAGATGGAGAAGCTGTTGTAAGGAAATCTGTAGCAGAGTTGGTGCAAATGATGCTGTGGTGCAGAGAATGAGTGGTGTACTGAGTTTTTTGTGGGCTTTTCAGATAGCAAACAGGCTGCTCTGGGCATGATATGGCACCACCTGGGGCATGGTCTCATCTGCTGAAGGGCTCGTGGAGGCAGCCGATCCCAGAGCAGACCTTGGCTCAAGGTTAATGCCAACTGCCCTGGTCCACAAGGGGTTTTGAGAGCAAGTTCAGGAGCTACTGGAGGGCTGGTGGCTTTGCAGTGGTGGCATTAAAATATGTGACTTTCTACCACTGGCTGCAGCCCTTGATGCTGGGACAGGTCACTTCTCCCATCCCTATGGCACAGCACAATTTGGGCACGTTGTTGAAGGGTTAACCCCAGAAACTGCTGGGTAAGTGTAAAAATATTAATAAGGCTGCCGTGGGTCACCCTAAAATGGGAATTTACAGTGGTAGGCAAAGCTAATGTTTTGGATCAATGCATCATCCCTTCTCAGAATGAAAAAATAAATTAGACTGTCATACAGAGGGTATGTAACCAAATCAATCATATTTATTGCATTTAATCAAAACTTGATTCGGTTAAATTTATTCCATATGATAGCCATGCACTTTGTGTGATGCACACCTAGCTGAGGATGCTGGTGTGGCTCAGTGAGCTCTGCACTGCTCACGGGAGGGAGGGCTCAACCCCTGTGTCATTATGCATTAATGAGATTAGTGGTATTAATTTGCGTACAATTCTCTGAGAAACAGATGGGGGGGTGTGCATATGCACCCAGGGAAATTATCATACAGGCCTTACTGTGGATAAATAATATGTATCTAGTAACCCATATAAATCCTGCTCCCTCTGCACTGCTCTGCTTCCTTGCTGCTGGCTGCATATAGAGGGTGAAATGTGCTGCTGCCGTACCGAGTGCTGGCTTCGTGCTGAACAGCCTCTCAGCACATGCTGGCACCCTCCACCATGGCCTTGCAGGTAGGTGTGATAGGGCGAAACTTGCCAAATAGCCCAGCTGGGGGCTGAGGGATGTGGCACAGGCACACTGGTTTATGCTGTGGCAATATCCAGGCAACAGGAATGACAGCACATGCTGCCACCCTTCCCATGACAGTGCAAGGCTGGCCACCCTTAGCACAGCCCCTTGCCTCGTGCCATCCCTGCTCTGGCATTGCCTGGGTTCCTTTCAGCTCCATTGCTAATCAAATCCACTCATCCTCAGCAGAGCTATCCATGCTTTTGGGAGCATTCCTATTACCAACCTGAAGGAGGAGGTTCTTGAGAGCAAGGGGTGCTCACAACCCCCCGCCCATCTGCACCCACTGGGTGCTGTGTTCCCATCCTGGAAGAAGGATTGGATCACACAAACCTTCCTTCTCCTCCTGGAAGTTAAATATTAGAATTCTTTCTAGCTGCATACATAATTCACTACATTAATCTTCCCTTAAAACACGCTCCTTCCACAAAGCCCTTCTGTATTGATCCAACAAAGACAATTATATATTATAGGGGGAGGGGGGAAACAGCTGAAATATTTGAGATTGGCCCTTCAGTGGGATTTATTACATGTCTGAACTATAGTGTCTGCCTATTTTTTATTCTAAGCCTCTATGACAGGGGTCATGTCTTCCTCCATACACTGTACAGCACTGTATACTCCGATGGGGCTATATTAAATACTCAGGATGATTAATCACACTGTATAAATAACACACTTCTGTTGTGTTTGGAGGCGTGCACGCATGTGAACGTCAGCAGTACCTCTAAGTCACACAGCCAGAGCGCTGTCTGCAGTGACAGGTACTGCTGCCCCATGCACAAGGCAGCTGAAGGGCCCTGAGCATCGTGGTCTGACTAAAGTGCTCTTTGGTGTGTGCAGAGGGTTGGTCTGGAGACCCCCAGGGTCCTTCCAATCCAGATTTCTTCTGGTTCTCTGTTTTTTTCGTAGCCCAGTTGGTTGCAGTGACCTTTCTGAGTGGGATGCAGCGTCGAGATATCTCTCAAATGAGCCATGGGGCTTTTCTGGTACCCCATCTGCACTGGACCCCATCTCCCTGCCTCGGGGCACAGAGTCCCAGGTCACAAGGGCACAGGGTGGATGCCCTTTAGGAGAGGAATCAATCCATCCATACCCCAAAATAAGGAGGCAAAGCAGAACAAGCTGAGAGTGTAGGGAACGAGAAAATAATGAATGACCAGGATCGACTGTTTGTAAATGTGTGTGAGATTAATGAGCAAAGGTTTCTCCATAACACAGAAGGTATGAAATCAATCCCACGCTCCGAGAATAATGAGGGAATCAATAGGATTACGAGGTTAAGGCCGGAGTAAACCTGAATGACAGCTGCAAAATAAATTTTATTTGGAGGACGTGGCTGGGGTTAAATGAAATGTAATAAATAATGTAAAGCATTTAAGGGGTGGGGAAATGGTCTAGAGATGTAAGGAAGAACAGAAGGCCCCACAGTCGCTAAATCTGTCCAATTTATATCCATGGCGTGTTTTCACAAGCGTGTGATGAGTGTGACATACACCATGCCTGTGGCTGGGCTAGTGGCACTATGAGATTGTGCCCTCTCTCCTTGTTGTCCAGGAAGGAATAGGAGCGAAGTTGTGGCAGCAGTGTCACCAGGACCTCGGACTGCAACAGTGGCACCACAGTGGGACAGGGATGTGCATGTGTGAGTAGTGCAATGCAGCCTGGGATGCATTTGGTGTCCATCGCATATAAGCTGCAGGTTTGTGCATCCCTTTCTCCCTGTGCTTCTCTCCTGGTGTAAAATTTTAAAAAGTATGACGTTGCCACAATCCCATCTCCCATCAACCACAGACCTCTGGAGACCTGCTGCAGGGCATGAAGACCTCCCTTTGCAGAGCCCACAGCTTTGCTCAGGGCTCACACGTACCCCCGTGCACCCACCCTCTGCATGGCATCATCACTTGCAGGGACACAAACCCTTCTGGCAGCAAGTGCCTGAAGCCACTCCACCCTCACACCCCTGTCATGTTCTACTCTGTGCTCCTTCAGACACATAGCAACGGGGAGCCATGGGACTGTGGCTGGAGGAGTTTCTTGTCCTACTGACATTGGCTCTGGGACAAAAACTTTGCAGATGGGTGTAGGGCTGGGATTTCAGGTGCTTGGCTCCTTGTCCTGTGCGCCTTTGACAAGAGGGTTGTGGAAGAGCACAGCATTGAGTTTGCTCTTATCCGAGAGCTTGGCAGCTTCCTAAGTCTTGGTGAAAATTAAGCTACTCTGAAAAACTGGCCACAGCAGTGGGTGCCAAACTGGTCCAAACCCTGATGCTGTACTGGTTGCACTGATTTTTCTAATATGATTAACTGGTCCTGCTCCTCCGTGCCAGGAGTTCTCAGGGAAGCACAGAAGGAGTTCTTGGGATGTGCTCAACAATTCAGAGGCACAGCTCAGCCCAGAGAGACATCAGTGCCCCGAGGAAACACTTTTCCCACTCTGGGAGGAGCAGCTCTGAGTAGGGATGGGGCAGCAGAGATTTTGCTCTGCTCTAGAATCTTGTAAAAAGCCCTTCTGCTTCCTTCTGGAGCCAGTCCTGGAGGGGGGCATGGGGCACTGCTTGCCCCGGATGCTTTTCCATCAGGTTGCTGTGTGCCACGAGGGTTTGTCCTCCTGGAGGGGCCCGTGTGTGTGTGGCTCAGCCCTGCTAATAATGGCTGCGTGTGTTTTTCCAGTCATTAAGCGTATGACTAATAGAGCTGTCCTGGCTGCATAATACATGTTGACAACAAGGAGCCTCAGGGGAGGGGAACAGAAATAAAGGGATATGAAAAAAATAGCTTGAATTTATCCCCCAGCCAGCAGATGTGTTTTCCCTCTAGGTGTTACATCCCTGCTGTGCTGGGGTGGGAAGCTGGGGAGCCGAGAGTTGTCTTCTGCTGCCCTTCTTGTTGCAGCTGTCTGGGGCCATGTGTGTCTGTCCATCCCAGGCCATTTGATGCAACACAGTGGCACTTTGTGCTGTGATTTGCCCCTGAGCAGGGCATGCTGTGAGCTCATCCCTGTGGATGAAACCCATGGGTGTCCCGATTGCACCATGTGTTCACTTCGGCTCTGGTGTCACCAGCACAGGCTGTCAACTGCAGGCTGTTGGTAGTTTATCCCACATGCTGGATGCGTGCAAGGAAGTGTTTGCAAACCTCTGTGTGCACAGGCAGGTCTCCGCTGCCCGCCTGCTGCCCATGCATCACTGCATGCCCCTGCACACATGTGCCTAGTCCAGGACAGCACTTCCCCACTGGGGTCCTGCAGACCCACCTGTCTCCCACATGACACCACTCTGCAACAGGATGCAGAAAAATGCCTTTAAGTTTCCCTTTAATAGCTCCTGTAAATCTTATTTTATGCTAAAGCTAAAGTCACATTTATTATTGTCATAAAGGAGGAAGAACTGGTGTGTCCCTGGCTGGCCCCAGACCAGGTGACTTGGGAAGAGCAGAGGCAGCAAGTTGAAGGCCATGGTTATCCCTCACCATCTGGCACATTTGGGGACACATCAATGACATCAGGTGAAAACCTCCAGCTGCTTGTGGGGCAAAATCCCCCACATCCAGGATGGGATCGAGGAGCCGAGGAGTCCCAAGTACAGTACATGGAGCTGTGTGGATAAGGGCTTGGGCACCAGGTTGGGGATATGCGTGCCTAAGAGCCTGGGCACTGGTTTTGCTTCAGAACCTTCCATGCCATAAGAACCCACACAGGATGTATTTTTTAAATGTTTTTATTTAATATTTTTAAACTGTTGCACAGGCAATCTCAATCTCAAACCTCAGTCCAGAGGTCAGTGGAGAACTGGCCCTGCACCTGCAACCTGAAACCAGCTCTGCCTGGCCGGTGAGCCTCATGCTGCGCTGCTAATTAAGGTTTGAGGGGGGTGTGTTTTTTTCTTTTCTATTTTGTTTTGAGACACTGTTTTGAAGAATGTGACCAAGAATGGGAATTTCATACGGTAAACAGAAAAGCTTTTCTGAAGTTATTTATTGGTTCGGTTTTCCAGCACGTGGACTAGTATTGATTTATTTTGCAGTGTCTCTAGAGACTTCTTCAAGGTTAAAATGTAGACATCGCATGTTAGGCTGGACTAAATACTGGCAGGAAAACACATTTGGCTCTTTTAATTGGAAAAACATGCTCCTTTTATCACCCCGAGGCCAAGACTCCACCACAGCAGCACAGGGAGGGCAGAGGAATGAACGCAAGTGCACGATGCTCTGGTTTGTGCTTGCTCAGGGGATTCAGTGGGAGCACAGAGCAGCCGGCTTTGGGGTCCCACTGGGCCCCGAGAGCAATTCCCAGGGGAACAGTAGGGGCCAGTACCTGTCCCATGCAGAGAGGCTGAGTGTGAGCCTCCTGCTGACCAAACTGCACTAGTTTTAGGAGCAGCCATGGGCAAGTTTGGTCCCAGCTACATTTTTTGCCTCTGTGAGCCCATCTCAGTTGGCATCAGGGGATGACCAGGCTCCTGCAGCCCAACAGGGAAGGCTTGGTGATGGTCCCCAGCAGTTGGTGGCAAGGGTTTGTCCCAAGTAGAATGCTCTGCATCAAGAGGAAGGGATACCCACATGTGCCCACCTCAGGTTCCCCTATAATCTGTTTTCAATTCATACAGTTACAACCATTATCCAGCTGGAGAAGGTGATGGGAAGAGAATTCTTCATCCCTAAGAAGCACTTAACAGCCTCTTACATCCTCAGAGTGCTTTTGAGCCCCGTGCTGCTTCTGTACTGCTTGTGCCTCTTTCTCGGGCAGGTTAAGGGACTTGCCCTGGGCCACCAAAGGAGGTAGTGTCAGAGATGGAATGGCTGCCGCTACCACGAGTTCCCCTTCTCCAGCACTCCCAAGCCAGTGGTGAGTGCATGCGGCTGAGGCGGAGGTGGGGAGCTGTGCTGGGAAGGTACAGGCTGAGGTTTAGAAATCATGATGTGTGAATTGAAATGGGAAGCAACGGATCTCGGGAATCACCGCAACTGCTACAAGGTGTTCCTGAAGCTGTCAGCAAGCCATCTGCCTGCTCGCCCTAGGTAAACACCAAGCAGTGGCTGCCGTTTGGAAAGCTGTGAAGCAGAGGGGTCCCATGGGGTGATCCCTGCCTGGGATGGCAGCTTGGTCCCAGGTGGGAATGGGAGGAAAAGGGCTCTGGCGTGTGCATGCACAGAGGGAGCTGTGCTGCTCCCTCGTGTTGGGGCTCTGGAGCGAAGCCCTGGCTGCAGCACTCGCTCCTCGTAACTCATGCCAGGGACACCCACAGTGGGGAGGTAGCGAGCGACCGCGCGAGGGCTGCCGGCCCCAACATGCAATTTATGGCTCTGGGGGAAAAACAGCAGCCGGGTTGGGAGCAGAGCAGCAAGCAGGAGGAGCAAGCCTGAGATCAGGCTGCTGCCCGGGTTCTCTCATTCAGAGGTCATTATTCAAGTATTGACTCTGTCCATTGCTCCCCTGCACACTCCGCAGCCACCCTGGTCGCGTGGTGGATGCAACAGGGTATGGCTAGGAGGACCAGGGCAGAAAGCCTGCCATGTTTGAGTCCTGCTGCACATTTCAGCTCCCGGCACATTTTGGACAGTGGGGATTCCAACCCTAACCATGGGGACATCTGGGTCACTGATGGGTCACAGACACCTGCATGAACCAGTGTTCACAGTAAGCTGTTGGAGACCACTTGGAGCAGCGAAATGGTCACGGGCTGGCCCCATCCGCAGCTGTGACACAGTGAGGCAGGCAGGCAGCCCTGAAACAGCTGATTAAAAAAAGCTGGGTGACCCGGGATGACATGGGCGGCTGGTGAGTCAGTACGGCCCCAGAAACACGCCCAGTGGGTCAGGACTGCAGCGTCTCTGCCAGCCCCAAAGGCGGGAGCAGGAGGAAGGGCCTGTGGCTGAGACAGATCTGGCATGGGAGGGTCAGGGAGCTGCTCGTGCTTCCCTGTGGGGTTGGAGTGCAGCCCTAGATGGTGACCCCAGCCCTGCGCCTACTGTTTGCCCAGGGCTGTTAGTTGCACCAAGCCCCAGTTTCCCCTCTATGCAGGAGACAGCAGTGCTCTTGTCCCTGGGTCTCTAAGGTAGTGTGCTGACCTTCGGTATGTTCTGAGGCTGAGTGAGCTGGAGAAAAGCAAAATTCTGGGAAAGAATGAGTATTTTTGCAAAACTGGGAAAATGTGTGCCAAGGTCCATCTGTGCCTGGCACAGCCATGCAGGCAGAAGTGTGGAGGGTGATGATTTTGGGGCTGAGCCCCTTCATCGAGCACACCCAGGGTCTGTGTAAGCCCAAGGCTCCTCGCAGTGCCAGCCAACATTCTCAGTCCTCCCATTTACTCACAATTCAAAATAAATACAGGGGGCGAACATGACCTTGAGTGTATAGTCTAAAGCTTTTAAAACTCTCTAATTCTTTTAACTTCCCGCACATCTATCCTCTGCACCAGCCTCCTCATTTCTCTTTCTCTACAGTAAACTTATACCCTTTCTAAAGTGCCCAGAGAAGACACTGTAGATGAAATGTTGCTTTAGCTCAATTTCCTATTCCTAACATATGCTTTAATTAATGTCATTTGCTTTGATTTGCTGCCAGCATGCCAGTGCAGCATTTCCTTCATTTCCCAACCTTCACTGTAACCTTGTGGGAATGAGTATCAGGTGTTCCCAGTTGATTTAATCTGTTTCAGGGCATTTATCTTGAGCTTCGTGGCTTTTCTGCACTGTGTTAGTGGTACCAACACAGAGGCAAAACCGCAGCATCCTCCTTCGCTGGAAGTGCTGACTATGTGTGGTAAGCAGAGAAGGGTACCTGCACCTAAAGTGCTGACTGACACTTCTTCTCCACATTTTTTTATGATTTTTAGAGCTGAAACTTCAATCCAGAGCAGTGAGGAACATGGCAAAGCAGGGAAGAGGAGGGATGGGACCCCTGGCTCCTCATTTCTCTGCATCGGGATCAGAGAGGTGCCCCCGTTGTCAGCCTGGGCACATGCTCATGGTGGTGGAGCAATGGTTAGGATCTGGGGCAGAGCGTCCTTCGCTCCTCCTGGAGCTGAGTCCAGTGATGTGTGTGGAATGGCAGGGGCAGAGGCCTCTAGTGTCCCTCTGTAGCAGTGGTTATGCTGAAGCTCAGTGGTGCAAACCTTCTCCATCCTGCTGCACTAAGCAACAAGGCTCTGTGGGCAGCAGCAGCATCTCCTGCTGTCCTCATAGTTCCTGTTTCTCTCCATATTTTATCCTATTGCTTTATGGCAGGCACAGATTGACCAAGAGGACCAAGAAGCCCCTTTTCCATCCCTTTTGCTGTTCCTACTGAATGGTGACATGTGCGTGTGATTGCATCATTCAACACAGCTGTGGACATGTGATGCCCTCCCTCCAGCTGCAGCTGCCCTGGACTCTCTGCACTACCAGGTCAGTGCCATGAGTTGCTGTGTAAGAAAGAATACTGCTAATCTGGGGGGGTCTTTTTCCTTCTGTTCTCCTGTCCCAGGCAGAAAAGCACCATTATGCTCCCCACAACTTTCTGCTTGAGAGTAGCTCCCTGCACAGCAGAGCCTAGAGGAATATTTAGCAATTGTCTGTTCTGGCCCCAAATCACTAGCACTTGCATACAGCAGGCCTGAAATGGCCCCTTTCCCAGACAGCTCCTTAAGCAAGGTTTTCCTGTCTCTTTATTTAATGAATCTCAGCCATCCTTTCTCTCCTCACTGGAGCCAGGGGCAGATGCAGGAGAGGGAGCACACTCCACTCCAGCACTTCATCTCTCCATTTTCCCTCCTTCTAGCCACAGCATTTGGGGTTCCACAGCAAGTCATGTCCCAGGAGGAGGAAATTCCCAGCTTCTGGGTCCCATCCCAGCTGGCTATTCCTTGTCTTCCCATTTGCTCCTGCTGATCCAACCCTCCCCTAGGAATGGGAGTGTGATGTCTTTTTGCAGCTCTTCACTGTGGGGCAAAATCCACTATGAAGGCTGATCCCTGTTTTCAGAGTAACCCTGCTTACTGGGCGAGGAGGAAAATGCCCCAAATGGAGTACTGCATTTGTCCCAGGCCTGGCCCTGCCCTGCTGCAGCCCAAGGAATGTGTTTCACTGCAGTGTCCTGGGAGCAGGACAAAGGCATGGGAGGATATGACTGAGCAGGGAGCCAGCAGCCACATCCCCGAAGCTGGCTGGCAATGTGGGGTGGCTTCCTGGTGAGCAGAGTTACTGGGAAAGAAACCTGGCCCCAGGGTTTGGCCTTTACGGGAGATGCTCAGGGGAAATCCATCCCAGCATGGCCTGACAGCAGTGGTGAATTTTGACTGGCTTTGCCAACCTGCTTCCTGGGAGACCTTTTATGACCCCTTCCCTCCACCCCATCTCCAGCTTCTCAGCAGCTCTGCAGCCTCCCAGGGTGGTGCTGGCCCCACAGCTGCTCCTTCCTCATCTGTGGGGCAGAAACCCGAGGCCATCGTGCTGCGCTGCGAAGCAAAACCCCTACCCGAGGCCGGCCCTTTCCCACAGCAGCCTCCTACTCCCCAGACCCCTGTGCAGCTCCCTTCCTCCCCGCTCTCATATGCCTCTCCCCTCGCCTTCCTCCATCCCGTCTGGCTGCCTCCTTGCCAGCAGCTCCACATCCGGACGCGTGTTTGTGTCTCTCCACTCCAGCCCATGAGCCCCAACGTTCGCACTGCTCTCTGTTCCCTTCCACCCGTTTAAATCTCAGTTACCTTCCTGCACCCTGAAAGCCTCATGTGCCTTAAATCTGCCCTGAGTGATTTAGCAGGGACCGGGGACAGGACTGACCCCTGGGAGCATGATACACTGCTTTCAAAGGCATCTGGCAAGTGTTTAAATCCCCAGGGTCCCTGCTTGCTCATGGCTTGGCGTTTCCTATGAGCCCAAAAGAGGGGGTGTCCCCCTACCTGTAACTACAGTGCCCAGCTCTGCTTTGAACCACTGCCATGCTCCCCGGCCCAGGGAGAAGGAGAAGGTTTCCCTCTGGGGAGCACCATGGTGCAAAGGGTCTGGCCAGAAGAGACACAGGCTTTTGCAGGGAGCGAGGGCTTGTGCGCACTGGCCTGGGAGGTGGTGGCTTTGCTGGTGGCTGAGATGATGCTTTTGCCTAAATAGCAACTGGGACACTAAGGTAAACAGTGGGAGCATGGTCTGCAGCCTCTGTCCTGAAGCACAGCAGTGCTTACTGGGCAGTGTGGCTGTTTGATCTGACCAGCCCCAGCTGGCACAACAGAACAGCATGCCATGACACATCAAGGGTTCTGTCAGCGTTTGCACCCAGCTCCAAGGCAGAGACAGTGTTGGCCTTCATCCCTCCCTGCTGGGAATTTCTCACCCAGAGCATCACATTCTTCTTTGCTCCAGAGAACAGCAGTTTCCCATACTGGCAACCTCTTCCTCACCCCCAGCATAAATTAAATAATCACTTTAGGCAGGACTCGCCTCGAGCCCCTCATTCTCTTTGCAGTGATGGGTGGACGATGCAAAGTACGCCATGCAGAGCCACAACACATTGCTCTGGGAGTGCTCTGGGCTGGTTTTGCAATACCTTAAGGCAGTTTCTTGCTCTGATGCAAGGCTTCCGAGACAAGCCTCTCCTCTTTCCTTCCTGCCTGGTGAGAAGTGACTTGCAGTGTTGTCACTTGGTGGATTTACGTGCGTCTCTGTTTTGCTTGTAGCCCATGTGCTGCAGCACAGCTTAGCCAGGAGTTTCATTGCAACCTCGTCTGGTTCCACCGATATCCCTGCTGAGCTGCCCTGGAGCTGCACACGCGTCAGGCTACTGCCCTGACCCAAGCCACTGCCAGAGCCCCTTCTCTCCCAGCCTGTCCTCCAGGCCTCGGTCAAGGCTACTTGGCAGTGCCAGCGACTCCAAGCACATCTAACTGGGGATTGTGAGACCAGAGGCGCTGATCTGCCACAAATGGCAGTGACGGCTGCTGTGTGTGGATCAGGGATGGAAGGGCCTGCTCAAACCCCATCACAGCAGCACCATTTTGACTTGGTGCAGGAAACGGAGCAGAGCTGCATCTGCCGTGGTGCTTGCATAAAAATCACAGTGCGCTGAGCATTGGGCATGTTTCCGCTTTTATTTTTTAAACAATCATTTCCATTTTGGTGTGGCCTTGTTGGCCTTCTCCCATGATCCAGCACACTGTAGCTTTAGGGCTCTTTTCACTGAAAAAGTAAGTAAGAAATTGCAAAGCATATGGAGCGATTTTATATATATATATATTGAAGTTAAATCAGACCTTTGGCTAGGAAAGACTGTTGGGGATTATCTCAGTCTGACACTCACCAGGGCAGTGGTCTTTGGACTTTTCATTCTTACACAGAGAACTGCCGCGCTCACAAGTCCCTTCCTTACAAAATGTACAGTAGACCTGAATCGCTATTTTTCTAGACTTAAAAAACCAGTAAGACAGTGCATTCAAAAATAAAAATCCAGAGCATTTATACAAAATTAGTGTTAGTTTTAAAAATTAAAACAATTCCACAATTGTTTTTATTTGTAAAATACTTAAGCTTTTAAAAAAATGTCTACGTACATGAATATTCGCTCATAGTTAAATTTTTACTGGTTATATAGTGAACATTGCCTGTTTGCATCCTGTGTAGCTTTGCTTGAAATTCTGAAGGTTAAGAACACTTGGGACAAAATTTTCAAATATACCCCAAATATTTAAAAACGATTTGGAGTATCGTTGCTCATTTGATTTACCTGGTTTCAGTGCTTGGTGCAAGACTGAGTAACACATTAGTTTACAGAGTTTTAAAATATTCGTTAAAATATTTACTTAATGGTCTAAAACAAAGCCTTAGAGCCCTCAAATGCACCCAGGTCAGGCAAATACATAATTTGAGTGAACAATTTCGAAGCAGAGAATCACTTGCATATAAACCCGTGCATATTTTCAATACCCCCTTAGTGCATCTATTTTTAGGCAGATGCTTAAGATTAAAGGGCCGCGTGTCAGCCCGTATCTTACCCACGCTTCCTGTCATCGTTTCTGTGCAATTTAATTTTGTGTTTTCCTTTCAGCCTAGAAGTGTTTGGTACCAGTCTCTTGGCAAAAGAGCCTGAGGAATGGAAGGGTAAAGAAATATGACCCAGCTGCTATGCACAATGAGGTTTGTAAGTCCTTGTATGGTATAAATAAGCATATTACACAGTTATTAGAAGTTTGGCACTGTCCCTGTTTAGAAGCCCGACTCTGATGCTGTGTGATTCCTCCCGAGTACACGCATAATTCAGTGTTAGCACTCCATTCTTCCAGCCTTATTACTGGCCAAATTCGACAACTTTTTCTCAGTCCTCATCCATTCAAACCCTCCTCGGCAGCGTAAACCGGTGAGTTTCCGCTCAAGCCAATAAATCTATGCCAACCCCTACGGCCGAGGCTCCGTGCTGGTTTCACGGGAGCCGGAGATAGGGCGGGAGCCGTTCGGGACCCGGGACGGGACTGGAGAGTTTCCCCTTGCACGGGGGCTCGTGCTGTCGGGTGCGCGCTCGGGGCTCTTCTCTCCCCTGTTCTCCGTCGTGGCTGGCAGATTTTCTTTGGGGAAAAGAAACATTTTTTCTTGAGGGGAAGAGGAGCAAGCAAAAGGGAGCGGCGCTGCTGAAAAAGCGGTGGAGCATCCCCGCAGATCCGAGCCCACTCGGGTTTTCCCGGCCGGCAGAGACTGAGTGTAAGTATTGGAGAAAAGCGACAGTAAACTTTTATTAATCGCCGGTGTTTGAGGCCAAGGCATGAGCGAGCTCGGTGACAGTGATGAGTGGTTTGGAGCGGCGGTGCCTGAAAGCGGGGCTTATCCTCCCCCTGCCTGCTCCTTTGCCTCGGGATGATGAGCCGTGACGAGGAGCCACCCTACCGTCGGGGACCCGGCCGTTTATCTGCCGGGTGATGACAGTCGGGCTGCGTTCGAGCCTAGCTGGGAATTGCCGCAGCCTCCGGGAAACGTACGTGAAGCTCCGTCCAGCTGGGATGCTGAGCCCCTCGGCGCCGGCCCGGGGTTGGGAAAACCGACCGTGGGCTCCGAAAAAATGGGGCCAAGCAGGTGCTGCCCGGGCTAACCGTACGGCGGAGGCGAACGGAGAAAGCCTCAACCGGGGCTACCCGACCCCGCTGCTCCAGCATCCTGGACAGGGAGGAGGTGGAGGCTTTGGTTTGATTTAACTAAATCCTCCCCACCTGAGGATCGCCACCTCCGCCTTTTTTGTTGTTGTTTAAGGGAGGGGGGAAAATTTAATTCAACGTAGGGAAGCGCAGGCAACGCTTGTGATTTCCGTTGTCCCTGTCACGTACAGAAGAAGGGTGGAGGCAGACTCATCCAAACAAAGCTGACAGGCCCGCACCAACCGCGGAGTAAATACAAAAATTCCCCTTGCCGTGGAGCCGCCCTGGGCCCCGCATCCTGCGGGAGAGCCCGGCCCGCAGGTGGGAACGGGCAGCGGGGCAAGCAGGGGCGGCTGCGCGCATTCTTCGCGGCTCTGCGAGGGCATCCCGGGACTGAGGGCACGGGGCACGGTTCCGGACCGGGTCTCAGAGGAGGCCACGATCCGCGGAAAGCACCGCGCACGGGGCCGGGAGCGGCGAGGACCCCCTTCCTGTGAACCCCTCCCCGGGACCCCCTCTAAGGCCTTTCCGCTCCCACCGGGACTGCTCTTCAGCAGCTGTCCCATCTGTGCGAGGCAGGATGGGTGCGGGTCCCTCCTCGCCTTGGCCTTGCACGTGGAGGCTCGCTACCGGCTCTGTCTCACCTGCTCCCGGCCTGCCGACTCCTGCGGGAATTGCTCGCTGCTCCCTCTTTCGCATCCCCTCAGCCCGCCTTGGCCTTTCCCCCCAGCTTTTTTTTTTTTATTTTTTTCCCCCCTTCTTTTTTTTTTTTTTTTTTTGGTAGGAGTGGGGAAAAGGTTCATTAAGAGGCTGACCCCGGTTTACTTTTTTATTCTGCTTCTGTTCCTAATTTCTGCACCACGTGATGGTGGGAGTGAGTTTGGGTTTAAATTCACTTTCAAGAAAACCTCGATGAAAAAATCCTGCCCCGGGAAGTCCCGCCGGCTCATGGTGGTGTCCCTGTGAGCCCGGGGCTGCGGGAGGCCAGCGCAACCTCTCCGCCAGCCCGGAACCCTCCGGCTCGGGTAAGCGGCTCCTTCCCGTGGGCGCGGAGCGGGGCTTAGCCGACAGAAGGGGGTGAGCGATGCGAAGCGGAGCCAGGCGGGGATGCCGCGACATAGAGCAATGAACAGTAGTGGGGCTGTCACGATACAGAGCAATGTGCAGCAGTGGTGTTCTCATGTAGAGCAATGTGCCGCAGTGAGTCTGTCACAATACAGAGTGATAAGCAGCAGAGGGGCTGTAGCGAAGTAGAGCTTTGCATATTGGTGATGCTGTTGTGACACAGAGCAATGCACAGCAGTCGTGATACAGAGCGGTGTGCTGTCGCGATAGGCACAGCCACACGGGGTGTAGTGGGAGTATTTCGGCCACGGGTGGATGCGAGGGGCAACAACAGCGCTGCGGGGTGGTGGTTGTGTGTGTTTTGCTAATCGCGACTGAAGATCTGAAGGGGCCTGTTCAGTCGCAACAGCACTCGGGGACTCCCCCTGGTTTAGGGGTCTGGCTAGGCGGTGGCAGCCCCGAGCAGACAATGTTGTGGTCACAGGGTGCAGGGGCTCCTGCCCGGGTTGTGCGGAGTCTGGGGGCGACCCTGGTGGGGCTTTATCTTGCCCACCCTGGGTCAAGGCTCAGGGGTCTCTGTGGCGACAGAGGGAGGACAGAGAGGGCTGTCCTGCTCCCGGGAGACCTGCACGCGGACACCGGGCCCAGGCCGGTGGAATACGGGTGCAGCAGGGCCAGGGGAGCCGCCGGTGGCGGCAGACTCCCCCGCAGAGGGACAATCACCCCTTCCCCATCACCTCTCCCCGCATCCCCGGCTGCTGCAGCCCCGCTGTCTTGCAAAAACCAGATCCACTTGCAAACCCCTTCCATCGCGGCCTGTGCCCACCGCAGCCCTCCTGTCCCCGCCGCAGCCCCCGGAGAGCTCTAGGGAGCGCCGGGACCACCGGGGCTGTACGTGAGTGGTGGGGCTGCGGGTGCCCGCCCCACCCCGGGCTCTGCCCTGAGCCCCGAGCGGTCCTGCTCGCCTCCAGGCCCGACGCAGGGCCCAGGCAGCCCGGGCAAGGCCGCGAAGGGTGTCGATGCGCAGGATCCGGGCTCGTGGTGCCCCCGGGCGGTGCCCCCCGGTGCGGGGTGTCGGGCGGGCGCAGAGCTGGGGTCGGGGCAATCGGGCCGGGCCGGGCGGAGCGGGTCCAGAGCCGGTCTGTGGGGCCGTGATTGACAGCGGCAACGTCAGCAACAGGAGGGGAAGGGAAAAGGGAGGGGGGAGACAAAGAGGGAGGGAGTCGAAAGGCCCCAAACTGGATCCTATGGAACATTTTCCGCCGGGATCAAGGGAAAGTGGATCCGCGCAGCGGGGGATGTTCCGCACGCCGCTGCCATCGGGGGCCGCGCAGCCGCGCCCGGCCTGAGCGCCCCGCGGATGCCCTTCATGCCGCAGCCGCTTCCAGGCGAAGCCCGGAGCCCCCCGCTGCGCCTTCTGCCCCCCGGCCGGCCGTGTGAGTCACGGGGTGCGCAGGGAACGCGGGGAGGGAGCGGGGGATCCGCGGGCGAGGGGCTCCCTGCAGCGACCCGAGCCCCTGGCCCGTGCGGGGCGGCCGCTGCTGGCTGTTCCGCTGCGATCCCCGGCAAAGACCCTGTCAGAGACCCCGCTCCATGTCGGGGAGCTCTTGGGTCCCCACTCGCAGGCAGTAGCCGTGTTCTCGGGGTTCGCCGCCGCCTCCTCCCACCCGACTCCCCCGGGTCACTCTGTGCTCCGCCGGGTCACCTGGCCCCACGGTGCGCGTTGGACATCGTGGGCGTACATACCCCGTCCCATCTCCCGGGGGAGCCGCTGCGGCTGGGGCTTGCGGGGCTCTCCCTGCCCGGTTAGGAATCCCGGTGCACACGGGATATGTGTGTGTCTGTCCGCACGGAAGCCGCGCTGGCTGTCCCTCCCCATGCCTGGGTCTGGAGGTCGCCCCGCTCTCCCCATCCATCGCCTCAAAGTGCAAGCTCAGCCTTGGCCGCTCGGAGCAGGGGACAGGGACCAGGGGAGATGTGCGCTCCTTCGGGGCCAAGGGACCAGGTGTTGTCAGTGTTTCCCCGTCGTTCGGTCCCCGGGCCTGGTAGCGTACCCACTGTCCTTTTGTCTGTCCGCCCGTCGAGCGGGGCGGGCGGCCGCGTCCCTCCGCACTGTAAAAGCCGGGGTTGATGCGCGGCAGCCCCGCTGGAGCTGTCAGGCCTTATCTTTATTGGTTTTTCCCAGTCTCCGTCCAAGTTTAAGAGGGGCCCTTTTATCTCGGAGACCAGCACTCCGCCTGTTTAGGCCGCCTGGCTCCGTCGCGGAGCCCCCGCAGCACCGACGGGACGGGCTACCCTCCCTGGCGGGTACCAGCCCCGCACGGTGGCAGAAAAGCGGGGATGGGGAGAGGGAGAGGAAAAAGGGTGGGGGCTTGGGGGCTGCGGCCACATCTGAGATGAGTTGCTCGGGCCTCGGGCGGGAAAGCAAGCACGCGTGGGCGGCTCCCTCTGGGGGGCAGGCGGTCCCAGCCCGGCTCTCCCGGGCACTGAGTGTTTCCCCGCGGGGCCGGGGGTCTCACATCGCAGTCTCACCGAGGAAGAACCACGGGCCGGGCCGGGAGGACCTGACCCCGCAGGTGGCCGGGGCTGGAAGGGAATTTGCAGGGGCTGGACGTGGCCCCCGGTGCTGCGAGCTAACGGTGCAACCTCTTTCCCCTCAAGGAAATGCTCCAGGAGAAAAGCCTGTCTGAAACCGAGGAAGGGTTTCCAACAGCCCCCGCGCCCGGCCATGCGGACTCCTCCGCCGGCTCCCCCGTCCTCGGCGTAGCCGGGGGGAGCAGCACGCCGCTCAGCAGCCCGCAGCTCCCCGACCCCGAGCAGGTACGGCCCGCGTCCTGCCCGACGGCTTCGCCAAACGCCCTCCCCGCCAACCTAGTGTGGGAGTCGGGCCTCCCACGGCCGCGCATCCTACTCGGCCACGACCGAAAAATCATTTTTCTTTACTTTTCTTTACTTTCCCTGAGCAAGGCAGCCTGTCCCTCGCACGCCATCGAGTGCAGTGGGTCGGGAAGGGCGAGTCTGAACACTGCAGAACCACGGCCACCGGGCCCCGTCTGGTCGCGGAACTGTGGTCGCTCCTCCCGAGCAGGATGCTGTGTTTGCTTTCGTTGAGGGTTTTTTTCACACCCCTTCAAATAAAACGCCAGGTCCGCGTTGCTCCCGACATCCCACGGAAAGAAACTGGCCCGAGCAGAACCCGCGTCCCTAGAAGCTCGTATTGCTCAGTGCATCCCAGTGTTCCCGGGGATGTTCTTCTGGTTTTTGGGAGCCCCAAGGTGGGCTCCGACCGCGCCATCGGGGCAGAGAAACCCCATGGGAAAATAAAAAAAAAAGAGAGGAAAAAAGATTCCTTCGGCCGCATTGTCCCGCCTGGATGTGAAAGTCTGCAATTAAAACCGGCCTCAGTTTGTTTCTCTTATTTTTGGCAAAGGGCAGTGGAATTTCTGGGACGCCATCCTCTTCCCGCACAGGCAGGACCGAGCCTGGTGTGGCTTTGTCCGGCGCCTCTGGCCCTGGGTGCGCAGCCACCGATCCTTCTGCCTTTCCCTCGGCTCGTCCCAGCCCCTCTGCTAGGTTTTCTCAGTCATTTTTTGCTGTTCTCGTTTTTTTCTTTTCAGACAATAGAAAATATCAAAGTCTATCTCCATGAGAAGGAGCTATGGAAGAAATTTCATGAAGCTGGCACCGAAATGATAATAACCAAAGCAGGCAGGTTAGTGAAAATTTCCCGCGAACATCTAGTGCTTCCGACCCGTGTGAAAAATCCTTGTTTGCCGATACTGGGTTTTGCAGAGCTGTTGCAATCAGTGGCATTTTAAAAAATTATTATTGTTGTTGGATATTTCCGTAAGGTAATTTTTTTCGGTGTAAACTGCGTGTGTTTGAGTGTGGCAACGAGACTGTGGGTGGAAGAAGGAGTTATGGAGTTATTTGCTACACTTAGCATTCTCTATGGTGATTCTTCATTTTATTATTTAAGGGTTTGTTGTTTTTTTTTTTAAAAAAAAGGTGTTAGCATGATTGCGGCTCTCTCTGTTTTTTTTTTTCCCAAAGCAAACCCCACTACCCTTTTCTGCACAGTGTGCTAAGATCCATGTTGGGATACTTTGCACCAACGTTTTAGCAATACGAAGACTTAGGCTATGCTTTTAATCTCAGAACTGAAAGAGATATAGGTATCACTTTTATCCTGTTAGATGTCGGGGGGAAATTGCCTTCCTTTGGAAACAAATAATGATTTTTTACCAAACCAGCGTCCCTTCAACACGCACACCCAGGCCCCGGCGAGAGGGAACCCAGCAGCTTTGCTTCCCCAGAGAACTCATCCCTGGGCTGTGGGCTCCTTTCTCACCCGGGATGCTCAGGTTGGAAATGACAAAATTAATGTCCGAAGATTAAACATCAGAATTAAACCTCAGGCCATCACTAGCCCGGGAGTCAAACGGTTCCCAACAAAACTAGCCAGCTCCCACCGTGGCCACTGAAATACCTGTCCTTGTCTTCTGCGGCAGAGGGCTTGCGTTGCTGCTGCTGGAAAAGAAGAAGATGCCGGACTTGGGTATTAAAATCCGTTTAATTGTAACACATGTAGTTCTGCTGTGCCCTGTGGTTGCTGATTTTACACTGTACTAGGGAGCTGTGGATAAGGATACTGAAATAACGGGGAGAAAGAGGGGGGAATATTTGCACGGTCAATGTCTATGCAGCCCTTTTAACGCTGTGGTCCCTGATCCTTCTTGCAGAAAAGCCAGAATAGCTCGAAGGTCTTTTTTCCCCTGTTTGCTGCTCACGTTGCGAGACCCAGACCCCAGCCCTTTGGGGTTTGAGTTTTGGGGGCGATGAGCGGTTTCCCTCTCCTTTCCCCCGTCACCAGCAGTGCTGCTCTGCGCAGCTGCCTGGAGTTGGGAAGCTTTACTCTAATAACCAAGATGTTCCAGTTAGTCCCCCTGGAGAGGTGGTGCACATCCCGGGAATCTTCAATTTGTTTGCTATTTGGCCTATTTATGAAGTGTTTGTGCGGGTAACTCTCTCCTTATCACAGCACGTTTTGGTGTATGAAATCTCAGTGCTTGTTCTGTAGCGTCTGCTGATGTGAAGAGATGGATTCGTTTTGATAGGTCTGCTACCTAAGTCAGCTAAGACTAGGGGATCAAGACCTCAAATATTTCACCCTTAATTTATAGTATTTGTGTCTGTCTGTGCGGGACGTGTAATATCTTTACCAAATTCTAGACCCTAAACATCCCAAATGTGCATGTTATCTCTTCGTAAGTCTTAACGTGGCTCGTTTAAACAAATCCATATGAATAGGGCTCAGTCCCACATTCTTTGTCCGGTGGAACTGGCAGTGCACACATAGTCACCTTTCAGGAGCATGTGGATAGGACAGAGGGGGTGGGAGTATTGACACCAAGATGTGCAAAACTTCGGCTTTTTAAGTTATGAAGCTAAAGTCTCCCTTTGTGAAAACCGATGCAGCACCATGAAGCTAAAAGCATTTGTTTTAATTTAGGGTGTTTTTAAACAAATGATTGAAATTCCAATGAAACAGAATGGTCACTTTATCTCTTTTCTCTGTGTCCAGCTGTAAATGGTGTCAAAATAAAGGGCAAAATTTTTATTACTGTTAGCAGTGAGTCCAAAAGCTCGCCAGCCCTGCAGCTCCCTCCGCGGACACGGCTTTGCCCATCGGGCCGAGCTCTCCAGCAGCACCGAAAGCAAAAATACACAAAATAATTAGCGTGAAGAGGGCAGAAAAATCGACCAGCTTATCTCCCGCGATCGCTTAAGTCTCTCCGCTCATAGTGGGTGCCAGGCTGAGCCGCTCGTCTCCGTGCTAGGACCAGGGCAGCCCCAAAGCCGAACTCACAGTCATGCAAATGCCGAAATGAAAATTATTACTTCGTGTAGATTTTATTTTACCCGAGCTCTTTAAATAAGGAGTTGCAATAATAAACCTCCTCTTGACCCAATTAAAAAAATGTTGGTTAATGGAGATTTGTATGCACTTGCATTTAGCATTAGGGGGTGGGGGGAGAAGAGGGAAAGCAGCTAATTGCAGGCACTAATTAGGACTCTAATCCGCCTCCCAGCAGGCACAGAGATGCCCCTGAATGCAGTTAGCTGAAATCGCGTAAGTGTCGGTCTGTCTGACCTTAAGGGGCACAAACGAAAAGAAATTGAAGCCTGATTTTAAAATTTCAAACAACAACAAAAAAAGTGACTTTAATGACAAGTTCACTCAATGGAGAGGAAATGTAAAGCTCGGCGGAAGCGTTAATTCCATGGCAATGGTGTAAAATAGCCCTTTTGTATAAACAAGGCAAATATTGATAACTTAGTGGTGGGGGAGAGGGGGAGTCATTTATTTCGTTCTTTGTAGCGCTCCACAGAACGAGGCAACTATAAATTATCGAGAATTTAGGGCTGAGAATTACTTTGGGGGATTATTACTCCCTCTCAGGACTGATCTGTAGGAGACATTAGGAGAACACAGCAAGCTCAGCATTGAAACAGAAATCATGTTGTTGCCAAGAAAGCTTGATTTATAAAGTGGAAACATCTTTAAAATGCAGTCGCTATCTTTTTAATGTTCGCCTGCTTCATTGTGGGAGGGAAAAAAAAGAGATTATTTTATATTAAAAGGATCATCAAAAGATAAAAAGTTTATGTTAGCAAAGTTCCCTGAACTTTGCATAAAACCGCTCGCCTCCTTCAGACATAAAACCTGCCCATTGCAGCGCCCAGAGGATGGGATGCCGGGCCCCATAAATCAGAGTCTTTTCTTGTTCCTCCTATTTGAGGTTTGTTCTAATTACGAATTTCTCCTCCAGAGGGTTTCTCTTGCCGGGTTTCAAAGGCTGATGCGTCTGTAGGGCAAAACCCGCCCCGTCTTTGCCGCTGCCCGGAGCTGCGGGTACCCAAGTGCGGGGAGCGGGAAGAAATCTGGCTGTGAGGGATTTTTGGCCATAGCGAGTGGTACTGTGCAGTGTATGTTTTTTTGGAAGCCAGGGTGCAGATGAAGCTCCCGTTATTCGGGTGGTTGTGAACTCGGCTGGTCCTCCGAGCAGCCTCTCCCCCGAGCCCCGCCGCGGCGGCTGCAGCCGCTCCCCGGTCCCTTCCCCTTCGATATGTGTATGCCTATGTTTAGAAACATGTAATAACTGTTCACAAATCCTCAAATTCGTTTACTTTTTTTTTTTTACAAAAAAAATCCATTTTCCAGGCAGTGAGGTACTCTAAATCAAATGAATACAACCAATTTAGGTGGTAATAAAGGGGACAGGATATGCTGGAGGGTGGAGGATGCAGGCGTACATCTGAATTCCTTCCTCCGAAGGCTTTGCCTTTGTCCCAGCAACTTTTCTGCTGGGGTTCAGGCATTCCCCAGTGATGAAGATGTAGGAGGTAACACAGAAAGCAAACAGGAGGTTTCATTCTAACTCTCACTTTCCATTTCATCTGCTCTTATGTGCTACTATTTAACCAAACAATTGCAATTTTTTTTAAACTTGCGGCAAACCCCACTTCGTCTCATAATTCTTTGTAAAATCTCATTTTCCAGCCCTTATTTCAAGTCAATCTTTGCTCTCACAATCTTCCTAGCTCAGGATTTCTTTCTTTCTGTTAGTCTTTATTCAGCTCTACCTGTTTACTAGTTTTTCCAGGGTGCTAGGTTTTGCAGCATTGTGTTTTCTATCCAGGTATTGCCAGGAACAAAAAATTTGGTGCAGTTTATGGCTAATTAGTAAAAAATACCAGTCCACAGGATGTCTGGTAACATTTTTTTGTGAACAGTTACTGAAGAGAAAATAATGTGTCATTCTTCTATGATAGCGTAACCATCCCAGATATATGAACAGGAGGCTTGAGATACTGAAATTGAGTTTTGGCTGGAGCACAGGATGTGCACAGGTACAAAGATAGCTTTGGTCTTTATGGTAGCAGTTTTTAAGAAGCATACGTAGGAAAACACTGCACAGGGGAAAAAATCAATAAAACAGTTTGCATGTGTGGAAAAGACTCAAACCCCCTTTAGATGTTCAAGTTTCACTTTAAAAGTGGCTTATTTCAGTTTAAAATAAATCTGTTCCTAATCAAATTTAGTAAACTAAAATAAAACTAGTTTTTAGGACATCAAGGTCTGAAGAAGTATAAATGCTTTGGCTAAGCTGGTGCAGCTTTCCTCTATGAATAATCCTTTAAAAGTTAAATTTTCCATGGCTCTGTAGGGCATATGGATGCCCAGTTCTCATTACAATTAAAGGGAAATATTTGTCCAGAATCTTTTGAGGCCATTTACAAGAATCTCTGCTAAAAGTTTTTGATCCAAAAGCAAACCTTAATATCTGAGATCAGTGATGGAATGTGAGCCATCAATTTAAAACTTGGAAATAAAGTAGATATTTAAGGCATGTTTGATCTGCTTAGTCCTAAATTTGGGGTCCTGGAATTACCCTGTTAGGGCAAACTCCTGCTTTTAGAGAAAGGATCAAGAACAAACTTCATGGGTCTTGGCCGTGCTGCTAAAGATGTTGACAACTTTGGCAAGGAAGACAGAGCTCATGCATGCTGACTAGTGTAGGGATGGGATTTTAGTTTTTAATACGCTTCTCTCCTCAAAGAGCAATCCTTGCTTTTAATTTGTTAAAGACATGGGATGCTCATAGTTAACTGTGTTCCCAAAGCCTTCCCAGATTGTCTTTAGGCTGGAGATGTGGCAGTGCTGGCCGTGGTTGTAGGGAAGGGTTTGGTCAAACTCAAACCAGCTGGGGAAGATCCTCACCATCTATTAAGCTCTGCATCTGTGTTGAAGGCTCCTGGGCTTTGGATCACCTCCTGCTCTGCATCAATGAGCCAGCACATGACCTGGCACCAACGCCAAGGTTACCCATGGCTCCTCTGAAAGCCCCCATGGAGCCTGCACAGCTGGAGGGGCTGCAACACCAAGGGAACCAACCTACCCTGAAACGCTTCAGCACTGGGTTATTGGCCATGCTCTTGCACAGGTTCTTTCCGTGGCACCTCTGTGCTGTGCTGCTGGTACTGCTGGCGGCTGCCAGCACCCACCTCTCCCGTCGTCTGGTATATTGGGACCCTTTCTACTGAACTTTGGTTACAGCAAAATGAAAGCACTGGGGAAGCATCCCATGGAGAGAAACCTGACCATGTTTCAAGTTATCATGGGGCAAAGAGAGGAAATGTTTCTCTACCATGAAAGCAGCCATCCAGCTAACTGAGTTCTCAAGTATGTGAGAAACAATGTTGTATTTAAAAATTAGATTGGCTCACCAGAACAACCTCGCCATTCCAAAACATAAAAATCTCTTAACTGTCTGACCTTCTCATCACTAGGTCATGGTCCTGCCACCAGATAAATCTCTCCTATCTGTCCATAGACTGAGAGTTCAATGTTGCTTGTGTTAGTGACAGTGAATTTGGGGCTGAAAAATGAACTACTGATGAGAACTCCTGTTGAACCTGTATTGTTTGTTATTCTGAGGCAAGGATCTGGCATGGGCTAATCCAGCACTTCAAAGTTAACTGCTCTTACTTTGTATACAGAGCGTCATAGCGGAGTGGCGTGGGTGATAAGAGAAATAAGGGACTGAGGGTTAGGATACACTGGGAAAATGGGACCCTGTTGAAAACCTCTTTGATCTCTTTAAAGTATTTTCTGAAAGCAAGAATCTATCAAAAAGGAAATGCCATTTAAAAGGCTAAAAGAAACAGCTGACATCCCCAAATTTGTTTAAATCTGCCCTAGAGAATATTATTTTTAAGGATGCGTTAAGTCAGTGCAAGAAATACTTGTCAAAAGAAGGGAAATTAGAAAAAAGAACAAAGGTCATCAAAATGGAAACATGCTTCTTGAAGGCTCTACATGCCATTCCTTTTCTTTCTAGCGATGAAGATGAGGAGAAGCATCCTTAAGCAGCCATGGCCAATTCTCAAGGAGAATTTGGGGCCACATTAGTAATTACCAGGGATGTAGGAACATCATATGCCTCGATGCTTTGAAACCATCACTGGAGGCATGTCTGTGTGCCTAGCAGCTTCTGAGGAGGTGGTCTTTCAGCCATGATATGGCTGGTTAGCTGAGATGATGAGTAGTTTCTTGTTTTTCTCATCCTTTCACAATATGCTGTAAGCATCATATTTTCAGACAGCACGGTACAGGAGCTTCTGAAAATCCAGTTATCGCTTTACTCAACCACCCCAAAATCAAGGATTCTAAAATCCCTGTTTGTCTTTGGAAAGCATTGTCTTTATTGAAAATGCTTTTGAAAATCAGTGAGCTGCTGAAGGGCTGTGGGACATTTTTAACCCCTGAAAGGACAGAAGGAAGCAGTCAGTAGTTTTTGAACCACCATCCACACTGCAGGGGATGAGCAGTGAGCACCAGTCCCCACATTCCCATGGGCTTCAGAGAGCACCAATAGTCTTTGGTGAGGAAATTATTTCAGTTGCTCCAACGGGACTCAGGTGTCTTGTTTCCACACAGTTTTCTCTATGGAAATACCAGTTGAGTTCCCCATGACTTCCTTGCTTACTGCGTGCTAGTCAGAGAAACCCCAGCTAATGCATTAGTATGAGCATTAGAAATGGCACTTGCATCTAAACAAGGAATGTAAGATCAAATCCTTGGAACAGGAGGGTGGTGAGGACAGAGGGGTTTGCAGAGATCACCTCATTACCCAGCAGTACCACAGCATAAGACACTGTCCCTGGGACACAGAAGTCCTGGCATGCAGTTTGGCACAGGGCAGTCAGTGCTCAAATGTGTGCTTTGAACTCTTTGATCAGCTCTGATGCTTCTGGCTATTTTTGCTGCACTGGATACCTTTTCCCTTAGCGAAAAATAAGACTTTATTGGACCTGGGAGCCTTGTAGTCACCCATCTCTCCAGGAACAATCAGGTCTGCTTGCGTAGGGTTTAAAACACAAGTAAGATGCCCATGAAGTGGCCAAGCTGAAGGAGCCCAAAAGGCTGTGAACTCCTGCTCCAAATGAAACCAAATCTTTCCTCTTATCGCTCACTTCCAAATCCAACCAAGCAATTACACATTAATTAAAGTTTGTTTGAACATAATAGAAGCTTTGGCTCCATGTCAGTAACTGCTCCATGGTTAAAGGGATTGGATAGTAATAGAATAAATAAATAAACAAGAGATGCTTATTCTAACAGTTCATTTTAAAACAATTTGTGAATATCATGTAGAGATAAAATGTGCCTAGCATAAACTTAGCTAAGCAATGACTGCTTCATTATCAGAACAAATAATTCACTCACACATCATCTTTGAAGCTTGGGAGGGCTACGGAATTGTGCTGTTTGTTTATTTTCCTGGCTTTTACTGTTTTTGGTACATTTCATCTGCACAGAGCCATGGGGAAGGGCTTAGCCAGGGCTGTGACACAGCAGAGCCAAGCTTCAGTGGCACCAGCCCTACTCCCACTTCCCACAGTCCCTGGAGCTGGGCTCAGCCCCGCTGCCCTCCCCAGGGCATCACCCTCCACCTCAGCTCCCGGCAACCGGGTGCCAGACCATGGTATTTAAATGCTGTAGCAGACGTTCTGCTTTCACAGGAGTGAGGCACGGTAGCCTTTCTCCTGTGATCGCTTTCTTTGAGGGCAGTCTTCTCATATGAACATAAGAAATGGTTTAGCTTTTCCCCTCTGAAGGGCAGTGAGAACTGCCACAATCACACAGCAGCAGCGTGCCCCTGCCAGTGCAGGTAGAGATAGAAATGTGCCTGTTAGAGACGCTAAACCCAGTAGAGGGCTTTGAGGGACAAAAGAGACCATCAGGAGGAGTCCGGATGGTCCCTTCTTCACTGGGTTAAGCTGGAGGGAGAAGTGAGTTTTGAATGGGTCCGTAATTGGGGCCTATTGACTCAATGTTTGCAGAAGAACAGGCTGTTGGGGCTGCTTGTGCTGTGTCCCCCATGCATCGCCAGCTGTCACACAGACATGCTGTGGGCTCGGGGGTGGTCTCTGGGTGGGCAGGGGAGCTGTGGGGCTGCATTGTCTCAGCTGAGAGCTGCCATCGCACCTATGTCTGCTGGGTTTCAAAACAATGAGCATAAAGAAGTTAGTCTGGTCCTGTGCTCTCCCACCCAGGGATGGCAGCAGTGTTTGCACACTCAGGGCATTCGCTGCAGCCCCGGGACACCATATCCAACCAGGCTTTGGGTCTGAATAAAAGATGATGAGGCTAGGAATTGCTGCTCTTAATCTCCTGATTACTGGTGGCTTAAAATTCACCCAAGAGTTGGTTTATCCTGTGCTGCACGCACGCTCAGCGCTTAACGTTGCCGAGCTTCTCTATTTGTACAGCCACGACAGGGCTGCAGCCACCTTCAGTGCAGAAGGTGTTACTGAAGATCAGATGCTGCCTGCTCAGACACGCTCCTGGGGAAGGCCCAGGTTCACAAATTTTGCAACCAGTTTGTGTGCAGTGAGGCTCTCAGTTTCGAGTTGTGTGCAGCGGTGGGAAGAAGGGTGGGTAAAACACGGGTCCGTCTGGGTCTTGCTTCAGACCTCCCAGCAAAGCCAGGATTGAGCTTTCCCAGAGCCTGGCAAGACGTTGGCAATTTTTTATTGCAGCACTGGGTTATTCTTCTGCTGCTGCTGGTCCCCGAGCAATAGATGATGAAGCAAGCTATTGTCAGGGAAAGCTGGCCGAAGAGAGGCATCCTCTGTGGAGACGCCCATCCGCCCGAGAGATTTGGCAGAGGGGTTGGTTATGCAAAGCTACTGCCGAGCGTAGAGCCCATGGCTGTGAGTAGCTCCATTGACCTGGAGTAAATCTGGGGAATTAGGCAGGTTTTTGGCCTGTTCCCAGGGAGCTGTATAGACCCACTGTAGGCATTGCCCTCCTGGGCAGAACTGGTGCAGCCTACTGCCTCCACCACGGTTTTCTGCTCCCCTCTTTCAAGCAGGACATTTAATATAGGTCAGGACATGGTATTAGGTGCTTTCTCTTGTTTTTTTAAAATTGAAACTCTATGACTGCATTTTCTTGGACCCAGATCTTCGGTTTGTCATGCCTTCCCACCAGAAATGCACAACCCATGTTTGTATCATATTGCAAAGAGATATTTACTAAATGAGTCTCTGCCAAGGGGTTGGGAAATATGTTTTCATTAAGAAAATTAAACTGACAAGTCCCTGGACAGCACATTAGTTGCATATTTTTTTTTAAAGACCAAAATGCAGCAGCTAATAATAATGATGAAAAGTCTATGCACAGCCAAATTACTAAAATCTACCCTGTGTTTTCCTGGAAAAGAATGTGGAGAGTTGGCAAACTTGGTTGTAGCTGGGTCTGTCGACTGCCGAGTACAATGCTACCACTGCAAGATACCGAGCAGTTCGCAAGTTAAGCAACACCTTCAATCAGATGTGCGTCCCCATTTGTTATCCTTAAAGAATTTCAGCTGTATATATTATAGTAGTACTTTGGCTCTTTGTATTTATTTTAGAGGGCTATACTAAAGAACATTATAAACTGAGGCATGTCCATGCTATATGAACTCCATATGCTGAAGCTTAATTTTAAATGCCATTAAAAAAGCACTTAACATTTACAATATATCAGTCCAGCTACTTTAGCAGCTTGGATGTACTACAGTAAACGAAATGATTGAGGGAAAAAAAGAGATTCAGAAGCTAGATGTTATAAAAATCCCCAATGTAGGACGTTTGCTTGGTACACACAGTAACTGTCAAATTGTGTCCATCTCATTTCTGCTTTTTAATAAATTTCTCCCTTTTTCATTTTCATTTTTAAATGTCATTTTAATGCCTACTTAAAAAAAAAAATTCTTGGCATTCAGGTAGGATTCCTTCTGCAATTTTTTTCAATGTGTGAATTGGGCTATGCATTCACAAATTGAAATGTCCTACTGTATTTATCCAGGTGCTTACCTGTAGGAGGACAAGGTTAAGAGGAGTGCAGAGTTTATGAATGAAAATCAAATATGGACATTGCTAAACCAACCCTTTTTCATCCTGGCTAATTACATGGTAAACATCTGGAATTTATGCAGGGTGGTTAAAAGAGTCAATTGAAATGATTTTGAACAGGGCCCATTTTGTTGCCTTCTCCTCAAGCAGTGACAAAATGGTGCTGCAGATTTGGGCCAGCTCGGTCGGGCATGGAGGCAACGCAAAGGAAAAAGAGGGATAAAGGGGAGGTGGCAAAGTGGTCTTGATGTCCGATGGAGAAATGATATCAGAATTTGGGCTCTTATTAATTAGGGTAATTAAAATGACTCTGAATGTAGCAATTCTCATCCTCCATCCCCTTATGCTGGTGGAAAGGAGAATTCTCTGTTCTGGTCAGTTGCTTGAAGGTTGTGGTGAGCGAGTTTTCTCAAGTGAGTTGGGGTTTTTTACTGGATGAGGAGGAGATTGGGAAGATGGAGTCAAGAAAATAGTTACTGTGAGGATATAAAGAGCCTGATCCTGCAAATCCCAGCTCCTGATGCAATCTTGAGGGCTTGGGAAGCCCATGGCGGACGGGCCATCTCCTTTGGATTGCAAGACCAGACCGTGATGGTTTAGATTGGTTTCATAGTGATAGCTTTACCAGAAAAAATCTTTAATATCGCAAAGATTCTTTAGATATGTAACATGTTTATATATGTTCCCTAATGCTACACTGGCTTACGTGATGTTCCTAGTTTGGTGTTGCTTGCTATGTGTCTGTTAAAGTCAATGTTAAATCAGTGGGATGGGAACATTTTCAGTGTGGAGCCCTTCAGTGTTCCTGGCTTGAGCACAGTTTAATGGGCATACTGTGAGTTTGGGAAACTCAGGAAGGCCAGAGGAGTGGTGACTGTCCACACCACAGCAGGGTTTAACCCTTAGTCTCCCCCCAGGCTCTACTGATTCTCAGTTTTCAGTCTGTTGAAGGGAACACAGGTTCAGCTACTGCATAGGACTTCATGTCATGGACATCGGGAGAGTGTGAATGAGAAAGCTGCATGTGCTTAGGTTCTTCTCATCACTTTTCATGGCAACAAGAAACCTGCATTTTTGAGGTTGCCATGAGCCATGTGGGGCCTCCTGGGCTAGTGAAGGCTCCCTGCCCAAGCCTGCCGTAAGGAGAGATGTGTTGATGCTCCCCATATCCCTCTATGTTCCCCTTTTCCTCACACTGATCCATAACCCACCTCTACATACCCTTATCTGTATTTGTGCCCCATTTTTTCACTGGCCTTGTGCAGTCCATGCTCTGGAAAGAGGGTGTTTATTTCAGCATCAATAGTGTTTTGTGGCTCATTTGTCCTAGCATGACTTCATTACATGGTGGATCTGCCTTTTGGGGGTGCTGCTCCAAGTTTCCAACAGTTCCAGCAGAGCTCCAAGTCATTCACTAACGTGTTAACCCTCTGCTTTTCCTAAGGAGGATGTTTCCTAGTTACAAGGTTAAAGTGACTGGAATGAACCCCAAGACCAAATACATCTTGTTGATCGACATCGTCCCGGCTGATGACCACCGCTATAAATTCTGTGACAATAAATGGTAAGAGAACATTTCAGTTTGCCTTTTTTTTCCCAAAGAAAATTGCAATTGGATCAATTTTTTTTACTGTGTAAACTCAGAAACCATCACACATACCTTCCTGTGGGAAGGATGCCAGCATCCTAGAGCTCTCCTTGGTGGAATAGTGGTAGATACAAGAGCCAGTACCTGGAAGTTAAAACCACTCAGGAGTGGAGGTCTGCTCAGAGGAGATGCTTTGGGCCAAGCATAGGTTAATTGGCTGTGTGCAGGTGTAAGAGGGTAAAGCCACAGCCTGTGTTGTACCAGAGGCTGGACCTTATGATCTAATGCTCCAGTTTGCCTTTAAAAATCAGGTATCTAGGTGCATTGAGAAAAATTTTTAATTCCTTTCTTCTACCATAAAATTTTACTTTTAGAAGATCAAATACAGGGGATAACATGGGGTGCTTTACTCAAAGCCCTGGTTCAGACAAAGGGAGTAGCGATTCCCGCTACTGCAGTCCAATGCCAGATCCAGCTGAGAGTTTTTCCTTTTAATTCACTCTCT
Organism: Dromococcyx pavoninus; assembly: GCA_033558185.1. Classification (NCBI taxonomy): domain Eukaryota; kingdom Metazoa; phylum Chordata; class Aves; order Cuculiformes; family Neomorphidae; genus Dromococcyx; species Dromococcyx pavoninus. The sequence continues at coordinate 423,865 of JAUMJL010000745.1, forward strand.
GGAGTTTCTTTCTCTTCTGTTATTCTACCCTTCCCTGTGCCTTTGATGGTAAAGTTACTGACTCAAGAGGCAGACAGGATTTTTGCTTTCTGATGCATGTTGTTTTCTTTTTTGACTTTTACCCCCGAATAAGCTCAGCAGTCTCCCTGGCTGTGACTATTTTGCTGTACTTTTCCAAAACCCAAACCCTTCCACTAACTGCTGCCTGCTGAAAAGAGGAACGATGGAAAATTTTGTAGTCATCTTAATGGGAACGAGCCTGGTGATGTTCTATAAAACAGTAATAATTTACATAGGGCTGCTCTAGTTTTAAAAAAATCCCTTTTCCATTCCCTTTTGTCCTGGAGTGCCGCTGGGTAAGAAAGAGAAGCGAGTTGAAGGCTCTATGGTGTGGCAGCCACTTTGTGTTTTAAACTTTAAGCCCTAGATGATGGATAGTTGTTAACTCTGTTTAATTTAGCTTTTGCCAGCCCTAGAGCTGTTTCCTCTTTTCCTTTTATTACTGCTGGAAACTCTCTGTTGTTTTTGGTAATATTGCTTTCATTGGTGTTTTATAAGAGGAAAACAATGCACAGTAATGGGGGAGTTGCCATTAAGTGGTGTCTCATGAGTAAGTCCATGAGAGTTGGTGGTGTTGATTTGGGCGCAAGAGGAGCTGGCAGAAGGGTACAAGGGGCAGTAGACAGGTCTGAACTGGGAAGCAGCCCCTTCCCACCAGAGCTGCTGGCTGATCAGGGACTGTGGGAGCCCCACATGACTGCAGAGGATGTACACCCATGCCAGTACCTGCACCTGCACCTGGGTACCTTCTCCTGGGGATGTGTGAGACCATCTTCCCCTTGCAGAATGCATTTGAAGGCTTTGTCTTCTCTAGAAACCTAGGTGAGATTACCTCCTTGACCATGTAGAGACAATGCTCTAAGGAGATGCTGCACAGGAGCAGAGATGTGGTTACTCTGCCAGTCTGTGATGCTGAAATGAGGAGCCCAGAAACCTCATGAGCAGCAGGAGCCTCTCTGAGTCCCCATGCCCCAGCACATCCTCCCAGGGCTGGCAGGAGGATTTCTGAGTTGAGTCCAAGGACAAAACGCTCTCCTGTGTCTGGGCTGGTGACCACTGCTGAGGTGATGCAATCTGTAACTACTGTGTTTGCAGGATGGTGGCTGGGAAGGCAGAGCCAGCCATGCCGGGGCGGCTCTACGTTCATCCTGACTCACCAGCCACAGGAGCGCACTGGATGCGGCAGCTGGTGTCCTTTCAGAAGCTAAAACTCACCAACAACCACCTGGATCCCTTTGGACACGTAAGAGAGGTGTTCTGCAAGGGTTTTGGTCAGAGGTGGGCCTGCAATGCTGAATTTGTGTCTGGACTGGGATGCAGTCAATTTAATAACAAGGACCAGCTTTTATTTTGTGCTGCCAGTGCAACTGGGTGGGGAGTGTTTAATGCTGAGGGAGGGGGGGTTGTTGTTGCTGCCTGCATGCTTCCCTGCTCTTGGAAATGCAGCCTCTGACTTGCTCAGTCGTTGCCTGCCAGATGCCACCGACCTTTTATTTTCAGCCCAGGAACTTTCCAGGCAGCACTGTGGGATTTTCAGCCCGGCTGTTGCTGTGCATGGTGCAGACAGCTCACAGAAACAGGTTGCACAAACTCAGTGTTTTCCAAGCTGGCTTTGGAAGTGCTAAAAAAGATGAAATATTCTATTTGAAAAAACCCTTAATTTATGTGTATTGCAAATGCAGAAGTGGGTAGTACACAGTTATCTATTACAGTGCATTTAATATCTCAGCACAAAGGCCTTTCCAACCTGACAGGCAAAAAGTGCTTAGATAATTCATATAAAATTAGAGACCTGTCTGGTTTGCACTGTCCGAGCTGAAAGTCATGTAAAAATAATCAAACCTCGCTGGCTGGAGGAAGGGAAGACAGAGTTTAAAACCCTTTTAGGTTTAGTGTCATCAGCTCCTACTACTACAGGTAAGAGAATCTACTTTGCGTCATCAAATGTGCTTTTTAACCTGCCAGTCTTCTAAGTAGCAGAAGTCTGGGGGGCAAGAGGGGCTGTGAAAAGGTCCTGAAGAAAGGTGCAGAGTGAGAAGGAGTGTATCTGTCTTGCTCAAAATGATCATGCATCAAGCATCTTAAAAGCAGTTTTTCATGTGCAGTGAATTGCCCTCATGCCACCTGAAGGCATACAGAAAGCATGATTCTGACACAGCTAAATCAGATGGAGCGTTATGGGGTTAACTCCAGAGGCAAGATGACCCTACCAGCTTAGAACACTGTTAAAAATCCAGATTTTTTGCTGTGTTTGTAATATTCTGCAAATTTTGCTCTTCAAAAAGCAAGCACGCTGATCCTGCGCGTCGCTGCCGCGGGGTTTTGGCAGGGTGACACAGTGATAACCCAGCCCCGCACAGAGCCGTCAGCAGTGCCGGGAACTGACCCTCTTCCCCAACCTACTGACCCCAATGAAACATGTGTGAACTTCAAAGACTAATCAGGGCCATTTAATGCTGACGTTATTAATCACAGACGATCTCTCGTCTTCAGTTTAAAGGGGAAAGCATCACGGAAATGAAATGAAAACAACTGTGTTAAGGGTTGCACAGTAAAAATTACATAAAGACCACAAAAGCTGGTGTTTTGGTGTCAGCAGCTGGACCAACCTGTTTGCTTTGCACGTGGCATTTTTTTTACTCCTGTGTTTTTCTCTTGGTTAACTATGTAGCTTAATATATGACTGTTTACATTGTAAAATGTAAATCATAAAACATACAGGATGTTTGATGTGGCCATAAAACAAACAGGATTTGCAGTGTTGGTTTTGCAACTTTAAATGTTTGCTTTTCCTGACTTTGTCATTTTTTAACTGTGATTTTAACAGGAAGATTCCGCCCCCCACCTCACGCCCCCATAAAAACCAGCCTGTTTGTCCTCCCACAAAGCTTCCCTATTGACACAGAGGGAGTTTTGGATAACTTTTTAGGGTGATACCTGCAGCACGATGCAGTGGCCACGCACCGAATGAACCCTGCTCTGTCCCTGTGCGCCACATGAGCTGTCCTGCCTCATGCAGAGCCCAGCATGCTCTGTCTTACACTGCTTGGAAAACGCCTGGAATAACCTGTTTTAAATGCCCAGGTCACTGTGCAGTTCTGACACTGTCAACCTGCCTGGCTAAAAGGGATTTAGCCCCTTCTCGGGCAGTTCCTCATTAATCATCTGCTTTAGAGAAGTGGTACTCCACTTTTTGTTGTGCTCATGGAGGACAACCTGGACTGTGTTGCAGGCAAGTGTGCATTCTCCTAGCAGCTTGCCCTTGAGAATTGCTCTCCTGCTGTTGCATGGGCAGTCAAGTGTCCCTGTGAGGTGTCTGCCCAGCGTGGCACAGTCCTCCCAACCCTGCCCTCCAGCAAAGGCATTGCATTATGAATAATAACGGCTTCTCATTTCTAGGAATTTGTTCCCAGCGATTGCAAACGATCTCTTAAAGCTCCCTAAGAAAAACAAGTCAGAAAACCCACAGGGTTTGTTTGCCTTCTCATGCTCCAGCGGAGCCTGCCTGCCATTTCCTTTTGTCTTTGATTTTCTCCAAACCTCAAAACCACGCAGAGGGATGATTGCTGCAGGCTGCTGCTGGTGCTTTTTTTGGTATGCGGGCAGCTGCCCAGCCAGAGCAGCGCTGGCTGACCCTCCTGGGCATCCTCAGCTGCTGCAGGCACACGCAGGTGTCGTGACGCTAGGCTCCCGACCTGGCTCCCATCGTCCTGCGCTCCAGCTCCGCCTGGCATCCCAAAATCCCTGAGCCCAGCCCTGCGCGGAGCTCTTTGCTGTGTGTGAGCGATCCCCTCCAGCCCCTGCTGCGCTGCGATGTGTGGCTCAGACAGAAACCACTTGCTGTTTAGGGTGAGGAGGGAGGGGAGAGGCACATGGCAAAATATCTTTGTGATAAATGCTCCTTTTCTGGATTAACTTTTTTTTTTTCGGTAGACACTTATTTTGGGCAAAAAAGCAAAGAAGCTCTTCCAGCTCCTCTGCCGGTTAATGTTGAGCATGGGGAGCCGATCCTGGGGTCAGGCTAAAGCGTGCATGGTGTTAAGGGTTGTCTCTCAATAAAGACGTGGTGGATTTCATGGGCTCACCATTGCGGACACAGCTGGAGCACAACAGGCTCCACCCCTGTCCCCAGCCAATGTGCGTGGCGTGAGGGGGAACCAAGTTATCACGATGTGGGACGCAGCTCGTCTAAGCATGGCTCCTGGGTACCTGGATCTCACCTGAAAAACAGACAGGCAAAAATTTCACATTATTTCAATGAATTTGTTGACAAGTGAATCCATGCCCTGGCTTCCTGCGCTCTAATAGCTGCTTAACGTCAGGGACAAGTAGCCCCATGGAGTTCATAAAGCGAAGTGTAGGTACATTTGAGGCTTAAAATAAGTAAGTTAAACAGCTTAATTAATAAGCCACGGAGCTGAAGCCCTTGCTGTAATCCACGGCAGTAGATTGAAGATTATTTACTGTGCTGGCGGGAGGGGATGCCTTTCAGGCAGCGCTGGAAAGCCTCGCTTTCTGACACCCAGCCCATAAAACCCAGCCACCAACCATTCCTCTTCCGTCTCAAAAAACCTCACTCCTGCTTCTTCCACTGGCCAGTTATCTATTGCGGTAAATTATTATTTACAGTCAGAGGCATGGGAGGCATTTTTCAATGCAGACACATAAAAACATGCAGATTTTAAATAAGAAGAAATTAAATGCAGAGCTCTGTAATCTGCCTGCAAACCCCTCTGGTCGAGCAGGTTTTGTGGCAGGTAAGCCTGTGCCCGGCTCATGCACCATGGTCTGAAAATGTGGGCTGTATATGTTCCTCTTGGGGGATTTTTTAACCATGAAAGGCTTCTTTCACACCAGGCTTAACAACTGAGCAATGCTCATGTTGAGAATGGATTAAGAAACCAGCAGCCGCTGTAATGTTTAGCTACGGTGAAGTCTATCTGATCCTAAAAAAAGCATTGTAAGCCATCTATGCTTAGAGTAAAATCTTAATTTATGTATTTTCAAATCTTTACATGCAGAGATAATCAGCCTGATAGAGCCTGAGATTTACATGGGGCTGGTGAGTGACAGAGTTAGTGATTCTGCCAGAGCCAATGCTTCACTCTCTAATGCCACATGAATAATAGACAGTTCCATATACCCTGTCTTCAAAGACAAAAATATTCTCTTAAGTGCCAGCAAACTGTGTGATGGTGACACATCCCTTCCCCATTCCTGCTGTATTCTGCCTAGGAAGCACCTAGCTATGTTTTTCAGATGAAAAATGGGAACGACACCTTCATCATGAACCAGGTTGTACCATTGCAGGTGCTAACAGGTCAGTTAGCCAACACCAGCCACAGGTGATGCACAAAAATAACCTCCTCATTGAAAAGGAGAACACAACGCTTGTCTTTCTTTCGGGAGGTTAGTTCAGGGCATATGGGGAAATATCGAGTGAGTCCTGGTGAGTATGTCTGTAGTGATAAATGCTCATGAATGGAATTCCACTTCCCTCTGAGGTTTAAAGTATGTAAACAGAGGGGTGGAGGGCGCCCGTGAGATGGTCCTTATGGTCTGCGAGCTGTGCACAACGCAGGCAGCTCCTGCTCCTGGCCCCAGCAGGTGAAGGATGCTCAGGGTGGGTGTGAGGCTGCCGAAGGGGCATGAGGAGGGGGTCACTGAAGGGCTTCAGCTCAGACCTGTGGTGAGGTGGTTTTCCTGTGCTCAGGATTTTTTATTGTTTGATTGTTCGGACTTTTCTTCATCTCTTGGCTCAAGGTATTGTTTAAGCTGTTGGGACTGTTCTTTGAAGCAAAAATCATCTCATTTCTTTTCCATTTGCAGTGCTAAGCATGAGTGCCTGGGTTACAGCAGTAGTGCAGATATCTATAATAACCCCACAGCTGCAAGTGCTGCCCTGTGCTTGAGCAGCAGGCAAAACCGTTGAGGGCACCAGGAAGGCTCCCTGCTTCCATGGGATTTCGGGGGGTGCCATCTGCTAATGGCACATAATAATGCACATAAAGGTACTTAATGTACCTGGAGGGGTGCTGAGGACAAGCAGCAAGGGATGGAAACTGCCCCACAAGGGTTAAGCCGTGTCCTTAAACAGGAGGGCTGCAAAGAAGCAGAATCTGTTAATTAGGGCAGACTTTAATTTGTTCTTACACTCTATGCATGACAGATAGGCAGGTGTCCCTGCGCTTGGCAGGGGGGTGGAACTAGATGATCTTTAAGGTTTCTTACAACACAAGCCATTCTATGATTCTCTGATTCTGTGATTCTCTGATTCTGTGGTTCTCTGATTCTGTGATTCTATGATTCTGTGATTCTATGACATGAGGAATCTTTTCAGGCAGCGGTGAGGTGAATAGCCATGAGAAGTGCCGGTTTTTGGTACAGTGTCGGGGAAGGCTGCAGGTCGGTGGCTCCTGAGCTGTCTCCATAGACATGCTGGCAGCACAAGAGCTGAACTTTGCTTGGGTCTTTCTCCTGAAGACCTTTGGAATGGCATTTTCAGTATCCAGAGGAGTTAACGATGAGCTGGTTGGGAGCTCCAAGGGAAGCCCTTCTCATAAGATGCAATACATCTGGAAGAAAACCTTATCTTACTCTCAAGCCCCTTTTCCCCCTGATTTTAGGCAGGCTGTGAACGCTCAGGGGCCCAGCACTTGTAGGCGTGGAGTAACACTGGAAACCAGCAGAGCAGAAGCACATCACATCACAGGTTTCTACTTTTGTTTTTGCTGTCGTTAATGACTCCATTGAAATCCAACCTCTGCCAGAGGAACCAGCCTTTCTCATGGGCTTCTGCAGCCAGGCCAGCCTGGAAAGGGCGATAGCATCACATCAGTATTTCTGGAAGGCTTCAGCTGGGACCAGATCAATTGGAAAATATTTTCTATTTTTACAGAATGTATAAAGATATTCCTGCAGGGTAAAAAAAAAAAGACAATTAATAAAGGAAGTTTAGAAGTGGAGATTGTGACAAATAACAGTAGAAATGTAATTTATCCCCCCCAATACAATAATGCTGAGATTGGTTATGTTAATACCCTGTACCAACCTCGCTCTTTGGCTGCTTACGGTGCTTTTTAATTGCCATTATGAACTTCATCTACTTTTAAAACATAGGGTTATTTTTGTTTCTGAGATGTAACATACTGGAGTTTAAACTTACAGGATATCTGTCATGTGTTAAGTGATATTCCTTGCTGGCTTTACTCTTTAATGCTGATGAGTTTGTTACTTCTCTCAGCATTTATTATCTGCACACTTGGTTTTATTTGATTATCGCTGAATCCTTAGTTTCTCCCCTAGTCTTGGGGTTTCTCTCTCATTTTTCTGTTCATTCAGTTTTAGTGTTTTTCTGTCTTTGCTCATCAGGCCCACTCAAGCACTTTAGTTAGGTTCTTTTCCTACTAGAGTCATAGACTAATTTAGGTTGGAAAAGACCTTTAAGATCATCAAGTCCAACCCTTAACCCAGCACTGCCAAATCCACCTCTAAACTATGCTCCTAAGCACCACATCTGCCCGTCTTTGAAACCCCTCCAGGGATGGTGACTCAGCCACTTCCCTGGGCAGCCTCTGCCAGTGCTTCACAACTCTTTAGATGGAGAATTTTTTTCCTAATCCAGTCTAAACCTCCTCTGGCACAACTTGAGGCCATTTCCTCTTGTCCTGTCAGTTGTTCCTTGGGAGAAAAGACGGAGACCCTCCTTGCTACACCCTCCTTTCAGGTACTTGTGGACAGTGATGAGGTCTCCCTTCAGCCTCCTTTGCTCCAGGCTGATCAACCTCAGTTGCCTCAGCTGCTTCCATTAAGACTTGTGCTCCAGGCGCTTCCCCAGCTTTGTAGCCCTTCTCTGGGCATGATCCAGCCCCTCAATGTCTTTGTTACAGTGAGGGGCCTAAAACTGAACATAGAATTCGAGGTGCAGCCTCACCAGCACTGAGTATGGGGGACAATCCCTTCCCTGTTCCTGCTGGCCACACCATGGCTGATCCAAGCCAGGATGCTGGTGGCTTTCTGAGCCACCTGTGCCACTGTTGGCTCATGTTCAGCTGCTGTTGACCAGCACTCCCAGGTTCTTTTCTACTGGGCAGCTTTCCAGTCACTCTTCCCCAAGTCTGGAGTGTTGCATGGGATTGTTGTGGCCTGAGTGCAGGGCCTGGCACTGATCTTGAACACCATCCCATTGGCCTTGGCCCATTGATCCAGCCTGTCCAGATCCCTGCCCCTCTGTAGAACATCCCTTCCCTCAAGCAGACGAGCACTCCCATACAACTTGGTGTTGTTTGCAAACTTACTGAGGGTGCACTTGATCCCTTCGTCCAGATCATTGGTAAAGACAGAACTTTAAAGAACTGGCTCCAAGAAAACTTACGAATTTTATTTAGATTTTCTTTTCCTTATTTGTTTATTTTATAGTTTGTGGCCAGGCTTTTTCCTCACCAGGTGCTGGTATGAGGCTTATGTGCTGCATCAGCAACAGCCTCCACGCAGCCTTGCTACAGCACTGGGAATCTCCTATGGCTGAAGGGATGGGGCTACAGCAGCTCCCAGGCAAAGTCCTGGCTGGTGGGAAAAGGCACAGCCTTGCTGGCTGTCCCCCAGTTGTCCTCACTTAGAGCAGAGCTGTAGTATTTCTGCAGCAAGAGAGTAGTTTCATGTCCTTATTTTCAGATTAAAATTCCTTTTTTATATAAGATTCATTTTTTATGTATGGGGTTTTTATATATATGGGGTTTAATACATATATGGTTTCTTTTATATATATATATAAGAAATATATGAGAATTTCATATATGTGTGTGTCTCATTACTAATATAGCTTTTTTGTCAGTCAATTTAAAACATGGGTAAAAACTTTTGCCCAGCCCTAAATTTGAAGTCAAGTTTTTAGAACATTGCTAAGTCTTCTGCTGAAAGAATACCCATGAAAAGGTTCTTTTAAATTTTTTTTTTTCAAAAATAATTTTCATCTGTTTTAGGAAATGTCTTACAGCTGACCTGAGAAACAGAGGTGCTCAAAACATTTATAAAACATGATGTGAAATTTTACATCATCTGCTTTGTTCTCACAAAATAAATAAAGGAGCAGAGCTGTGTGCTGCAGGGTCTGGCATGTGTTTCACAGGGATGAAAAGATCTGAGTGTGCAATTTAAATAGCTGGGTAAGAAACGACCAATGGAGTTCAGGGTTGAAAAGAAGATTTACATCTCTTGTGTTAAATCTTTTTATTGTTACATTACTGGTTTATATGAGTCAAATGCCGTGGATTTTAGTAACTTTTAACTAGAATCAGATACTGAAATCATCTTCCAGCTTTGGGTGCGGAGCTGGCCTGGAGAAGGGCAAGTGAAGATGTCACGATGATGCCAAAGACCTTTTCAGTCCCTGGGTGACAGGCGGGCGCGCACCAGCGTGGGGTGGTGCAGGGAATGCTTTAGGTCACACAGCAGTGGACGTCCCAGGGTCACAGTCCTGGGCCCACCCTATCCTGTTCCATTCAGAAACAAATGCTCACGAGCTAGTGTGGAAGGAGAGGTCTTCTCCATGCCAAAGCCATCTTGAGAGTCCAGGAAACACTACCATGAATTTCAGCTGACATTAGATGAAAAAGGACTGAGAAAAAACCCATAAAATAAGAAAAAAATATCCCAGCTTTGGCCCTCTCATAAGGAACAATTTGTCTGAGCTCATGTTGAACCTTTTCCCAGGATTTTCCAGCCTTTCTTTTTTTTTTTTTTTTTTTCCCTCCCCGTTGTTCAAATTGCCAGGACAAGTGTGTGGGTTTGGGAGCCTCCTCCTCGAGCAGCCCGGCAGGGAGCAGCTCCACTGGCTTCAGGGCTGGGGATGGTTGGGAAGTGTCCGTTCCTGCTGTCGGTTGGGGTCCTGCCCTGCCCCGGATTGGGTCTGCGAGGCAACAGGCTTTGAGCAGAGCAAGGTGAATCACTTCCTGGAGACGGCTGAAAATAAATAGGATGAGGGTTAGTTGGTTTCAGAGTGAGCTTTTCAGCTGCTCTCGAGGTTGTCCGAGTGTAGTGTTTTATCTGGTTAAACTCAATGATCTTAAGGGTCTTTTCTGACCTAAATGGTTCTGTGTTTTTTAACTGCTTGCTTTGGGGTGATGCATCTCTACAGGCTCCTGAGGTGGCTGCAGCAAGGGCAGTTGTCCTCGGGTGATTGCACTGTGTTCCCATCACCAGAACTGTCCTGTTTGTCCTGGGCAGCCCAGCTGCGGTGGCTCCTGTGGCACTTCTGAACCATTGACTCATAAAGAAAAGTTAAGTAAGGGATGGCTTATACCATCAAACACTCTAAATATCAATCAAGACAAACTGCCGCAGTGGTTGTGATTCTAGAAGAGCCTTGTTAATCAACACACTATTTTTTTCCACGGGGGAGACTGAATTGTCAGGTTTTTGTTCTGGTCCTTCATGCCCCAGCTCAATGTCCCAGTGTGGGATGAGGGCCAGCCTCAGCTCAAAGGCTTTTTCACTTTAAAAAGAATAGAAGGAAGGAAGAAAGAAGCAGAAAATATATTAAAGTGAGAGATTTTATATTAGTTGTGTGATCCACTGGGAGCAACCATAAAATTATGTGGGTTTTTCGTAGCCATTTACTATTCAATATAAAAAGGGTAGTTGCTATAGCAACCACTGCATCATATGACATTTGATACCTTGGCGAAACAGGGAGAGCTCTTAAATCAACTCCCCAAATTTCATATGAAAGTAAATACATTTTACTGGTGATTTCAAGGCAAGTTTGCTTTGTGACAAGCAATGTGGTACCATTGCCCTCTAAGCTGCTGTGCCCGATCCTGCAAACTGGCAAATGTCTTCAAGTTACTCAGCAGTGTGTGAGATTAGATGCTAAAGGAGTGTGTTTGCCTAAGTAACATTAAATGGAAGGAGTAAAAGACACCATTTTTTTGACATTTGTTGCTGGCTGGGGAATGCCAAAAAAACAAAGTAGTCGAGCTATATAACAGCTTAAGTCCCAGCTGCCAACTGTGTGATCAGCACAAAGGAGGGAGACGCGGTGCGGGGGAGATGTTTGTGTAAGCTCACATTTGCCTTTGGAGTTCATCTCTCGCTCAATCTGGCTCGCACGTGCGACGCTGAGGGGGTAGAAGTGACATCACCCGCGAGATCCGCTGCGGCTCCCCTCGGGCCGGCAGTAACGGAGTCGGGCGGCTGGCGGGGGGGGCTGTGCCGGCAGCGAGGGGGCGTCCCTGTGAGCTTTGGGCTGTGCGTCGTGATGACAGCCTCGGGAGGCAAGAGACTGAAAGTGTTTCTCAAATGCTAGAGGAGATGTCTGGGTCCCGCCCAGCACTGCCCAAGGTGGGGTTCCTCCCTGTTGGGTCTCTATAGCAGGACAGGTCGTTCATTGAAAAGTTTTGGTGCCATCCACGTTGATGCTTTTGAAGAAGGTTGCCATTACCCACACAGAGATTTTTTAGTAGCCATTTTTGTCTCTGAAAATGTGTGTTTTCCAGGCAAAGTGCTTGGGTGGCAACAGGGAGAGATGGCGTCCTTGTGGGGGCCTGCATTGGGATGTCAAACCAATATCGACTTCCTAAATTTGGTGTTGTCTGTCTAATTTGAGGAATCTGGTTGGGGTATCTGTTTAATTTACCTTTTGCTTGTTTGTCTGTTTAAATACAGAAAAATATTTCCTATATACCTAGATATGCCTACACCTGATGTAAGCTGAGCTGTTTCTTTCGTAGGCAGGATCCAAAACTGCAGAGAGAGGCTTTGTTACTAAACCAATGTCCTTCAGTTCTGCTCAAGGAACACTGTTTTCCAGTTTCACTTACTAATATTGTATCCTTGTCCTTTATCACATTGACATTCCCCTCTAACCAATACACCAGTAACTGCTTTCAGTGGCAAGATAAGGCAAATACCACTTCTTTATTAGCTGCTAATCTATTCCAAACTACTTATATTTTGTGCTAAAAACAACTTAAAAATATATGTGGCAGTGCCTGACACTGACTTAATCTCCTTGTGTCTCTGCAATGAAAAAGTTAAATGCAGGAAAATATAAAGTTATTGTTTTAGCATCACTGTTGAGGCTGAGTTCCTCCACCACCTCCTGTGCTGCTCAGTCCTGCCGCTGAATCCCAGCCTGCTCAACACCAACCAGCAGCAGCCGTGCTCTGTCTCGTCAATTAAAATACTTCTCATTTTTGACACAATTCTTCAAGTTAATCTTTCCACTGATGTTCGTCATCAGAATGGAATTTACATTTGTTTTGTGTATTTTTAGCCAGGGACCAGTTTTCCACAGCAGCCTTGAAAACTATTTAGCCCGAATTGTTGGCATTACTCTTTGCTCAGGCACGTTGCTCTGCAGCTAAGGGCTGGGAGGCTTTTTTGAATGATTTGGGAGGCTTTTTTGAATCCTTTGCAGGATTTTTGCATGCATGACACTTAAATCAAGCACAAGGAAGGACGACACTTGTGCAGCCACAGCCTCCCTGCACAACTTCTTGTTTTCAAACCTGTCAAATGTTAGTCGTGAGTATGCGGAGAGGGGTCACTGCCCCCCAAAAAAGATGTGAGAAATCACCCATGGGGCTGATGGGGAGGCATCCCAAAAAGAACCACAACTTTCCATTTTCATCCCCTATCTGACTGCTCTGTAGCTCATGAGTTTTTTTCTTCACCATATGAGAATGTTGTATTTTTATGGAGTTTTCTATGCTGGAAACTGTTCCCATCCATGGTCGTGGACACTGACTCGATGAAATTAACCTCAGCGCTCTGGGTTTCCATGTCTATTAATCACGTTTTATGCTCGGTGATGGCTGTTAGGCTTTGATCTGGCACATCTCAAAGGGGTCTCTTCTCATGGTCCCTGCACTCAGAGAAATTCAGCGCTTCCCAACGTGTACTTACACTGAGACATGTGGTTAAAAAGTGACATTGGTGGGAGGGTCAGAAATGCCCAATCTTGTAAATATACTGGGCTAAATAAAGCCATTTAGATTTCCCTCCCTGCCATCAAATGTCCCACAGATATCACGCAGGTCACAATGAACCTCCAGACAGGTTTGCAGCCACAACTGCAATCCTGAGCATCTGTCAAAAATCCTTTCCTGAATGCTTGTCTCAGGCTCCACAAAGTAACGTCCTGTTCATTTTGGAAATTGCTTGGATGCCTTGGGTTTAAAGAGGTTATGAAACAAAAGAAAAAGATTTTTAAGAGGTTTGTTCTAGCCCAGTGGATACTACTTTGGAGGGAGAATACAGACTATTCATCCAGATCATATCAAAACTTAGCCTCCTTATTTTCCCTTTGGAAATTTCAGTTTAAGATTGTTTTCTTCTTCCTGCTGTTGACTTGCTCTGACTCTGGGAACAAGTAAGCTGTCATTGCTAGACCTGGGCAGGAAGAAACAGGAGGCGAGGAGAGCTTATTTATCAGCTCTGCTCAACTCTTAATTATTGAAAATTAAAATGCCCCTTCTTGTGAAAATCTCAACCCTTTGGTATTATTCATCTTGTCTTTGTTTTATGAGTGGCTGATACATGAAAGCAGAGAAAAGACTCCAAACCCAAACCTGAGCCAACCCTCTCAGATCTTCACCCTGCACATCAACAGCCGCAAAGTGGTTAAGAGACTTGATTCAAAGCTGATAAAATGCCAAAAATTCCTCATTCTCTCTCTCGGGGAGCGGAGAGGGTTGTCTGGAAAATGTCAACAATAAAAATTGCGTTTAAGTGGTATATAATGCAGCCAGCTACTGTGGGCAGAGTAACGTGCAGCCAGATGAAGGGGTTTAAAGAGCACGAGCTCCCTGTGCTACCTCCTATCCCAGCTGGAGTGCACAGACCAGTGCTGCTGCTGCAAGCTCTCCTCAGCAATGGATTGGCACCAAAAAGAAAGGATTCCTGAACACAAAAGCAAATGCCTTCTGTTTCTTAGCAATTCGCATTTAAAATTGGCTAAATTCACCATTAGTTTAAACTATGATGCTCTGCTGCATTGTGTCCGTCCGTCCGTCCATCCATCCATTTAACTACGACAGGTTGAAGACACCACCCATTGCGGTCTTCCCTACATGGCCCTTTGTGTGAATCTCCGTTGAGGATGGACATATCCTTGCAGACTGCTTTGTGCACCCTGGGAAGAGGAGGGGTGCCAGCCTGGCTGGAGATCCCCTCGCCTCTAGGACCAGCTGGGTGCAGGGAGGACAGATCCAATTAGCCAGTTTGGGAGGGTGAAGAATAGATTAAAAAGAGTTATGTCAAGAAAACAAGAAGAAAGCAGTATTTCTTCTTTGCTCGCTAAAAGGAATAAAGACTTTTCTTAAACCCATCCAAGTTCTCAAAAGAAATTCCATTTCTTAAAACCATTTTCTTCTGTAGCATCTGGGCACATCCTTCCTTTGTGGAAAAACAATGCTGCAGGGCCAGGCTGGGATGGGTGAAATGGCCATGGCCGGGGCTGGGGCCATCTGTTCCCTGCTTGGGCAGCCCCACTTGGCCCTCAGTGCTCCATCAGAGGAGCCTTGTGCTAGCCTTAGCCCGGGCTGTGCAATCCCTGCTGGAACTCAGGGCTTCATTGCCTCTCCGAGCCCCAGCTGTAAAAAAGCCCTTGGCCAGCTCCTGCCTCTCACTCGCAGACACTCGATAAGGCAGAAGCTGCAGGGTGGCTGTGAGAGGTGCTCCGACCCAGCCACCCACGCAGAGCCGCTCCACAAACAGGAGGAAAAAAAATAAATCTCCTCTTTTGTAGTTTTCTTTTACCAGCAGATAAAAGAAAGGGAACTTGCTTTTTTTTTTCCTGTCCTTGTGGTTCTGTGATTTTATTTTTTTTTTGCCTCTGCTAAACTGTGTATTTTTCAGCTCAGTAAAGTATTTATTAGGAATCTTTATGGACCAGTCTGTTGGTGAATTATATATATTGTACAGCTTCAGCATGAGCTGGGAAAAAAATTTATGACTTTTTCCCACCCAGACAGACTCTATCCAATAGCAATAAGAAAATGAGGGTTTACCTAACAGGAAAGCTTGAAGTTCAGTTCTGCTTGCCAGAGCAGCAGATACCTTTTCTGTCTTGGTTCGTGTGCTTTTATATGATGTTATTTTCCCTTTGAAAGCAAAGCTAAAACTGAGCACAATTTTTAAAATTGCATTTCTCACTTCAGCATCGATTGTTTTTCAGATCATTCTTAATTCAATGCACAAATACCAGCCACGACTGCATATTGTGAAAGCAGATGAGAACAACGCTTTCGGGTCCAAGAACACAGCCTTCTGCACCCACGTTTTTCCAGAGACATCCTTTATATCGGTGACTTCCTACCAGAATCACAAGGTAGGCTGCTTTTCTGGTTAATTTCTGTTTGTGGGCTTTTGCAACTCTCAGCCCTCTGCTGCCGACAGCTGCGAAATGATCTTCCAGATCGCAGCGCACAGCGATGCTGCCACGGTGCTGAGCTTTGAGGAGCAGGATCTGTTTGCTCGGAGGGAGGGGGAGAGCCTATTGTGCTGCTATTGTGCAGCAGAAAATGCCTGCTTTAAAAGACAAGTTTCCATCCCAGCTCTGCAAGCATTAAGCAAGAGTGACAAGCCAGAGAATGCAGCTAAGGAGCGTAGTTGGGTAACAATATCTTGGCAAACTACACTAGTCCAGACCCCAACGAACTGGCGTGCTCATAAATGCTAAGATGTCATTCAAAACAGCAAGCAAATCTAATAATGACCAGTAAAGCTTGCTCATAAATCTACACTGAAAAGTAATTATAGTATGTGTGTTTAGTGAGACGTACGAGGAATGTAACCATAAAAACCCAGCTAAAAGCCTGCTCTGTGGCTGGCAGATGATGGCAGGAGGGGGTTTGGGTCTGTTTGGGGGGAATATAAAGGACAAAGGGCTTGGTTCTGCACTTTTTGTGTTTGTGTGTGTGTCACAGACACGTGGGGTTTGGTGTCTCTGGTTCTTCTTTGAGCAGGTTGGTAGTGGCAGCACTGGGCAGCGATCCCGTCTGAGGATTTTACTGACCTGGGTTGCCAGCAGGATGGACGGCACTGTGACAGTTAATGGTCACCTCCCTGTGGCAGTGGGTGCACTGTCACCAGGGCAGGAGAGGAGAGGGTGCCAGGCAGGGGATGGCAAGGCTCTGTTTTCAATCCTGCTGCTGATTCACAAGCTCCTTCTCCCCTGCAGTTTTCCTAACAGTGATGTCTGGCTGCGGGGTTGTATGAAAATTAATTGGAGTTCTAAAGTACATTGGGATTCATAAATAAAGGTGCAGAGCAAAGCAGCATCACTGGAGCTCTCCTGTCATCCTGAATGTGACATCTGCCAAGAGTAACTGTATTGGCTCATTTTCTACACATTCACAGGAAAATACTACAGAAACAGGAACATGTGTGAAATTCTTCCTCCCCAATAACCTGACCAGAGCTTTTCCTCCCGAGCAGAATGTCCTTTGATACTTGAAGCATAGGGTCCTTGCAACATTTTGTAATTAGTGAGCCAGTTAAAAGACTCAGAGCAGAAACATGGATGTGTGTGTTATGGTAAAACTGGTGGGGAGGGAAGCAGTCCCTGTTTGGACACTGAAGTGAATCCTGTTTGAAAAGTTGTAGCTGTTGATGTAAGATGACCAGTTGCCCAAATATGGTTAACCAAAAAGACTCAAAAGAGCTTATTTAATACCTACTTAAAATGTCTTGCATGTCAATAGTGCCTTTCATCCCTAAAGTTCCCTAAGTGCTTCGTAAACTTAATACTTCCACTGTCATTTCCACACAAACCCTGCTGGGGGGAAGCTGGCAGCACAGAGCAGACCCAAGAGCTTGTGGAAAATGTCCCAGATGAGCCCTAATACTTTTGGGAAGATCTTTTGAGAGCTGCCCCCACATTGCCCAGTTGTTGCTCTGTGGTCTTGGGGGGGGGATTGATGGAGCACAGCAGGGGTGAAACACAATGATCAGCAGCAGAGGAGCTGGAGGTAAAGGTCTCATCACAACCCCACTGTGGTCTCGAGCAAATCACCATCTCAGATAAATATCTAAAGGATTTTACTTATTCTCCTCGGTGTTAACCATTAAAACATCGGTCTGGGTGTCTTTCAGAAAAAAAAAAGAAACCACTGACTTATTTTAGCTCAGAAATATCCTGCAAGAAGTGTGCTTGTGAATAATTGTCTTTCTAAACAAAAAATAAGAGTCTTGATTACAGCTGAGTGAGGAGCTTGCAGAGATGGAAAGCTGATGATAGAGGCTGCTCCTAAGTACAGCTCAGTGAGGAAGATGCAGGTGTTTACCCAAACTCACTCCAGGGCTGGATGAAGCCAGGGGAAGGTGACAAGGAGGGACCGAAGCTCTGATTCTGCTCGTGTCAGAGAAAAATCATAGTCACTAAATAAAAAAAATCAAATTAAGATTTACAAACCTGGTGATGTGCTGTGGGTTGGGAAGAGCTCTACCCTTCTTGTGGTCCACCAGCTGACTGGGAGCTCCCCTGGAGCCACTGTGGGCTGCAGGAGCAGATAGGAGAATCTTGAGCCCCCGAGGCTGATTAAATTCACCTGTCACCACCTTCCTTCTCCATCACAGATACCATCCAGCTGTTTTCTCAGGAGGTTTTTGGTAAGGGATATTTTTCAACATCACTGAAAGTACAGTTGTTAGTTAGGGCAACACTCTTGCAAAATCATCCAAACACAGAACCTGCTTGTTATCCTTGCTGCTAGAACTGGATGCAGGCTGGTGTAAGCAGAGGTGAGTAGGAACAGAGGGCAGATCCAAGGGCAGGGGCATGGTCAGCAGGGACATACGTGTCCTGGCCTCCCCACTGGTGTCCTGTCACACTCTCAAATCTCCCCCTCCTCATTGAAAAGGTCTTCTCAGTGAAAATTTGATGCCCAAGGAGATGAACCTACCCATTGTGTCCCTTAGTAGGGTGGGATATTAAGAAGATCTGGTTCTGATCTGTTCTGATATGCGTTAGACCTGTCAACAACCTCACTGCCAGAGAGCTTCAGGCATACATTTGTGCACATCTCTGGGAGGCAGACAGGAAATACTTCTAGGAGCTCCTGGGTCCCTACAAATTTTCTGGTGCTGTTCTGGAATTTTCCAGCTCCTGAAACCCTCTCTGGTGATCTAGCACTGAATTTTGTAGCTCAGTTTCTCTCTCAGTGCTGAATACAGAGATGCTGTCTTTGCCACATCATCTTTAGATGGCTCTGCATGTCATGGGGTGTCTTGTGGGACAGGACACCTAAGAACCTACAGCTGCAGAACCTATAGTGCTGATCCATTTTCACATGCTTTATGCTTGTTTTCTTTCTTTTAAAGATAACCCAGCTGAAAATTGAAAACAACCCCTTTGCCAAGGGATTCAGGGGAAGTGATGACAGCGACCTGCGTGTGGCACGACTGCAAAGGTAAGGCTGAGTGGCCCAAGGAGATGCTCTAGTGCGATGGCCTCCTGCCCAGCTTCTTGGGGTCAGGGAGCTGCTGCAGTGCACACACAGGCAGAGTCTGTGGGCAGGCTCTCCCCCACCCTTCAGACCCCTGCCCTGTGCAGAAACACAGCCTTACGGCTGGGCTTTAATCCTCATTCTGCTGCTGATGTGCTGCATCTCTTTGGAAAAGAAGTTAAAAGGTGCCTGTGCCATGAGGGCATGACATTTTATTGTGCTTGAGGGGATTAAGGCTTTTAATGCCAATTATACCCCTGAAAAGCTCTCCCTGAAATTCAGTGACACACTCAATGTTGTGATTCTTGCCCACACCCAGCAGAGTGATGAGTTCATCGCATTTGGCAAAGGGTGTTGAAGTCACTGGATGGAGATGCTCTGGAGAAGCCAAACTAGTATTTCATGTTTCTGTTAATGCTGACAGCTGTCTAACTGGTAAATTTTTTTTCACTTCTTTCAGCAAAGAATACCCAGTAATTTCCAAAAGCATCATGAGGCAGAGGTTGGTGTCCAGTCACGGTCAGCTTTCAACAAAGCCAGATGTTAACCCACTTCATGGGAATCACCAGACCCTTCAGCATTATCAGTACGAGAACGGTGCTCACATGCAATTTGCGGCTTCGGATACTCAAGATCTGCCACTCAACACCTTCACAGCACAGAGAGATTCAGGGCTTTTCTATCACTGCCTAAAAAGAAGAGGTAACTTGAGTTTACAGCTAGAAGAATATTACAATAAATAAACCTAAGAGCATGAGTGCTGAAGGACTTATCACTAATTCCAGTTTAGTTTGGATTAGTCTCTTAGGTCTTGCTCTTCAAAGATCCTGATGTGACCAGAATGTTTTGGAAGGTCAGGGCCCAACAGCTGGGTTTTTGGGCAGTTATTAGTGGGTTTGTCCCAAAGAACCCAAATTCAGTCTCTGAGTCAGAGCCAAATCAGAGTGCATAATTGAAACTGCAGGAAAATTATCTATTGTTAGAATCATCTGAATTAATAATTGTTTGGAGGAGGCCTTACCTATCTTGAGATGCCCTGACACTGCCATTAGCATTAATGGAATTATACACATTCAGCACTTTTCCAAGATGAGGCTATTGACCTTTCCCTCGAGGTCTGTAGATTAGTGAGACTGTAGTAGCTGTGTGTAAGCATCCCTTTCTTCTTGTCCACAAGTTTAAGTGTCCCATTCTCTTCCTTTTAGTTCAGCATCAGAGGAGATCATGGCATGTTTTAAGTTAAACGGAAAAATCTTGCCCAGAAAAAGTCCTTCTCTTTGCATGTCTCATTGGCCGCTAATTTATTTAAGCTGTGAGAATCCTCTGATCATGGGCAAATGAAGAATCTAACAGCACCAGTAATGAGGACTGCAAGGCAAATGTGCAGTTGTAGCAGATGTTTAATTCACTAATTCATCCAGAGACTATTCCTACCAACTAACAAACAGCTGCTGGTGAACACCATCACCATAATCTGTAGGCGAGGGGCTACAGCTTCTCAGCGTAAAGCTGAGGGGAAGGACTGATGACTGGGAAAGGTCTCCTTTATCTGGAAATATTTCTGCAGCTTTTGACATGGATATCTGGGAAATGTAGAGTCATTTTTGTAATGACAGGAAGGCAGGCTGCGATAAGCCCCTTTAAGAGACTTCTTGAATTTGTCAGGAGTAACACTGCAAGAGTGTCAGGGACCTCTGTTATCTGGATGAAGGAGAAGTAATCTCTGATGTGAGTATAGTAGCCCAAGTCACTCACTTAACCTGATAAATGTCACCAGAAGGCTTTGAGGCTGAGGGGATTAGCCTGACATTTGCAACACAATGTCTTTTTGATGTTGTACATTGTTTTTCCAAACTAAAGTGGTTTCACTGCATTAATCCGAAAAAGAGCACCAGTTGTTTAGTGGAATAATCGCAGAACGTATGCTTGGCTTCCAAGGGGACTCCATAAACCCAGCCCTTAGCAGACTGCTGTAAAACGCTGGTGCTCTGGGAGCTGCTCCTGAACCCCTTATTTTTTTTGTTTGTTCGCAGAAAGTGCTCGGCACCTGGACCTGCCCTGCAAACGCTCCTACCTGGAAGCCTCCTCTTCTGTAGGAGACGATCACTATTTCCGTTCGCCACCTCCATACGATCAGCAGATGCTGAGCCCTTCCTATTGCAGCGAGGTGACCCCGAGGGAACCGTGCATGTACTCTGGTTCTGGGGCTGAAATTGCTGGTGTCTCAACTGTTGACGACTTGCCGCCTCCACCTCCCCCCTTGAGCTGCAATATGTGGACTTCAGTCGCACCTTACACCAGCTACAGTGTTCAGACAATGGAAACTGTCCCTTACCAGCCTTTCCCTGCTCATTTCACTGCCACCACCATGATGCCGCGGCTCCCGTCCATCACGGGTCAGGGCTCGCAGCCACCAGGTAGCAGCCACTTCAGTGTCTACAACCAGCTGTCCCAATCTCAGGTCCGGGAGCGCGTTCCTTCTTCATCTTTCCCGAGGGAAAGGGTGCACCCGTCTGTGTGCGAGAGAAAGCCCCCCTCTCCACACCTAAACGCGGCGAACGAGTTCCTGTACTCGCAAAGCTTTTCCTTGTCAAGGGAGTCATCGCTGCAGTATCATTCAGGGATGGGGACTGTGGAGAACTGGACTGACGGATGATTCTGAGAGCCAAGCAATGCCACAGCCAACGTTACTGCTCCAGGACAGTGTTCAATCAGTGTCGATACCTGTGGGTAACTTGCACTTCAGTGAGACAAATGTGCATTTCCAGAGGGATTTGTGTGGGTGCAGAGCTTGTACCTTCAGACACGCAGAGAATTACATCTCCTGTTTCGGTGGGCTGGATTCATCAGTCTCTTACTGACTCCCGAATAAATTAATTGTCATAACTTTGTTTCTGATCCAGTAGGAACCATCTTCATGACTAACAAGTGAAGTAGCTGGTCATTACCTTTTGCTTGTAATATTAAACATCCATGAGCAAATTTTGGTTATTTGGGAAACTTCACTTTTATTGGTACTTGGTTCGTGAAGTCACAGCATCCCAAAACTCAAAGGAAAAGCTGTTCAGTTGCATAGTTCAAGGACTGCTGTAGCAGCACTTCTTTAGCTCTTTTGATCTGTAGGAATTCCTTCTTCCTCTGGAAGTGATGGAGCCATAGGAGCGCAGGGGCCAGCGGGGAGGCTCAGCGGTGGAGTCAGGGAGCTGTGGTGCCGCTCCAGCAGCTCCCCAGCGCAGCACAGGGTTTGTGCCCCGGCACAGAGAGGAGAAGGCACCAATGCACAAATGTCTCTTCTTCCCCCCCCACCCCACCATCATTCGTGGCTGTGGGAAACTAAGAAGTGAAGCATTATGCCTGAGGCCAAACAGCAAATTAATTGCAGCATTAGGAACAGACCCAGTGTCTTCATGCTCCCATCCATTGATTGAATCACACTTGCTTATTGCAATATATTAATGAAGTTTGAGCTTAAAAGTTGCTAATACTTTCCAGAAACGATTTCTATAATTGCTGGTCCTTGATTTCTTTCATATTCAGCTGAAACGCGCCTTTTGTGCTATGTTTTTTTCTTTTGCAGCTAACTCGGAAAGAATTGTTTTCAGCATAAAGGAGGCATAGAGGAATATTTTCTTAATCGTGGGGTGGGGTGGGATGAGTTCCCACTACCTGTCAGGCTTTACAGTGTACAAATGTTTGTAGAACAGGTAAAAATCTGTAACCCGTGTATACATTGCTCCTATTGTTTACTGTGGAAGTATCTTGAACTGACTCCTTCAGCACTGGCTTTGCCTACCAGAGCATCCCCACGAGGTCAGGAGGGATCACTCCACAACAGCCACGGCACAGAATGGCCTCGTGTGGGAAAGCAAACTGTGCTCTTTATGGAGCAAAACTCCCATTGCCTTCACCCAACAAGCTCCTGAACAGGAATGCGTCCTCCTCTGGTCTGCAGTGTGTCCATCCTGCCAAGCTCCACGTGATGCTGTCCCCAGGGATGGCAACACGGAGGTCACACGGAGAGTTTGGTTCCACTTGAAGAGCACAATATTTAAGCTTTCATCATGCACAGAGGGGGTTTCCCCCCCTGCTTCCCAAATGGGCAAAAGCCAAAAAAGCTGAAATACAAATTCAGAGGTCGGGATGCACTTCTGCGGTTTGATGAATCCATGAAGAGAGGCTGATGGATGAGGGTGGCTGCTTGCAGTGAGGCAACCCTGAGGCCACTAAAGTGGAGGTCACGTTTCAACCAGGACAATCTCATACATCCATTCAGCAGACCACGTGTATGACCGGTGCGGGCTTCATAATCAGATTTTGGAAATCACCACAATTTTGCATGCTGAATAGCTATTTATATACATATATATATTATATATATATAAAAATATATATATATCACAAATGCAGGCCACGTGTCCAATTCAGCTTTGCTTTTTACAAATGAAATACATAATAAAAATGAATGTTGCAAGGTTTTTTTTTTTGAAAGACATCTATTTAAGATTTTTTTTTTTATTACACACCTTTGATGTAAAAACTAAGAACTGGTTAGATAAAAACCTTATATACTACAGATAAATCTTTATTAGAAACCACATTAGATACAGGCGGTATGGAATTTTTAAATGTTTGTTACACAGCATGGACATTTTATTTTACATATCAGAACATAAAGTAATTTTACTACTACAAGCTGTCTCTGGGTGCATTTCAATCATTAGTATAAAAATGTTCCACGGTGAATTACTGGATGGCTCCTCTCTCTTATGTCTCCTATTTTCCAATTATACCAGTCTCCCATTTCCCAAGATGCACACTTGACCCATTTCTTACCATATCACAGCCACACTGTCAAACTTTAACTCTCCACAGCAAGAGTTTTGGTTGTTTCTTCTTTTTCTTTCAATGGACACACAAATGGATCTGAACACACCAAGCACTACCAGGCTACTTTCAAAGCAGCCACTGCCTTGATAGCAAGAGACCCAAAATGATGTTCCTGTACTTTTGTGCAGATCAGCTACCACAACTATAGTGAAGAATTAAAGGTTGGAGGTGGGGGGGAGAGATCTGAGGGTGTCACTATCCATAGTCTGAAGTGCTCAGTTCATTTCTCATAGTGACACTGAATCAACACTAAATGAGACAAATGCTGCCACTAAAACCTAAAAATGAATGGGGTCAGCAGCCCCAAGTCCAAATGACAAGCTAGACTGGACCTTTTGCCTGTTTTACAAAAACAATTAACAGAATAACAATGTCATTTTTAATGAATCATCAATGCTTCTATTTTTTATACTTTATCATATGCCTTCTGCTCATTAGTGAATAGTAATCGATTTATGGTGGTTTAAAAAGTTAACTCCTTCGAGAATTGTTCCAGTGGCTTTCAGTTAATGCAGAGGATGCAGAGGAGACTTGAACAAGTAATTAACCCAAGTTTTAACTTGTGAGCACACAGCAGGCTCTGCTGTCAGGCTTTGTAAAAGGCACAGCCGTGGCTCTGTCTCAAACTGGAGCTGAGCAAGTGCCCCGTGAAACCCTACAGCAAATAAGCTTTTAGTTATAAAAATAGTACACGATGCTTGGGAGTACAGGACCTGATTGTAAAAGGCTGAATTAGCACATAAATGTGCAAAATTTGGATATTTGTTAATCTGGTCATCTGTGCTCCTTTTATAGTCAACGGAGAGCGATCAGACATTTAGATTAAAATGGGATGAATCATTCTCTAGTGATGATCTTTTTCCACTGAGAGAGGAATCTAGCTCTAGATTTCCCTTTCCTAAATGGCTGAAGCTAATTGACAAAAGCACGTAGATAGCATTAAATAGCAGTCAGCTTACAAACCACATTGGACCTGATCACAGAGCCATTGCAAAATTCTAACCTGGTTTAGTGTCCGATCTCCGGAGCAGGGTGGTGGCATTGGTCTGGCCAGATGAGGTACTTGGGTTCCACTTCATTTCTTCTGCATTTCACATCTGGGTAGGTTTGGCAGCTGTTGAGTGTGCAACTCCCTGTCAAGCACCCGGCGGGGCAGCATCATTCCCAGTGACGCCTGCCTGGCAGCGCATGGCCCAGCTCTGGGAATTCGGAAACAGAGAACACAGCAACATCGAAGGATCCTTGAGGATTTGGGACTTGCCCATTTTGGAGGCAAAAAGTCAATGGTCTGTTTGTTTTTCAAATCAGAAACGCTAAACTGCGGACACCATTAAAAAAAATAATCCCAACAACCTGCACAGCATTAAAATAGATCAAGTTTGCTTACTGTGTCAGGGCTTGATTTACTGCAGTTTAAACAGTTTTTACTTCCCAAGAATGTGGAGAACTTCATCTGTGTGGAGGCTTTTTCAGCTCTAGCTCTGGTTAGATGGCTTGTTGCATCGTAGCAGGGAGTGGCAATCCAAGTGCAGAAAAACTTGGGCCATTTCAAATCAGATTAATGTAAAAATTAGCAAGTGAGGAAAACTGGGATACACATGAGGTCTGTTTTCCATTGATGTATTCTAATCTCTAATAAAAAGCTAGGGGAATTTTTTATTCTGTTTTTCTTTAAGGTAGATGTCCAAATTTAATATTGGCACAAGCAAGCTTAGCTTCACCGAGTCCAACGGTGCTTGTGCCAGCACTGAGTTTGGACTTCACTCTAAATAGAACAAATATTTGTATCAGCTTGCTGAGTATGTGAGTAATATGAATATTTGCCAAAATTTAAACAAGCTAAACTTCAGTCATGCCAAAAGCCCCACCATTCAATTTGGTATCATTGGCAGCTCACAGGCTCAAGAGAGGCCAAAGTCTGGAAGAGCTTGGGTGTTTTTGGCAAGCACTGTTTTTTTTTTTTCCTCTCTCTCCACATTTTGGAAAATTTGTGCCCCTCTATTAATTTATGATGTCATTAAATAACTCTTTTTGCAGCTTGTATAGAAAGAATGTTTCTTTTGAAGATGATAACTCCCTTGAGGATGGTTATAGTGAAAAATTCCTGCAGGAGGAAAAAAAACCTCCTCTCTCCTTGACCACTCATGTTTCTGCAGCAGTGTTTGAACTGCAAAAAAATTTAAGGATCTGCTCCAAGGTGGTGCCATACGCTTGGCTGTGACAAAAGACTGCTTAAATTCAATGTGATTTGAGGGGTTTTATTGCTGTGATAGTAGACTGGAAGAGAAATCACGAGTCTGTGACCTGCTGGTGGAGAGAATAAAGTTTTGAACTGATTTCCTTTCCACAAAATACAGGATCTATATTAAAAATGAAAGAGAGGAAAATATTGGGAATGGTACAACAAAAGCAAGAAGTCTTGTCCAACACGAACAGTATTTTAATGTGAAAACACTGTCACGAGGGAAACTGCCCCTTGGGCTCTGCCTATAAAAGAGTCACTGTAGGCATTGCCGTTCGCATGGCAGCTTCAGGCTGGGATTCACAGCCCCTCCTCGCACCGGCGCTGCGTGGTACAGACCCGCCTGGGCTGTGCTCAAGCCAAAGCTAAGCTTAAAATTAAACTTGGCACAGGCTGCCAAGCCCTGTTGAGAAATTCCTTGGGTAGCAACAAGGGAAGCGAATTCCCTTGGACCTTCGTGCTGTGGTGCTGGGTGGTTACGGTCGCCAGGTAAGCCCACGTACCTGCCTTCGGTCAATTACACCATTACTCCTGGCAAACACACCTGTCTGACTATTTTTGAGACTGACTTTTCCAACATCACGGTGGATTTACACAGGGTGTGCAGCAAGGCATCTCTGGGCAGAAAAAAATTGCACTCCTGATCCTGAGTCCACCTTTAGACCTGGGTACTGAGAGAAGGAAATAATAAAAAAAAAATATATTAATTAGTGCAAAGTACTGATAACAGTAGTTTGATTAAAATTGGGATAATTTTTATTTC
This sequence comes from Dromococcyx pavoninus, assembly GCA_033558185.1. NCBI lineage: Eukaryota > Metazoa > Chordata > Aves > Cuculiformes > Neomorphidae > Dromococcyx > Dromococcyx pavoninus. The sequence continues at coordinate 450,266 of JAUMJL010000745.1, forward strand.
TGTTAATTAGAAACTTGTTTGACAAAAGAAAAGCAAAAGCCACTGGAATGAGAACAGGAAGAATATCTACAACAGGTCAAAAAGTTCTTGCGCCACAGGAAAATACTGATGGGTAAGGGGTTTGAATGAATATTCTGCAAATGCCAACATCTTTCATCTAATTTTTTTCATTGCCCTTTTCCTTAGTTTTCAGGAAATACTAATTTTTGTCTTTTGGCCATACATTGTTAGAGTTTTGATGAATATTTTCACTGGGATTGTATTTACAAACTGGCGGCGGTTTAATTCTTTTAAAAAAGAGAATTGTGTGGAACGTCAGCACCATTTACTTGGACACCAATTATTTTAACAATTATGAAAGACAAAATTTGACAAATGTAGCTTCTAGTTGGGAGGTTTCCATTGATGTCAGGAAACAGGGCCAAATTTTTGTAACTAAGCCTTAGGCACTGCCAGGAGGAATGGATGATTCCTTCCACAAGTATTTACTAGAGAAAAACACGCGCAGAGAACAATATGTGCAAAAGTCTCTCCTTAACAGCCTCTTTCTTACGTAAGGCAGACAACAGTGTGTGCTGCAGCTCAGCATTCAGCAGAGATGAGAAAGAATATTTTCACTTCTGTGTGCCAAAATCATACAGCTCAGTCCTGTTTCTGTTGAGGTCAATAGGAAAACTTTTACAGACTTCAGCAAAGCAAGACCAGCCCTCTAATCTTCTTTTCAACAAGCCCAGCCTGCAGTCTTGGCTGTGCAGTTTAGGTACAAGGCACAGAGTATTTGAGTTTGATGGATGAGAGCCACATTCTGCAAATTATAGTTTATTTATGCCCAGTGTATCTGAGGAGCTACTGAGAGAATAATAAAATTTTGAATCTAACATGTTGTATTGTATTTAAAATCAGTTGTGAATCTAATATGCAAATGGATATCTGAAAACATAAGAATAAGACTCAAACCATTGATTATTCCCACTAAATCTTAGCCTGAAACTTTAGAGCAGATTGCCCCGGACATGAGGAATCAATCATGAGACATCCTGGAGAGGTGATGAACTTGCTTTGTGCATCAGAAATAATAGGAAACAGTCTGCATGCAGTGGATACCTTGACTGAAAGCAAAGGTGATGGCTACTGAGCAAGAATGTGCAGGACAAAAATGGAAGTAGGATAGGGAATCAATTCAATTTAAAGTGAAAAATAAAAGTAGCTACAGTGTCTTATTGATTAGACATCTTTGAGTAAGGGTTTGGTCTAAGACTTATTTACAAGAACACCAAAGATGACCGAGAAGAGAAAGACATCAAAGATTTTACCCATATAAAAATTCTGTTTCAAATGAATCTGCATTCTTCCTTCCCATCCTTCTTACGGAACAACCAGTTCAAAGCTTGGATATCTTTCCCCACTCCCTCACCCTTTCCTTCCCCCCATTTATCATTATGAAGGCAAGTAGACAGGTTAGAGGCAGGAAAAACTTCCACTGGGATTTCTGCCCAGTATCACGGAGCAGGACTAGATTTACACTCAGCATTAGATCAGAGCAAGCGTTAGACTGGAGCTACATCAGTGCTTGGACAACCTGCAGTTTTTCTACATTTCTTCATCAGTAACATGTGAGGAGAAAGGGGCATTCAACTCTCTGTACCAACATTGCCAAGCACTTCAAGACTGGAAGGTGTCAAGGAGGCTGAGGGGTGTGCTTGAAACAGTGAGAGGGCAAATCTCATACTTCAACATATACAGGATATTTAGAGCAAGGCAAGCGAGGGCTGGAATAGTGATGTCTTGGGGTCCACTGACCACCTGTGTGACACAGAAACTTGGGAGAAGCAAGGACTTTAAATCAAGCACCTAGAAACAGGAATATCCTGAAGCTCTGAGAACCCAAGGGGAACAAGGAGTGATCCTGCATGTCCTGTGCTAGGACACATCCCACGAACGCATGCCAGCGTGTTCCCAGTGGGACTGGATGTGCTGCCGCCAGCACAGCGGGTGGCTCAATGCCTACCACAGACATAGCTCATTCTCCTACAAAAACACTAAGCTGAGTTAAAGACTCAAATCAGTCACTGTTAAGTCCTCATTTAGACCAGCTACTAATGCAAATCAGCACATATGAAGCTAAAAATTCATACCTGTATTCCTTTTAGTTGTGGTTTCAAAGGAGAAAACAGCTTCAGCTGTAGACTAAGAACTCCTGTGAAATTCAGGATTTACAAATGCTTATATACCCAGCAATAATTCAGTCTACAGTCACTAGTGAGCAACTTAGCTTTTGTTTTGCTTCTCTCATGCGTAACATGAAAATAATATTCACTCACCTCTGAGAAGCAATTAATTGGTTTGTTTGAAAATCAAGTTTCATCCTATAAACACTGCAAGAAAGGAAACCAGGAAGTCAGTAGCCAGGAACTAAATACAAGGAGAATGTGAACTGGAAAACTAAAAAGAGGAGAGAAAGAAAATAAATATAAAACTCCTCTTCTTGCCAAAGATCCAAAGCAACTGGGAACACGCAAATGAGCTGCCTGAGGATGTGACTGCCACAGGTGAACGCAAGCGACCCGAGTGCAGGTACACACAGCACATCAGGTGAGCGTCACAGATCAGTACCTTTGAGACTGGGACCCTCGCTTACCACACCCACATACTGCAATGTTTGGCAGTATTGGATGAGACTATGGATTGTACATCCTGAGACATCACTTAGTGTGAAGTCAACAACTCAAGGGCTTTCTTGTTCTAACCGCTTCTGTTCTTGCAGTATCTACAGAACTATGGGTAACACAGCCGTGCTTTTAATAGTTTGAAAACCAGGTCTCTGAAAATGTGCAAAAAAGGAGAAAAGTAACTTTTATCCTATTTAAGACGGACTAAATATCCTTTTTCTCCTGGGATGTCTTATTACTTCTTTGATAAAGTTTCAGTTTTACAGGTATATGGCCAGCCCTGATCATCACATTGATGCTAATAAAAAATTCCTATTAAATTCAAAATGACAGGGTATTCTCCTACCACATATATTGTATGACCTTTTCCTGACAGGATAATATAGTAATAATTCCTTACTTGGCTCCAGCACTACGCTCAGATGTTTCCTTGGAAATATTTTGTTCCTTTCTGTTGTTTCTTATTGCAGACTGAGAATTTTTTGTGCAGCAATGCTTCTCTGAATTGGTTTTCCACAGCCTCGCTTCTTTTCTGCCCTTCCCAGTTTTCCTTTCCATAGATGCTGAAGTGCACCATTTCAATGAATCATGTTTTCTTCTAATAAAATATTATCTGAGTTCAGTGCCAAGGTCCAGATTTCTATGAGATATTTCAGAATGAGCAATAAGTACAGCAAAAATGATTTTTTTTCTTGTTCTGTGAATTTTTCCCTCCCTTGTTTTTGAGGGGTCAGAGACTCCTTAGAAGCCCAGCAGCATTAGAGGAACTGAGCAACTCATTGCATCTGTAGTATTTTGTAATTTTAGTCTCATTTAAGAGCTCCCTTTTCTGCTGGAGTCCATTAGGAAGTAAGTTGATTGTTGCTGTCCTCCTTGTGCAGGGCCATCAAGAGCTGGTTCAGTTCTTGGCCCACCAAAATCACTGTCCTCTTATTGCTCTGACCTTTCCCACCCCTGGTTCCTAAAGCATGCTGACAGGGAGGCAGGAGGCAGCTGCAAAGGGTCAGAGCAGAGGAGAAGGAGCAGGGGCCCCAGGGTAAAAGAGTTTTCCTGAGCCCTCCAGGCCCAAGGGAGATTGTTTTTGTTATTGCTCTCACCCTCCCGCCTTTCCTCTTGGCAAGAAGGTGACCCAGCACCCACTAAAGTGTTCAACCAAATACTATGGACAGTTACGACCCAGAGCAAAGCTGAGCCAGGCTTCCTGGCAGCATGCATGGAGAGTTTGGGATTAGGGATATGGTTACTGGTTATGGATGGCCATTACCCAAGCACCTTCAGTAGAGGGATAAAAGCCAGTAGACAGCACCATAAGGCTCCAGCTTATAAAAGTCTATAACTTCTCAGCAGGGGCACAAAGAAGAGTTGCTGTGTACGGCCCCCCAAGCCAGCAAGCCAAACAAAACTCATTTGTCCTGGCGTTGCACAGATAACTTGGCTGTCTGCACAATGAGCTTTGGGTATCCTCCTACGTAAACAGGCAAGATCTCCAGATCTTCAGGGCATCAACAATATGTCCTTCATGTATCAGTGCAATGCCTTGCATAGGGGAACAACCGGGAATTACAAATATAAAGTGATAATAAGGGCTGTCCACACATTTCATTTAATAGGGTACATTGTTTTTTTCAGTATTACTGAAAATCAATAAAATATAAATGAAATAAAACCTATTACTTTACTTACTGCTAATAACAGCCAGCTACACTGTCCTTGAAAGCCACATATAAAAATATTCAAGAGCTTTTTTAAAACAGCTTGCTCTATGGTAAAACTCTACAATATAAGTGAGATTTCTGGAGATGTTATCTAAATTGGTCCTGTTCAAATGCCTTTCTGATATTTAATCATCACAATAAAAGTTAGACTGCTTTTGCCTTTCCATCAGAAACTGGTCTTATATGTTTTGCTAGTCCCACTCTATACTGGCAGCGTGGTGTCGTGGTGTATAATTTCATAGACACAAAGACACTTCACTACCATAGCTCTCATTATTAAACAATATATTTTAATTGTCACCACCTTTCTCATAAGACATGGGCCAAATCCATCCTTATTGGCTTCAACTGAGCTACACAAGGGATGAATTTGGCTCAATATGTATAAAAATACAGCAACTCAAGTAATAAAAAGAAATGTTTGGGTTTCTTTTTTTATAGCAGTCAATGCTTTTTGCCATAAGAACACACATGCCTGGCCAGTAAAATCCCATGATAAAGGACTAAAGTGTTTAAGACTTCATATGCAGAATAGCCCATGGTGTTTAATTACAATAGCAAAAGATGGCATGTTATAAAAGCATTTCTTACCTGGAGAAGGGATCCATGCTCTCCAATGAAGCTTAATTACCCACGACATGCTGAGTTTTTCCCTCCTGGCAATAACCTCTAACACCAATAACTCTGCTATTTCTTTTGACATCTGAATAGCTGAATATTGTTAATTTTTGTTCTAATTTCCTTATTTGGATTATAGCCTTGCAGCGTTTTACTTCCGATGAGAGTCTTGAACGTTGTAAGAACTTCATTCCTGGGACATTCCTTTTCTTTCTTTCACTTTTCCCCTTGGAATTTTGCTCTCTCTCAGCCCTCCTCTGGCACTCCTGATCCCTCATCTCTTTATGCCTTCCAAGCATACTTGGCTCCAGGTGTGCATTTATGCATTTCCCCTCTTGTCATTGTTTCCTGCTGCACTAGAAAGGTCTCAGCTTCATCTCAGGCCCAGAAGATTCACAATTCTGCAGCATGAATTTACTTACAACATTAAAGAAAATTCCTTGCCTGACTGTAAGTCCCAAGTGCTCCTGAGTCATTGGTTTTACAGTGCTCTCACACACACAAACACAAATCCACACACAGGGCACAGAGCAGTAACTCTGAAATGAGCAGCAGAGCTTACAGGGAGTCATTCTTGCACAAAAAAACCCTATCCAACTGATATTATTTTGGGGAAACTGAGTCTTCATTATTTATTAAGTTCTATTAGATTTATAGCTCAGATCTGTGTTGAGCTTTTATTAATTCATAAGGAGAAGATTAAATATTTATATAGAAAAATCTGCTTTTTTTCAAGGTGGGGAGGAAACCTCTCCCTTGGAAAATGATGTGATATTGAGCCATGATTTAGAATCATCACCTGCGTTATCCTCCTCATCCTCATGCCTGCATCCTCGCCTTTTGATGAAGTCAATTTCCTGAGTGCATGTGAAAGCCTGTGGCTGCAGCCTGGAACAATCCTACCTCAGTGCTTCCCTTATGTTGTTGATCCTTTAATTTCCTCCAGCTGACTCCTGCAGGGGACTAGTTCGAAGTTTTATGCTACTCTTTTGGACTAATCATTTACGAGTGACTTAAAAAAAAAAATCACTTACATAGTGCTACTGCTAGATAGAAGGGTTACTAATTGGGATGGACTTGTAGCCAAATGGCAACAAGGGTTTAACAGCAATTCGTAGGAACCTAAAAATTCTGCCCAAAGCTTTATAACCAGACCAGTTATTTAGAATCTTATTCTGAAATTACGCTCGCAATCCATAAAATACCTCTGCAGTGCAAATTTTCACACCTTGAGAAACGAGGCTAGCAGAAAGTCATATAAAACTGATTAATAGAAGAAATCATAATATCAAGACCTATTCTGATGGTTATGAAAGTTACACACAGAACTTTCACCACGGGACCCAGTTCTAGGTGTTAAACCCACAAAATTTAAGAGTATCTGAAATTACCGATCTGAAAGACAGACCATGCTGGATTAGAAGTTTGTAAATATGTGCCTTAGGGGTTAACTGTTGACTAATGACAAAACAGGAAACCAGATGAAATACAGAAGGGACATACATTAATTTCTCCAAGATTACTGATGTTAAATCTCAGTGAAATGGGAATCAAACCAGTAGTTTTATTATACAAGAAAAACAATATTCAAGTAACATTACTTTTGTGATAAAATCTATTACGTTCCAATTTAAAATTGAGTCTGATGCTCATCTCTTAGACAACACCCCTATTATTTTGTTTTATCAAGTTAATTGCCTTATCACAGATACCTATCCTTCCAAATACATTTTTTTTAAATAGTGTAACTTTTTTGAGCTGTGCTAATGAAGAATATTGTGACAGCAGTGACCCAGGCTCAAATACACAGACAGGAATGGTCAATTATAATAATTATTTTGGAATTTGTATACATTAAAAGTGTTAGAATTATCGAAGAATTTTTTAATACATCAAAGGATAGATTTATACATCAGTTTGATGTATTTTACACACCAGCTACCACGATGAACTATTGTTAAATCTTAAAAACAACTCAACTACATTACTTAAAGTGAAAGCAAAGTCACACTACATTTTCAAGCCCAGAAATGGGTTCTGCTGCTGTTTCTGGTTGCATCTGTTAGCCTGGCTCAGACTCTCTCACACAGTGGGTAATTCAACCACTTCGCAGAGTCATGATAAAAATCTGAGATTCGATTAAAAAATTATTCTGGTGTAGCAAAACAAATGTATTCCAAACTAGTTTAGGAAACAGAAAGGAGGAGATAGAAAGGCTGAAGTGATCATTTATATGAATGGTTGTGTATGGTAGAAACAGAAAAGCAGCAGTCGATTTATACGCTGCTAATTCCTTCCTTAGACGATCAGACTTAGACTGGTCTGATTTCAGCAGGAAAATCTCTGCATAGAGATCAGCCCTGGTCTCAAGCATAAGATCTTAATTATTTGAAAGGCATTTGTTTTCATAGCTTTTTTTTTTATGTGTCCAAGTCGATGGCATTTTAATGCCTTATTAAATGGTTGTTTTACAGCAGCCCGTCTGTTCAGTCTCTGTGCCCATGTCTGTACTTTGTGCTGCAGGATTTTACCTTTCATGCTAGCCAAAAAATATTTTCCAAATTCCCTATAAAAGTTTTTGATATTTCCTAAGACAAATAGAGCATTTTTTTTTACATACTCTGAAATGACATTGATATGGTAGATATGACATCTATGGTTCTCCATTTACAGTGTGCTTGCAAAAAAGGTGAAGGTTTGTGTTCATTAAAGGGATATGATGGCTAGCTTGGGCCCAACTTTATGTGACTTTTTTAATTACATAAAGAATTGCAAATGTTTTCATTTCTGTTTTTCTTTAATTCAGTTTAAATCTGAGCAATACAAAATATGTGAACATTTCCCTACCATGTTTTTAGCCCAGACAATCCAATTTGTGGGTCCCTAAATGCACAAGAAATAAAAATTGAATCAATTTAAACTTAACCTGAAACAACATTAAATTGATGAGAAGTTTTGATATCAAACTTTGAAGGGCATATAAGATAAAAAACCATTCACATGAAAATTAAGGTAGATTTTAAAAGTATACATTTACCAGCATTCTGACAACAGTCCCAGTGAAATATTTCTTAAACATATGGTGAAACCTTTGCTTTGTTGAAGTCAAATGGCAGAACTCCCACTGACTTCAATGGGGCCGGAATTTGTAACCAGGTAGCTCTTTCCCATCACACATACACAAAGGTCCAACTGCCTCTCCACTTGTGCTGAAGAACAGCTTTATCAGAGTTGGCATTAAATAAGAGTCCTTTACTTATTATCTTTACTTGTCTTATTAGCCCTGATGAATATGTGGTACAGATCAGCAAAAATCTTTTAAGATAAAGTATTATCTAAATTGCCTGTTCTCAGTTCCTGAGGGTTCCGTAGCAGCAAGCAATAATGAACAGACGATGGAAGCAGCCAGACCTACAAAAGAAATAGTATTTTAAAAGTACTGTACTTAAGGGGAAAACGGTTTGCCTTTGTATATAAAGAGCTCTATTCATTAAAAGAAGTTTTTACAAATGTGGTTATTTCAAATAGTCAAAAAGTGTGAAATACACTTAAAATGAGTAAAATTTGTGGGTTTTCCTATGGGTTAAATATGTGCCATACCAATAAAGCCCTCCTCACACCTCTTCCTAACCCATAGTCTTTGGCCTCATTCTGCAAAATGTTTAGAATTGAGGGAGCCCAGTGCTTTGCTGGAAAGGACCATTAGCCATTAAAGTCCCAGCTCTGCAAAGATTAAATGACTTTAAAGGGATACAGAAAAAATCATCTAAATCTGACATTCAGCATGGCACACACCGCAGTGTCCTGGATGCATAAAGCACATCCATGAGCGAGTCCCATGTGCTTCCATGGGTCCTAACAATTCCACCCCCAGGATCCTGCTGGAGGACAGAGTCCTCTAAGGAGCAGCTAAGCCGGCAGAATAAAGGTGAAATGAGAAACGGAGACCAAGTCGCTCAAATCAGAAACATCAAGCAACCTCAAACTTTAATCCTTACAGCCCCCAAGAGGTTAAATTTTAAAGCACAAATTACTTTGATTTCTGCCTAGATGCTCAGACCTCGAGTTACTCCAGAATCCAAGCATCTCCCAAGTACATACCTATCTGGAGTCATTGATTCAGAGGCCCCAATATCAGGCACAAATAAGAGCTAATTGGATCTGCTATTTAATGGCTCGTTTCTGCAGGAGGACTTCCCACATCAGAACCAGTTTTCTGATGCTTTCCTGCCCAGCTCTTGTTTTTAAAATGTACCTGGCACTTACGCAGTATTAAAAAAGATATCAGCAGCTTACACATGAAAAAACCTGTCCCTGCTTCATGGTTTGTGACATGTACCCCTACTGGTATAGGTCAGTATTACTGGATAACCCATAGTAATCTAGTGGCACCACTGATTTAGACATGAGGTCATTCAATAGAGGTTTCAGAAAGAGATGAAAATCTTTACACAAATGGTTTTCCAGTGTTTGATATCACCTACTGCTTGAAGAAAGCTTCAAATAGCTTAAAAATTAAACATCTGTGTTAAAATCAGATGAGTCATAACTACACACTTTCTTTGCTTTTGTCGTTTGCATTTTCAGCTGTTCATGATGTCCAGAAGCGAGGCAACCGTGTAACATAAATGTATTTAAACCCATTTGCTTTTGTAACTCTGGTGCACGTGTCAGTGTGATGCTAGAAACGTAATAGGAGAGGTCGGTGATGGTTCAGGTATAGAAAATCAAGATATTTAGGAAAGCATGTCTTTAGATACAACAACTTGAAAGCTGCATCTCTGTTTGCTACAGCAAAAAACCTCAGAATTTCATAGCACTTGATTTACTGTACCAAGAAAATTATCAGTGTGTAACTTAGTTCGCATGCATAGACTCAAGAAATCATGATGGTATTTTATAGATAGATAAATATAAATACAAATACGTATCAGCCCTTCACTAAGGGCTTTACCTAATAGTAGAGACGAAGAATTTAGTAGCACCATACCTCCTAGAACACTAACAAATTAATAAAATCCTATTTATTGCAGCATACTCATGTCGTAAGAAGATAACGAATGATAGAGCCATGTGTTTCTCCAATACAATCGTGTTTGTTTACAAAAAAAAAAGCCCATAATTCTGCCCACAGCAGGAATCTCATAGCAGGAGCTGGTGTCTTTGCCCATCACTCCAACTCCATGTCCTGACAGAACTGCAACTTTCAGGAGAGCCATTTAGACAACTGGGCTTTGGGCTACTACCAGGGTTTCCCCGGGTGACCCGTTCTTCGTGTTCTGGGTTTGGGCAATGTTGGTAAGGAAACTCCACCATTTCCCTCTAGATAAACCTGTGCTCAAGCCTGTTCCACATCATGGAAGCACAACGTTCCTCCTTTTTGCAATCAGGAAGACAATGCACCCTTCAGAGTCCCTGCAGCCTGCCGAGGATTTGTCCAAACCATACATCCTTTTCCAAAGAATCGGCAGTGAAAATGTTCTATAGATTTAACCACTGTCAGATGTTCTTTGAGCAGAATATTAATTTCTCTCCTGAGAACATAAACTTTTTGTTGTAATAAGCCTCCACCTTCTCAAGTCCTTTGATTTCCTCTGTCAATACTGCCCCCAGACTGCAAGCGCCAGCATCTGCGTCCAGCCCGAAAGGTGTTTGAAACACGGGGAGGCTGAAGCAGGAGCAGTGACAAGAGTTTTTTTAAAAACTGAAAATGTTGTATCACGCTGTGCGAGTCACTGGAACGGTTTCCTTCTAACCAGACTCATGCAGTGGTTTTACAATATGAACAAAGCCACAAATAAACTGCCTCAAAGAGTAGTAGCAGTAATCCTTGAAGAACCCCAATCCCTTTACCTGGCTCCCATTGTCTGGAGAGCTGAGCAGGATTTTCCCACCTCCATTTTCTTTGTGCCTGTGAAAAACCATTCCCTGGCTGCCTGTGCACTCATAATTAATTATTTCTGCTTGCAATGATTCACTTGTCTTTGGATTTGATTGCAGGTTTATGACTTCCAGTGTATAACAGATCATTGGTAAACACATCAGTTCCCATTCAAATGTTTTACTTCATACCAAGATACCATCTAGAGATAATCTGAAACAGACACACTGTATCACACCTTCACCCCATCCTCTAAAACGCAGCAGGTACTGAGCCAAAAATCATCTTTTTAAATTGCAGTAGTCTTGTCCTCCTCTGAAAGCTTTTCCCTCCCGCCTTTCCTGTTACTTGGTTCCACAGAATCCGCTCAGGCCACCATTTGACTTTAATCAGAACTGCAAGTGAGGTCCAAAAATTGTTGAAAGCTCACTTATCCCATCCCAGTTCATTTCCTTGATGCCCAGTAGCACTTCTTACCGCTTTGCTTTTGCTAAATAGTGAGGTGCGGTGTAATGGGTTGGTTTCCCTCAGAATCAATCTGTGGTAGACCACTGTGTGCAGGCTCTATATTTATTGGATCCAGAGAATGGATTTTAACTGGAAAAAAAAGTTAGAGAACCTGAACAGTACACTGAAATTGTGATTGTGGCACAGCCACACTGTCTTTATCCCTGCTAACACACACCAATAGCAATGCCGACTCAAACGTCAGTAGAGGTTTATAAGCTCAGTGTAGCCTGGAGGTATTTCGTGGACCTTTATGACTTGTATGGATATCTGAGCTGTTGTATTTTCAAAGTTATATTTACCTCTGCTAGCTGGGTTAAAACTAGAGCAAGAACACCTACCTGCACCTTCATATACTGCAAGGAAATCACTTGCAAACATGCTGCAGCTCTGCCTCTAAATGAATTCAGAATTTAAATTTCTCAGTTCAAGAGAAAATTAACCTCTTGGTTCTTAAAATGTGGTTTCCACTGCTCACTGCACATCAGCTACCTACAAATACCGCGCTTCACCTCATTTTTCATTAAAGAAAATTTCCAGAGCTTTAATTTGTAAGACAATACTTCCAGCATATATTACTCTATTACTGGCCATAAAGAAATCCAAATCCTTCCATAGCTTATCCATCATTTTAGTCATATTTCTTACTCAGAGAGGATGAATTTTCAAAATCAGTTTTCCCACCTTTCGGATGTGTCACTTTGCCAGCAGTCACTTGCTCGGCATGAGATCAATTTATTCTTTTTCTGTCCACCTAGTCCAAAAACTTCAATTTGAGAAAGGATACTTTATTCCATTCACTTCACAGATCCTAATACACATTCAGAAAGTAAACTGACTGAATCTAGAGAAAAGCTATAAGCTTTATCCTCATTCCTTTAGAGCTCAGCACTCCATGTCTTCACATTTCCTGAACTGATTGAAGAACTTTCCCTAGACGTTCCCGAGGCTCTGTCCTGGCCAGCCTCAGAATGGTTTTTCTTAAGTCTAACATTTAACTGAACTACTTCCTTTAATTTTTCCACAGCTGCCAATTTTCCTTGTTTTACAAACCAAGATTATCACTTTTCCTAATTGTACAGTAAGGCCAAGGATCAGGTTAGGATCGCCCTTTTTCATCGTTCATTTTATAAACAGTACTCGAGTTACAGGATTTGGCTGCTAGGAGCCCAAGTTTCAGCCCATCTTTCCAGTCATTCATCGGGGCTGTGATTTGAACAGACCATATGTGATCCTCCTGATGCCCATAGCTCAGTAGAGGGCTTTGTCTCTTATTGAGCTAATGTAAAATACCCCAAGCATATGTAAATTTCAAATTTCAAATTCTTTTTTTCTCCTAGTTTCCTATTTCTCAGAGATGACTGACTGACAATAGGGTTTTTTATACTACAGACTTCAAATATGACCAAGATTTTTTGATTTCATTCCAAACTTGGCGTTTCAGTTTATGTCTTCATCTGTGCCAGGAAGTTCCAGGCTGGCAAAAACCTTCGTGCTTTCTGCTATCTTCTGGTAAGCTTTCCAGGTGATGGCAGTCAGTTTGCTGGGCAATACAGTGATTTTCACCAATTCAGTTCTGAAGATTTGTATCCAGCCTTCCCATCTGGTCAGAGAATTTTGTAGATGTCCCCAGATTTTTCATTCTTACCACAGGTCTCAGTATTTGCGAAATAGGCTTCCACATACCTCAGATTCTTGTTGAAATAATATTTGGCCATCTTTGATTTCTTCAAGTCCTGCAAAAAACAAGGTATGTGAGAAAAAAGAAAAAAAAAAGAAGCAACAACTTTTCAGATACTGGTGCTTAAAAACACTGTCTGGATATTCTGAATTAATATTGTGTTAGAAGAAGCCAAATGGCTGTATGCCAAGACTCAGCTCAAGGTGTATTTTTATGGCAAAGCTATAAACCCACAAAATAAGTGGTTTATAATGGAAATTCTGACACACTTTTAATATTAAGAGCAGAAATATATTGGTAGTGGCAAGTAAGTATTGGACAGCTGTGATACTCACCTGTCAGCTGTGCTGCCTAAACAAGTCCATTTTGATGGTAGGAGTCCTCCTTTATCTCATCCTGTTTCAGCCACGTGGTTTTGCGGCAGATGGGTCCAGTCCTATTCTGCAATTAATTCTGGAACCTTTCAAAACCCTTTGTCTGGCTGATTACAGGGAAAAGCAACAACTGGGATTCACAGAGTACTGCAGCCTGCAGTGTTCTGAAGCTTATTGCACTGACTTGGCTTCAGGCAGAGAGCAGCTTTGATCAGCCAAAAGGTGAGAGTTTTCCATAGAGCAGCACTTCCCACAGGGTGAAAAGGTACTGTGGGACTGAGCACATGGGCCTTGTTTTCAGTTTGAAACTCAATCAAAAACCATCCTTGGAAACTTGTTGATACAAGAGCTGCAGATCAGCCCATGCACAATAGGAAAATGGAGCAACCTTGAGTAATATTTAGGATGCTCTATCAGTTTACATAAGCATAAAAATTATTGACATGCATTGAATGTGATAATAATGAGAAAATATTGGAAATAATGATAAAGGAGTAAAATAATATCATAAGGCTGATATAAATAAAATAAATACAATATAAATATAAATAAATACAATATAAATATAAATAAATACAATACCTAACACAATAAGTTACAAGCCTAATTTGAAAAAAGACAAAGGAAAGTTTTACTTGCACATGAATGCTCTAACGGGTTACTTACTCCCATAACATATTATTTACTACATACATCTCAAGGGAAAGCAGGAGGGAGAAATGTGAAAAGGCAGAACCATTTTTCATTATAAATATTCAAGACAAAAATTTTCAAAACACTGGGTTATCCAAAACATTATGTTCTGGCCCTATATCCCATCTGCCTGTATGGCATGTACTAAACATGAGATTTCCAAATATAGTGGGGGGGGGTACTTTTCCCATATCAAGCACCTTGATTTGCACTCATGTTCTTCAGGAAAACTAAGAAAGAAATAAGTCAGTCTTTGATTTTCAGAACAGAAGTTAAGACGTGCACACACACACTTGCATACACATCTTGAATTTATTTCATACTTCACACATAAGTTGGATAGAAAAGATTGTAACTCAAAGTGATTGAAATCTAAACAGCTGACAAATAAACACAGGAAGAGGGTTTAAACTTTCCAAGTAGCATGCAAGCCTCCTATGCTATAAGATTAGCTTTTGCTACTCTTAATGCACAGATAACTGCAACAGCAAATCACTATTCAGAAAGCTTTTTATTTTAAATAAAAGAAAGAGGAAATGAAAACCAAATCACATATTACTTAAAAAAGAAATAAAACATTTGTGACTATGAACCAGGATTCATACCTTGACTTCCAACATCTTCAATTAACACCCTTAGGAAATTTAACCCAATTAAATTAATGTTCTAAAGGGCATGCTGGATGGAGGGAAGCAGAGCCTGGGGCACACTAACTGGCTGCAGCCTTTAAGAGACCTAACAGCTTAAAGACATAAGCAAATTTCACTTGCATCTTGAGGATATTATTAATAAATTTACGTTAGCTTATTTTGGTAGGTTGTAAGGGCATTTATAAATGCCTAGAAATTAAATCAAAGCTAAAAAAAGGCATTGTTTTGTTTCAAATCACAAGCATGCTGCTTGTCTCAGATTGGAAAACCTCTGTGGCTCTCCACAGAAATTCCTGTAAAAACAAAATGCTGCCGTAACGATATCAGACAGGATTGAAGCACTGTTGACCAAAACAAAGTTGAATACAAGACAAGAATCAGATGGGAGATGATGGGCATAGGAATGAATCTGAACAAAGATACACCTAGATACATCAATAGTTATGTAATTAGAAGTTTTCAAAGGGCTGTGAATTCAGAAGAAACTCAATATTTATCCAAGCTTGTGATTTTCATGCTGGACGCATCAGTAGAGTCAGGAAAGCTGTCCACAGCCTGCCTGGCAGAGAAGAAACACCTTGGTGGCTACGTGCTCTAGTGTTTTCTTTTGGAAATACAACTGGTATGTGAGGCTTAAATGTCCTAACTTCAGCTTGGATTAGGAGACCATTACAAGGTAATGCACACATCTCCTTTTATCTGTTATTGCCGATACTGTTTTAAAATGTGGTACAAAGCACGTTGCTTCTTCACTTAGCCTACATATCCTTAAAGTGTGCATATCTATGTATCCAGTTTACATACCATTAATTATTTCAGTGGCTCTTTCTTGTTTTTATATAGATAAAAAACAGATGAAGGTATTTTTAATTTTCTGGTAATGGAGGTTATGGTCATGCAAACTTTTGCCATCAACAGAAGGAGAAGATCCCGCTTCCTGTCTCCTTTCCACATATTTCCTGAAAAAGTGGTACCTATTATACTTTGTGCTATTTACTTTTGTAGGATTTTTGGATGCTCTAAACACATACACAAATACATAGTTGAAAATTAGCGATCATTTAAAAAAAATTAAATCAGTTCTTATGCAACGTGGTGAGCTGAAGGAAAGAACCGATGCGTCTGGGCAGAGTCTTTGGCAAGAGAGCTTATTTTTCTTTTTGTGGAGATCAGTCTTTTCTTTATGATTAGTCTCAGATGTTTCTTGTTGGTTAGTTAGGTTAATTTTTAGATATAAATTAATGTTTATGTTAGTTTAATCTCTCTATTTGGATACCATTGGAATGGAGCCCCAGTGTGGGTACATGTCCAGGTCTTTACCAGCTCTGCCTTGCAAATGAGGAAAAGGGAGGAGATTGACAGCAGCTCTTGTTGCTCCCCAGACCAGTTCTGCAAATCTACAACAGCCACAGTGCTTTCTTTGGATCAGCCTTCCTCCTTTTATTAGCTTCTAGTTGCTTTTCTGGGTAAGAAAATCAATGGAAAATGGATTTTTAAAAATATTTGTTTTGGTGTAAAACAAAGCTAGTCCAAGAAAAGTACTTCAGGCAAAAATCTCATGACTGAAAAAATTAGACTGGTAAGGTTTTAAAACCAAGTTAAGAGTTAAGGGTCTGCTTGGTTTTAGTTTTTTTGGAAGAAATAGCACATCACAAGCCCTTTTTTGGTACAATGATGCTTAGGACCCTTGAAAGTCTAAGTATCTCTTTCTGACATGATTTAAGTCAAGAGATTTTTCTTAAATAGTATGCACTATTAAAACATCACATATAAAGAAAGATACACAGCTTTCATCATTGAGATGCAAAAGGATCAACGAATTGGACCCCTACAGTCTAAGCAGCAGAAGAGCTGGAATATTTCTGCTACGGCATTGGAGCACGATGTGGAAAGTTGGAAGGTAACTGGAAAATATATGTGCCATAGGAACTCCATTTTTTTCCACTTTGAAATCATCAGGGAAAATCTGAGGGATGCAAGTCATGAGTACGAATGCATCCCAAGCAAGGGAAGCGCAGCTGTTGGGGATCTGCTACAGCTCTGGGTCTGCAGTGGGAATTTTGGAGATCTACTTTGTTGGTGTCTCCAAAAAGGCCACCTTACCCTACTGTGCAAACCCAATTCACCTGGGTATTGCATGGAGAACTGGCCCAGTGTCTCCAAGTGTGCTGCATGCAGCCTGTCTGGATGGAGCAGCAGAAATCTTAAAATCACTCAGACAGAGATAAATCTGTTAGGTCCTGTCTAGACGATGAAAAGATGGGTTCTGTCCCTCCCTGCCAGGGCCAGAGAGGATGTGGTTGGCTGGGTGCATTTGATCATGTATGTGCTTGGCCTGCACAATGCTGAACTCGCTTTGCAGAACCAGTGTTCACTGAAAATATTAAACTAACCCTAGCAGTAGCCTTGCTGGGCGGACAATGTCAACCTGCCAAATATAAAAAATGAGGTTCCGTTAAGCTACTTGTTATTAGCTGCTCAAACTTTGACTGCAGCTGAATGAAGAAACCCCAGCATTCCCACGAGGAACACACAGCTTAACCAGAATACGGGAGGTCCTTTCCTCAGAAGATGACAAGCCTAGGAATAATTGTTAAAATAAATACTTGAAAACTTGGCTCTCTTTCTTCACCTACACAAGAAGGAACAGTTAACGCATAAGCCAAAGCTTCTGACGAACTTCTACAAAGTATTTCTCCTTTGAAACAGTTAAGCAGCATTCTTTGATCTTTGTGTATAAATACTTCATCTTTCAGAGTAGTCACAGTCAATGTCCAGTCTCATTTTAAAGTATAATTTGAGGCTTTAATATTTACAATGTTGTTTCGAGGAAACACAAAAAATATAACTCATTCAGTATTGTTTACGCCTGGTTTGAAGCCACAGATGTTACAAATGGAAGTTAAGATATTTTTTCCACATCTTTTGGAATTTTAAATTGTGCCTATGGGACAAAATTTCTTCCTTCACAAGGCTCCTTCCCTGACCGATCTCCAGTTGATTTCAGGATGATTTGATTTCTACCGGACATTAGAAGACAGAAACTGGGTAAAAGTAAATTCTGGATCATATTAAGGATTATTTTGCTTGCCAAGTAATATTATCCTATAAGTCCATGTAGTACAAACCACTATAGTAAAGGAATATTTATATATGAATTATTTCCATACAAAAAGAAATTGATTAAGAAATACAGCACATAACTTTCTTATATTAGTGTAATACCACATATAAGGGCTGTCTGAAAAGGTGAAGCCTAGGGTAAAGGCTGGGGTACACAGCAGGAGGAACTACTTGGAGAGCAGATTAATGGAAAATGAAGAGAGTGGAGGATTCACTGACTCTAGCACAAAGCCCAGCAATGATTTAACGATTTAAACACAGATCAATACAAATAAATGGTAACATTGACAGAAATCTTACTTGATATAACACATACCACTTAGTATGTAGTAATAATAATAAAAATAATAACAACAATAATAATAATAGGAAAAAGACTGACTCAATCCTGTAAATTCTTTAATGGGAGTACCTACTATATTATCTTGTCTTGTGTGTGATTGTTTTTATAAGATTGGATAAACTGTACTACCTTTAGCTGCTTTGGGAATAACACCTCTAATATTTTGGCAGTGTAAGTCATGCAATACTCCTTGTGCAAACAAGAGGACTGGACAAGAGGAGAGCAGTCTCTTTTTCGAATAACTTTACAGCATCCTCTCTAAAAGAAAACTGCTATGTGCTCCTTAGATGAGAAAATACAATATAACTTCATGTACAAACACATATTTTATTTGTAATAGCATTTTCATCCAGTTTTTAAACAGAAAAAATGCAGAAGATGACACCTTCGGAACTCAGAAAGCAAAAAGGTTCACGTGCCGTGAGAGCTTTTGGTATCAGAGAACGACTTTCCCTGAAAGGTACCAACAAAATTAAAAATAGGTGGCAAAGATAAAAATTAATGAAATGCTTATAAAAACGTAACATCCACTATCTCTGTTCCTTTCCTACAGACATCCCCATCTGGAATTTATTGTTAGGATGCGCATTCCTTCTCACAGGTCCAATGCTACCCATTTCACACCATTTAACTATTGAAAGCTCTTGAAATTCCGGGCCAGAGAAGCCAGAGCCCAGTGTATTTCACAGTGATGTAGCTAATGTGTCAGACTTGTAAAATAGCTCTTAGTGGTAGACCTCCATTTAGAGAAAGACGGAAACTAGCTTTAAATACTTAAGGCTTTAATATCTAGTCCATTACGCTGCAGCAAGGTCTTGTAAAGAGTCAATTATGGGATACTTCTGATTTGATCCACATGCAAGGGAAATCCGCTTCTCTGCCTTTAAGCCCCTATAGTAAGTGTCCTGTTTAAATAATTAGTGACACTTTTTCTTTGATCAAATTGATTCACATTGTTATTCTTTTATGTTAATTTAAAACTTAATCCATGTAAAATCCAAGACGGATCTTAATCCATCATTCTGAGAGCTTTTACAAAAAGGCACTCTCATGAGATTGTCCAGAAAACACGACAGGTTAAAGACAGGAGTGAACCAACTTGAAGTAAAATGGTGGTTTTTTTCAGCCTTCTGAAAACTTGTGGATCACTAACCAAGTCAATTCCAGTAGCATGGGTAAGCAGTGCGACTATTTGGGAATAATTGTGAGTGGAGACACAAAGCTAGCAGCTACTCTAGCCCAAAACTTATTTTCCAGCATATTTAATAAAGAAACCAAAATCTGAGCATTTCCTGCCATTAAAAATGTGTTAATCATGGAAAATATTTAAAAATAAACTGCAGCTCCTTTCACCTAGGTACTTGCTTTCTACTGAAAGCTTAGTTGTCCCGGTTACAGAGAAGGTACTACCAACAGAGCTGGAAGGGGTTTCAGGCCAGAGAGGTGCTTTACCAGTACAATATGTAGAATAAAAAATACTCTCAATATTTGTAATTTCATGTCTGTGGCATTGTCTTTGGAAAGATATTTCTATAAATCTATGAATGAGATGCTCGTAATAAAAAGTTACCTGTATATGTGCATAAATATTTGTTTTAGCCAAAGCCCATAAATTCAATAAACCACGCTACTCTTTACTTGACGTACACATTCAAATAATTTGAATTAGCATCTTTACAGCGAGATAAAAATAGTTACAGTCTTAATCAACGTGAACTGATAATTTCTGGAAAGCAGAGTTACATTTTACCATAGCATTTCAGATGCTTCTATGTTTCCTAATTATAATAAAAAAGAAAGCATCACTGACAGTTAATGACAAATGAGGCACAGGAGCTACTTTGCTAAAACACTGCTGTATGTTTCTCCAAAAGGCTCAATGGAGAAGTACTTAAACCCTCCAAGTGTTTTCCTAAAATATTACTGCAACACTGCAAAAGAAGTAACAACAGATAATATTTCACAATAATTAAAAAAATATTCAGGGAAAACATGATGACCTTTTTGTTTAACTGCCTGACAAAATCTTTGAGCAAAATTGTTTTATAAAATGACTAATGGGATATAATTGCTGCAAAATTTTCACTAGAGCATGAACAGCTGGGTCTGAAGGACCTCTGCTGTTCAGGCAGTGCACTGTACAACCACACGGCCAGAAGAGCATCTCTGCTTAATGGCAAAGGTGAACAATTTTGCCTGATCTTTAGAAATTACTCTGGCTGTACAGTCACAGTGAAATTTGAAAAAATATGTAATTCAGTATAATATTCTCTTACAAAGTACTGAGGTTATCTTTCAGTTATTCATTTATTCATAAAGAGACTGTTGTGAAAATTTAAATTTAAAAATTTTAAATTGTTGAAATTTAAATATTCCAACTCGCTTGCTTAATCTTGTACACTGACAACAGAACTTGGAGATTTGTGTATATTTTCCTTTTGCCATTTCAAATAAAGTAGAATTAGAAGAAACTAATAGATAACATTGTAGACACCGAAGATCTGGCAGACACAGCCTGGTGAGGTGTACAATGGTAAACCAAATTGGGGATAAAATCTTCAGAGTTCCTTACGTATGGGAATAATGTCCATCTTTTAGGACATTGGCAATCAAAACACAACACCCAAAAGCTGGAGACAACAGCAACAGCAGCAAGACTGCTTCTGATACCACAGGGCAATCCGAATGGCACAAGAACTCTACCTGCAAACCAGCCAGGCTGATCTACTACTGACTGAATGACGCTGGCTACAAACACCAGTCCCTCGTACAAAGTAGAAATACCTACATGAGGACTACAAATGCAAGTAAGAAAAAGAATATCTTGTTATTAAAGTAAGGAGGCGTTTTCAGGGAGCATGAGAAAGGTAAGCATTTTATTCTGCTCTGGGAAAAGCCCCTCCCTGACACCTGAGCAAAGTTCATACACAACCTTGCATATGCTATGCACCTATAAAAGCTGCTGGAATATATTCTAATCTTATTTAAGATACTAATTGTCCTTTATTAACAAACAGGTTTTATTTTTCAGGAAAAGTTGGACAGTAAAATTTTGCCCCAGAACTCACTATTCGGCCTTCAAACACCACTTGAAGACTGCACAGAGAGCGCAGACAGTGTTCCAACCCCACCCTCCGAGTCCTGCCCTTGACAAGTATTCTCCTTTTAGAGGCATTAAATCTTGGCAACATCCATTGCAGTTCCCACTTAAGCTGAAGTAAGTACATGTACAGAAGGGCTCTGTCAACATATCTGAGTGGAAAGATGTTTGGATTAACTAAGAAAACCTATTTCAAATCTCAGATAATAAAATGTTCTCCTAAATCCTAATTGCAACTTTCATCTTGTGTCTTAGGCCTTGCCACCAGCTGATGTGCCGATACAGATCAAGTGTTTAGTTTGATAAATGCGGCTTACTCGGGTCTTGGTATTGCTGACTGACAGAGTAGCTGAATAGGATCCAGGCTTCTAAAGGTGATTATCTGCCTAAAGAAGGAAGAAGATGAGCACAGGACAACCTTGTTTGTCATTTTGCGCACTTAATCAGACAAAGCTCATAATACTAAGAGCTTCTCTATACTATCAAAAATAAAACAAAAGCAGCTTTCAAATAAATTACACTACCATTTTACAGAGGGGGAAATCCACAAGCATGCATTGGAGAATTATCTTTTAGTTGCTATTTTCCAGTAAAAGACCTTATAACTCAAACATATAATCATATTCCCAGGGTCTTTTCCTTAGGCTGTTGAGTTTGGAGTTTATTGCAGCCAGATCTCAATATACAGCACGCACAAAGCAGTATTCTTTTTATAAACAATATACCCAGGTAGAAAGTCAGTAGATAACAAAACCTGTCATTTTAGTTTAATTTTTTATATAAAAGAAATAGAAATATAACGTTCTTTCAAGGAAGATGCCAGACTGACGAGGCCAACTCACTAACACCCTTTTCTGTGTTGAGATAACACCAGTGTTACATGGTCATTGCTTTATCTTTGAGTCTGTACAAAATAAAAAATGCATAAAGCAATTCTAATGCAATGTGACAGAGCAGTGTATGTCTCACTTATAGATTTAACCGACACAGCATTGTGTTTAAAGAAG
The DNA here is from genome assembly GCA_033558185.1 of Dromococcyx pavoninus. Classification (NCBI taxonomy): domain Eukaryota; kingdom Metazoa; phylum Chordata; class Aves; order Cuculiformes; family Neomorphidae; genus Dromococcyx; species Dromococcyx pavoninus. The sequence continues at coordinate 472,627 of JAUMJL010000745.1, forward strand.
GTCAGCGAGCAGTGTTCCACTACACCTTACTTCCAGCTTTGTTTTATATGACAAAGAAAAGAATTAATTTTCATGAGGTTCTCTTTACTTTTAAAAGTGAAAACCTAAGAAGGGGAAAAAAGAAGAAGGTTTGCCCTCTGTTCTGGTTTAGTGTTAATGTAACATCTACAGCTGTGTCACAAACTTTTTTCTATCTTGTAAAAAATCTGTGCTATTTACTTTGCATTTCTTTAACCAAGAGCTTGCACTAAATTGGTTTGATATTACTATAAAAACAAACAGAGTATTAAAAGTAGATACAATCAAAATACCTACAAATAAACAGCATTTTCAGTGGGGAGTACTCCACCATTTGAGTGACAAATAAACAAAATACGCCACAACTGAAGAAATAATAAAGATGCCTGAGTAACATTGCTTTAATACTTGTATTTCAAAAAGAATGAAAGACTTCAAAATCTCAGCTGAAAAGCATTCAATTCAGAAAAAAAATACACATTCAGAATCACTAGTAACTTGTTATTCTCATTATTATCACAATTTAACAGCAATTTAATTCCTGTTTCATATTGAAAGGTCTTAGTCTTCACTTACATATCACAAATATATAAATATCACAAAGCAGTCAATTGTCATAAAAAATTCTAAAGTAAAGCCATTTTCTCTAGACCCTTACTATGTAAGCAGGCTCATTGACACCTATGAGACTGTTTACAAGTGCAGTCTTGCACGGTCTGGTGTTGACACTAAGAAGTGCATTTTCTGGTTGCTGACTGGTATCAGAATAAAAGTACTTCACAATTCCCAAATTTTACAACTGATTATTGGCAGCATCATTTATTACATCTAATTTCATAGCTGAAAGGTTTTGATTATCGACTCTGTCAATCCAAGAAATTTCCAAATATCCTGTAATCACATCTAATTCTACATCTAAATCATTAGAAGGATAAAGTTGTTATACTTGTAATGGTATTTGTCCTACTTTGAACATTACCAAACTGTTTTATCTAATCCTCTAGGAAACACCATAATGAGGCTCATCTAAGGGCTCCTACTAGTTAGGAAGGCAAACTAAAAGATTTAGCTCCTCAGTCTGTCTCTAAATCTTCTAAGTGAAAGATGATTTACAGCTAAGCTATGAAAAATGTGACCACTCTCAAGTCTGGAAAGTCTCAATCTGATTTCAGCAAACTTAAATCACGAGAAAAGATTGCGTCTCACTAACTACAGATTTGATTACCCAGGGAATCAGCATCTGGTGTGAAGCATTCATTAAGTTATAAAAGCTTTATAGACTTGTCTGAGCTGCTATTAGGAAAAATTGTTAGATTTTTCACTGAAAACACTGATCTGAAAAGTTTATTGCTTCTGTGCTTGATACCTAAAATAATGTTTTTCTGTCTCACTTCCAATAATATTATAAAGTCATATAAAATATAAATCATTATTATGAGAAAAACCAGAGTCATCTCAATATATTAAGACAAACATTTACAGAAATTAAAGGAGAAACTGGAGTGGTTCTTATTATGATGAAGCTAAATACCCGTTCTTTTGGAATTCCCTGATCTCCAAAGCATCTGAAGAACAGAGAGGACAGTACTGATGTTACAGTAGCCATAACATATTTATCAAGACAAGGCTAAGACTACAGTTACTTTAGAGCTTCACAGCAAGCAAATCTGGAGGTGAAAGAGCAAATGGAACCTATGTAATTCAATTAAAAGATAAATTTATTTGTACCAAGCTTTTTGAAGGTTGATGCTTGCCTTTTGCCTCATCACAAACTCATGGTCCACCACACTCTACTATAAGCTCTATCCCACTATTAATTGATATAAGTCTCTACTCAGCACTCACAAACAGACTGGAATTCGCAATACAGCTCTGCACCCAGCACTGCCCAGTTAAAACACCAACAGCTGCTCAGTATTTATAAAATCCAAGTCTCCAATAAATCAGTGGAAGCTGTTTTGTTGAAGTGAACTGAAATTCTCATTTCATAATTAAACCTGGTGCAGTACAAAACAAACAAAACTGAACGTGCAGCCAACTCAAATGACAAATCATGACTGGGGCCGAGAAACTGAATTTACAAGAAAATCACTATCAGGGAAAAAAAAAAAAGAAAAAACCAAACAACTCCAAAAACAAAAGATGGAGATATCAAGGCCAATATTGACCTAAATATGCATTTAAAGTAATGAATTTCAAATGTCTGTGTTAGAACTCACTTCCTGAGTCTTCACTGGTACGAGAGGCAGCAGTAACTTCTGCAGGTCTCAGACTGTCCTCGCCCTTGGGGAACACTGCAATTACAACACAAACTTGCCTCTGCAAGCAAAGATTGTCCTCAAAGTCCCCTTAAAATTCCATCTCATGGAGAGGAGAAAGAATTAAGTTGAAGCAAGCACTGGAGGTGGACTGGGAAGAAAAGAGTGGGAGAAAACTGGGACAACTAGACAGAGATATAAAACCTCTCGTTATCAAAGGATGCTCCAGTAGAAGAAGAAAGCAAGAGGCTCACATAGACAAACTCAGTTTTGCTGGTGACAGAACTTCCTGCTGATTCAATGACAGCACAAGCAAAACACATGGTTTCCTACACAGAAGTCTGGAGAAAAAAAAGTGAGAAAGTAACCTCATGAGGTAACCTCACTAGAGATCCTCACTATTGGTGCTGCCCTGCAAAACAGGGAGAATATCCTTTGTTGCCAGACTTTAAATATTTATGATAATAGTTATTACTATGCTTAATTCCTTAAAATTTTTTTTCCTGACCAACAGGGAAGCACTTTTTTATTCTTTTATTTCTTAGGTCTCAGGCTTCCTCCCTCTCAGATCTCACAGTTGCCTGCTAAAGTTCATCCTCACTGTCGGCAGAAAGGCAGGGATTCAGGTGCCTCTGCACTTGTCACCACTATTTCTCAATTAACCACAAGTCCTGCTAAATAGCACAGGGGAACCTTGCACTCTGATATCAGGAGAGTTGGCTTTAGATATAAGCTTTTATATAAAACAGCCTAGGGAATAAGCAAACTACATCTCTGAAAGTAAATTTGGTTTTGATCCTAACACTCCTAACTAGTGTCAAAGAGAACTATTTCCTTGCAAAAATATTCTTCTGCCTTAGAAATAAAGTTTTGTCCATTAACCAGGAATTTTATTACTAGTTTGATGGTTGGACAATAATCACCTAGGTATATAAGCAAGTCTGCTATAGCTGACACTGCTGTGCAGAAGTTAAACCCCTACTCCTTTTCTCACAAAAAGGAAAGTAAAGGAAAAGAAATGGCTAGAAAGAAAAGTAGAATCTTAGAAAGGAAACTTTAAAATGCCTTCGAATAGAGGTGAATGGATATCCAACATGTTGATTTGTAAAACCAGTAAAAGTATTTGTAATAGTCACAAGCTTATAATTAAATGAAAAGTAAAGAAAAGATTAAAGCATACAAGTTTAGCACAATGGGTTAATGTGCCCATTTTACCTTCCTCCCAAGAACATATTCCAACAGAAATCTGGGAAAGAAACTGTTTTCATGGGTTGTTCAAAGGGCTAAGCATTGTGCAGTGTTGAGTTGTTTTCAGTTTGAATAGCAATATAAGCACACCTGCTGAAACATTATTCTTCAGTTAATGTTTACTTGGGGAATAAAAGTTTGGGTTTTGGAGTTTCTTGCTATGACACCATTGAAATCGTAATTTGAAAAGGTTATTTCAGTTGTACCTTTTCAAGGATCTGCATTTGTCTGTTGATCTGCTCTGTGCTTTTGTCTGCTGTTCTGGCGTGCTTATCCGAAGTCTTTGTTATTAGCAACTTGCTATTCACAAAACCTGTGAAAGGTTTAGTATAAGCAGTGATCAAATGAAAGCATCTTCCAAAACACAATAACTTCTTGCACTGGGTGTAACCTTAAATTGGAAGCTCTTCAATATTATATATCACTACTTCAGCACATTGTTATAACTAAATTCTATATGAAACCTTTACCACGCATGAAAAAACCCTTCTGTGCTGAAGGCACTATAAAGCTGAAATATTATTTTTGTTCAATGCAGTCCTGACAATAACAGAACAATACAATGTGTGACTAAGGCAGTGAAAATGAACATCTGAAACGTTCCATGACAGCTGTGAATTGCCTACTTGTTCTAAAGAATATATTCAAAGTTTGCTTTGAACTGCCCTCTGTTGTGAATGGCCACTGTGAAGAATATCGAAGAGTGGAGAGAAAGCAAGCACAATCCATTTTCTAACTTGCAGCTCCATTGTCCTCCAGTGCATTTCCCCCCACCTTTGCATCAGGAAGAACCACAATATTAAAGAGAAATTCCTTTACAGATGGTCATGAAAAGGTGTGATTCATGCTCACATTCATATCACAGCATTGTAATCTACCCACATTCACACCAAAAAGTAATTTGTATTTATTTTATAAATATTTCTATAATATTTCAGACGTCTAGAACACATGGCAGACAGTATTATTTCTCTCAATAACTACTCCAATGCAAAATAAGGTAAAGTTACTGATAAAAAACATACACAGAAGACACCTATATGTTTGTCAGACAGATTAATTTTGTCTCCCATAGATCAGATACAAATTATTCACACGTTTTTTGAGAAAAGCAGTTCAGTTGTAGGCAAATGTGCCAGGCTGACAGGTCTGGAGAAAAATACTCTGTTTTAACACAGAGCAATTTGAAGTTAATAGCAGTCTCCTACCCCACACCTACTGACTAAGGTGATTCAACATGGACCAAGAGCACCTCTACAAGTGTAACGCCTGGATTTATCACCCGTTCATTCATATTTACCCAGACTAATAACAGGCAATTACAATGCATAGGATTTGCACATTTTAGATATAACTAGGTTTTCACTAACCTCACAAATATTCACAAAGAGACCTGATAGATACAGATATTTACTATACAGGAAGTAGTTACCATGTTGATAGGCTTGGTGAAATCTTACTGAGACCAAAGGACATTGTCTGGGCACCAACTCTTCATCATGACCCAGAAATACCCATCACACCAGCCACAGCTTGTCTTTGTGAGAAGTGAAGATGCACAGCTTCCATAAATCAAAAAGCTGCATGTAAAGGGAGATAGCTCCTGCCACAGAAAGCCTACAGAGAGATGTCTGCCTAACAGCAGCCCAATAGCATCACAACATCCTCATTGATGCAGTCCCAGCCTTTAGCCATGCCAGAACAAACAGCTTTCAATCCTTCTGAAATTTAATTTTAGGATCCTCCTGATTCCTAGCCCCATAAGAGTGGTCTGTTCTCCATCTCTGGGAGATGATTTTGTTCTTCTTTACAGTAATACATATGTCTAGGACACACAATATTAAATTTAAGACACTGAAATGCAAATCTACTCATCAGAGAACACAAGGTAAAAATTACTAGACAGCACAAGCATTCCAGTATGTCTGATTCTTATTCTTATTAAGAATAAGCACACACAGCTGGAAAAGAAGTCAGTAGTGATGCTTCTTTGTTAGGACTAAACATTTTGTGAACAATTTAACTAGACAATAGGCTCTGCAAATAGCCTCTATTCATATTTTGCAAATGAGAACTCACTCTCCCCTCATACTTTCTGACCACATCTTTTTACAGCTTGTCCCTATTTCACTTTCATAACACAAAAGCTAGTGGATAACTTAAAATACTCACTTATAAGCATTTTGTATTATGGTGCCACTCACAAATATTTTTTCCATTTTACAGATTTTACAGGATTCTGTACAAATAATCTGGAAAACTACTTGTTTATATTTAAACTTACAGAACTAATCACACTAATGCATAATATTCACTGTTCTGGTGTTACAATTAAGTCAATAAACATATATCTGCAGGCACCAGGATAAAAATCTTAGAACACTGTCAGACAAGAATGTTCTGTAAATACTGAAAAATTAGTCCTATTTGCAAAAAATCAATTTAAGATGCACATAAACTGATTTAATCTTTTAACAGCTTGATCAACATTTATAGTAATATCCTCATAGAAGTCTGTTTAGACTCTGGGGTCGCGTAAAAATAACACTAGTGATCTGCTGCCACCTGCAGCTGAACGAGGAGCACTTGTTCCTCCAGCAACAACTCGAGGCCACTCTTTCTATCTGAAGTTATAAACTATTTTCAACTGTTACAATGATCTCTCCTGAGTTATAATCCACAGATCTGCACGAGTTTCATTGTCTCACTTCACTGGTGAGAAATTTGAAAGGCTGATTCAACAAATTGAGCAGTTCATAGCAGACTGGGAGGAGAATAAATACATGAAAGCTTTGGAGAGTACAAAATATAAGACAATTAAGCATGCAACGTTCAATACTTGCAGAATATTTCAAACTGGTGTTTAATATTTTTAAATCAATATTAATAATGGTGGGTATTTTCAAATTTCCGTGTTGTTATCCGTACTTAACGTTAAAAGCAATTTGACTCCTTCAGAAGCTTTATTAACACTTTGCTAAGGGAACTGTGAATAAACTCTCTTTTTTACGTCAAACAAAACTGATTCAAGTTCTGGTGAACAGCCAGGAGACTCCAAGCAGCTGAGACACACACTTGTCCCTGCAGCTGGACTGCTGTGTGCCAACAGGAGAACCACATACATCCATCAGTAATCTCAGTTTATTGGGGTCTTAATAATGCCTTAGGCATCCCAGAGATGCTGCAAAACTTAAATGTTCTGAGATCCCAAAGACAAGAAAGTATTATTCATACATATTCTCCTGTATTGAAGCTAAACTACTGCTGAAAACCATTGAAAGTTTTCATGAAGGTCTCTAGTGGATATTGGCTGCTATAACAGCTAATCTTCCATTTTTAAAAGGTGTGTGAATATTCATACGAGCATAGAACAGAACATTAAAATGCATATTAAAATAAATATTACAAAAATGGATTAACATTAGGCACAAAACTTCTGTATCAGCTGTGTTAACTCATTAAGTGCTGCTTCTAACTCCACTTGTGCCTCCTTTTTGGTCTTGCCAAACAGAAGCCAGGAGTAAATAAAAGAAATAAGAATTTATTGCTGTTCCGTATGTGCAATAACAAACAAGGTTACACACAAATAGAATTCTGTTTCTTCAGAGCAATCTATTAACAAAAAAAAAGTTAAAGAAATAACACCCTAATAAACAAGCTGTGTTTTAAACCTGGAAATGTCAGCTACGTGTTATTCTTAGAATTTTAACAAGATTTGAATCTATTTAACTTTTCATTAATGAAACACTCAAAATATTTCTAGAGCTATCAAACATACTTGTCACCACAATGTATATAAATAGCTTCTTGAGATTACAGTCATTCTTCCTAGAATGAGGCAGTAGCAGTCCTTGTAAAGATCTATTACAGCCTCATACCACATCCTGATACTTTTCTCTGGGCGTGTTATTTCTAAACATCTATTAGCATCCAGAAGTCAGCTCAGCTGTATATCTGAAATGACATAGGAGACTCGAGTCATAGAAATTAAAGGAAGAGCCTCTCACTCATCTTTCAGTACTGTGTAAAAGGTTCCTGATTTATCTATCATCTTCAAAATAAACAAAGCGACTGCCAAGAAAGACTCTGAAAGCTGCAGATTAAACTAAAAACTTTCTGCAACAGACCTACAGCTTTGAATGCTCAGTTCTGAATGGTCTGAATTCTTATACGAAAGTCACATATATACACCCCCCAATATCCTTATGCAGGTATGCATATATATGTATGTGCATGTTTGTGTACACTCACATATATATTTACAAAATACAAAGACAATCCCTGAAACAATGCAGACCCAAGGTATGAACAGCCAAAAAAAATCTAGCATGTCATATTTTAGATAATGTCACATATTGCTTCAAGAAAATATAAAAGCCAAAGGAAATAAATAGCTATCAATACTAAATCAGAGGAGTAGATAAGTGGAAATAGAGCACACAGTCTTCTGAAAAAATATTTTTAACAGTAACATGTGTTTGAAAATTAGCATAGAAAACGTGCCCCGACATCAAATAATGTGACAGGTGGTATTAGTGCATGAAAGATAAGCATCCCATGGAGGCCCCTGAGAAGGAGCAAGCACTGCTTAATATTTACTGGGCTGGGCATCTCTGACTGAGAGGCTTGAACAGTGATTCCAGCTATCAGTCACTGCCTCCTTTCCTTCCAGTGATAGAGCTACAAGCTGCACTGCTGCTTCTTAGCCCTCTTGCCAATGTTACTATCTTATAAAACACAGGGAAGCCCTAATGGCATTATAATTTAATCATGGCAAAAAGAAGAGTGACTGTCATACTGACAGCCAGTGATGGACATGGCCTGGATTTCTGCTGTCAAAGATTTGCATGTCAATCGGTAAGAACCCATATGGCATGTGTTTACCATGATCAGAAGTCATTTGATATCAGTATCTCAGCAAAGCCTTGACAGAAATGAAATGAGAGCCGTGTTCTATATTCCCAAACACAGGAACTAACAACAGATTCATGCAGAGTTCCTGGTAGCTGACTTAATGCACGTTAATGCTGAGATAGGTTTGAGAACACAATGCTGTAACAACAAAACCATCAGGCAACGTTTCCTTATTAAATTCAATGAGGATGCCATGTCTGCTCCTGGCACTCTGTCCCATAGCTGTTCCTATTGATTTTGCAGCTTTCTATTTTATGAAATAATACATCTCCTCTAAATGTGTATGTGTGTGAAACTCATCACCTCTGGTAATGTCATCAGCCATGAGTTATTACTGAGCTACAACTAGACTTCTTTCATAGTTTCTTTTGGCACTTCACGTGCTCACTTCCAGTTTCTGTCTCAAGTATTGCAAGATCATCAGCTAAATTTGGAATGCAACTGGAGAACAATCAGGCTGACAGAAGAATCTGAACATTAGATTCCATAGAGAAAAATAACTTATCAGGCAGATATCCTTATTGCTTTAAATATCTGGCAGGGTGTTCACTGGGAAACCATTCTGGATGAACGCCACAAAAGCTCACATGAACTCACACTGGTTTTATTACAAATTCTTGATAGTAAAAAAATGCACGTCTGGTAGTAATCATAGTTGGGCACAATACCATCCTGTAATGCAATTCCGTGCACCCAAAGAGTGATAAAAAGTGTCTTGACCCTTCTTATTCATGACTGCGGAGGCTGCAAATTTACCCAAGTGTACTGCAAAGGCAATAAAGCTTTTCTCTCCATAAGTGATTTTCATGTTCTTAATCCTGCCTGCACACTGACAGATCATATCTGAGCATTCATTCACACCGATATTGTAACAAAAAATATACACCAAGGCTGCAGAATGACTGTACAACCCCGACTATTTTTCAGTAATTTCTCCCTGTTTCTTCACATGGAGCCTGTTCTGAGTGACCTGCTACTGCTGCTAATGCCAGGTTCCAGACAAGCTGGGTATTTGCTGTGTCTGACATTCAGTAACAGTCGAAAAGGGTGAAGTAGACTCACACTGCACGTAGCAGGCTCTGGACCATTCATTAGAACATAGACAGCTGTCACCTTTCCACATCTCTCTGGGGACGTATCTAAACATGTGACCAAATGGGTTATCCAGCAGAACAACAATCTGAACCTTTTTTTGATGGTAAAACACAAAAAAATGTTAGAATCTGGGGGTGGGGGGTGGGGGAGAGAAAGAAATAAAGAGAACTAGGAAAAATCCCAAGTTCTCCCAGCTCTGACTGCCAAGTCCATGTTGCCTCACTTGTACCAGCTACTTGCAACTTCTGGATGGTCACTTAACGAAGGAATGGGCTCATCATTTTTTCAGTCTCAGTGCAATGGGCCTAGACAAGTTTTGCTTTTGTATGTATATAATTCCTTTGTCCTTTTACTGGCTTTAGTGCAACTCAGCAGTGACTCAGCTTATGAAGGAGAGATGCACAGTTTCAGTTTGAATAAGAATTAACTGGCTATCCAGTAGCAGCAAGTTTTTCCTTCCTGCACAAAATGCTTTTTCACTTTAGCACACCAATCTTCCATTGTGACCCTAATCAAATAAACTGATGAAAGTAAACATCTGTAATTTATGAGGCATTTGATCACTGCCTTTCTTCTGTGTTTGAACCAAGGGGTTCTTTTACAAGATAACTGCCCTCTCCCAGGGTGGTATATGTGATTACCCAATTCCTGTTGTTACAACAGGCATGCTTAAACCACCTATTGTGTGTACTATCCATAATTACATTTGTGGTTTTGTTCTGTACTGTCTCTTGGTCTGTGAGCTCATACCTCTCCTAATCCTCTTTAAACGAATGACACACAGGTCTGAGGCCCAGAGATCTTGTTACCAACAATTACCAATTTCTGCCTTCTTACAACACTTAAGGAATCAAACATACAAAGAGGATATTAAAGATCTTTCGAATACACAAATCAATAAGTCACATTGGATCAAAAGAATTTATCAGCAACCCTTTAATAAATCTGAAAGCTTTAAAACTAAGAAATGTTACAATGACCCAAGGTTAAGTACAATAAGGGAATATAGATGATGAAATATGTCTAACAATTGTATTGAAGTACGTGAGGACACACAGGAGATTGGAACTGCAGTGCTAGGTTCCCCTAAATCTTGTACCACATTATTATTGTCATTGTGTTGGTACACAAACAACATTCACAGTCCCTGTAACAAATTAAAGCAAAGTCTACTCTTCCTAACAGGATGACTCCCAAGAAATTTGAAGCACCTGCATCCCTGCAAGGTCTGGTTCATAAATTAAAACAGGGGAAGTTCTGACTAGATAGAAGGAAACAAACAAACAAATCACTGAGAGGATAGTTGAGCAGTGCAACAAGGGCCAAGAGAGGTGAGGAAATTTCCAACCTTCCTTGAAAGTTTTTGAGATTGGACAAAGTCCTGAGCAACCTGGACTGAATTAAATTCTGCTTTTAGCAGGAGGTTGGACTACTGATCTCCCGATGTTTCTACCAACCTGAATAAATCTGCAATAACAGCTGTTCTGGGCCAGGCTAAACATCCATCTGAATCAACAAGACCTTTCTTCTGAGAGCAGCCAGAAGAGACCATGAAAAGTCAGGAGAATTACAGCCCAGATTCCAGTTGATGGATTGCCATAGCTGGTAGGGTGTTATTTATTAACATCTTGTTATGAAATAATTCAATAAATTCTTGTTGCAGAGCTTTCTTCCATGAGTATTTCTAATTGTTTTTGGAATCCATTTGTGCAAAAGGCACAAATTATGATAGAATCATGGAAAGGTTTGGGTTGGAAGAGACCTTAAATATCATCCAAGTTCTAACCTCCGTGCCACGGGCAGTGACACCTCCCGCTGGACCAGGATGCACCAAACCCCATCCAACCTGGCCTTGAACACCTCCAGGGATGGGGCAAATGCAGCTTCTCTGGGCAACCTGGGTCAGGGCTTCACCGTGCTCACAGCAAAGAGGTTCTTCCTAATGTCTAATCTAAACCTTCCCCCTTTCAATTTAAAGCTGTTCCACCTCATCCAGGCCCTTGTAAAAAGTCCCTCCCCAGCTTTCCTGGAGCCCCTTTAGGTACTGGGAGACAGCTCTAAGGTCTCCCTGGAGCCTTCTCTTCTTCAGGCTGAACAGCCCCAACTGTCTCAGCCTTTTCTCAGAGGTACTCCAGCCCTAGAATCATCTTCATAGCCTTCTCTGGACCTGCTCCAACAGTTCCATACTCTTATGCTGGGGATTCCAGAACTGGACACAGTACTCCAGGTGGAGTCTCACAAGAGCAGAGTGGAGGGGGAGAATCACCTCGCTCAACCTGCTGGCCACACTGCTTTTGATAACCTGTTTTTATAAGCTGTTTCAAGCAGTCTCACAATTTAATTCAACAATGCATGAAAAGTATCACAGTCTTTCAGAGACATCAAACACTTCTCCTTCGTTGTTGACCTCACTGTTTTCTCATTAGAAATGCTTTTTTTTCTTATTATTTACCAACAAAGTAATCAAAATGTAATCAGGTTTGCACTGAGCACTGCGCAAGAAAGAGAGCAGTGTTAAAACCCCTCTTGGATCCACTGTAGTCAATCATTTTTATCTGTTCTTTTTAAAATTCAAATACTAAGACTAGATACAGCTAAAAATGTAACACCGAGTCATTATTTAAAAATGAAATATTGGTCTAAGAAATTATTAAGACCATTCATAATAAGCATTGTCTCTCCTACACAGAGACAAGTTCCCTTTTGACTTATGTAGGGGCCCCAACTAAAGTCCTTTCACATCAGTCTTTCAATGGATTCCAAGAGGATCTGCATCAGATTTTACCAAACAATAATTACAGGCAACAATTGTCTTTGCAGGTTTATTTTTCTTCCTCTCACAAGCCTACATCCAGGTCTACTACTTGCAACCAGAATGCACTTCTAGCCAACTAAGGCATTTCATTGTTGTTTCACGCAGTCAGGATACACGCAGGCAAGATCTGGACACAGGACTGACGCAGGAGGGCACAGTGGTTTGGGATTTGGTATTGTACACAATTTCTGATTCTGAATATATTATTTCTCATTCTGACAGATCCAGAGAAGAGAGGTTAATAACAATAAAGGGCTGCCCTTGCTTGTCTTTCAACAGCTATTAGATACTCTTCTTCTGAAGCTTTGTACTAAATTTAACTTCATATTGTTACAAAAGTCGACTCCTCCCAAATCTTTCAATGTGTTTGATTCCCTCTCATTGAAAGAAAAATGTTCTTTTCCACTGCTGCTGGATACACAAGAAGAAACCAGCTTAATCTGCAGCAAAGATTAAAGTTGCATTGAGGAAATCTTTCTAACTCGACGAGTACAACATTTGATCAGGCTCCCAAGAAGTCTATGGAATACATTGCACTGAAGATTTTTAAGATGACAAACACTCAATAAAGACGGTCTAATTATATTTGATCTTGTCTCTGTATAAGGGGCCAAACTAGAATGTCTGTCTAGTCCTTCAAAGGTTTCTATGATTGACAGACTCTTTTTCAAATTTTAGCTTGTGAATTGTACAAATAATAGTTTTATTTCAAACCACTCCAATCCCTTGCTCATTCATCAGAATATGAAGTTTGTAAACATCGTAATACCTAAGCGAGAGACTGTGCACACCACGTAAACTGTAAACATGTCTGAAGAAGTTTTATGCACTTACAGTAAATTAAAGGGCTTTTTTACTTTTTAAAGGAAAGTAAACCACTAGAATTTTCTCTTATTCTCCTTTTTAAAGTGTTTTTTTTTCTTTTTTAAGAGAGCAATGAAAGTATAATATTTACAAAGTATGCTCTAAAACAGAAGGCCTTGGTATGGAAAAAAGAAATATTAAGTTCAATTAAACCATAGAATCAGCCTTAAACTGTGATTTTTGAAGTTGCTAAAAAAAGGGAAATCTTGAAAATGCCATTATCAAAATACATACACTTCCACGTATTTTCGGACAACTGACAGTCACATCATGGAGATAAAATAGGGCAAGTTAAAAAATAAACTCAGCTATGAAGTTCATTGATGCTTTCACCATACATTCAATGTTACTTTAACATATATTTAATAGAGTTTCAACCACACACAAAAACCTGCACAGTTCCATTTACATAAACCACCATTGGGAAAAACACTCAATTACTTTCTGCATGCATAATGACACTACATAATAATATTAAGCATATAAAAAGGAGTTTAGGTTTTTAGCCTGGGATTTAGTCACACTTCATCAGTATCATATTTACCTGAGTTCAGCCAAACACAAATGAAAGTTTTACTGTCAACTTACTTTGCATGTTCTGTTATTAATCCATACAAAGTCCATTGAGGTAGTCCCCAAGGTACAATTGGTTTTCAAATGTTGAAGAGTGGTTAAAATCCTGGCTAAATGGATTTGCCAAGGTATGGATTTTGTCCTATGACAAGTTTAAAACGTGTAACACGATTAAAACCAATCTGTAGTACCAGATACCAGCTTTAAAGATGACAGAGAGTTAACACAGGTTATTAAGTGTGTGAACATGAAGGACCCGTATGATTCCTACAAGAACGCATATTACAGATCTGTAAATACAGGCATTGTAGAAATTATATAAATAATTACTATGAATATTGTTTTATTCTTAACTGAAGCTGCAAATTCCCAGAAGGCACTAATTGTGGGTGAAGCCCATCTTTTTAGGTGTTGTTGAGACACCATTAAACGGGCTTTCAAGGGTCTGCTATCTGGACAGACAAATCGGTCAAGTCCTATCTCTATTAATGGGTTTATATACCCTACAGATAAAAGATGCAGCAACAACTAACAATAAAAGCACTGATGGTGTGGGGAAGCATCATAAGTCTGCACACCATTACAAGTGTTTAATCTATGTTTCTATATAGCACAAGTACTTTTTAGCTCTTTACCTATTATGAATAATTGGGTGGATGCATACATAGGAATTTAAGGTCTAAAAAGTAAGTGAATATGAGCTATTCTTGAAGTCAGTCACATAAAACTGAACATTTTAAAGCCATAAACTTCCCAATCTATTAGAAATAAAGCATGTTTGTATTTTAAGGGGTTTTCCAAGTGCAAGTGTGATTTACATTGTTCAGACACTTACAGTTATTATTCATTTCCGTGAGGCAATGCCCAGGAGAACGGCTTTGCGTGATTCATCTTAACCTTGCGCCAGTTCTGTACTTTCTGTTTACACCTGAGCAGATGGCAGAGGTTTTGTGGTGGTTTTGTGTTTCTGAACTACCTATACAAACACTACACCCCTTATTTTACAAATACCTGCCATTCTTACAGAATATTTGATATATTCTATGTATTAGCTCTAAAAATTTCCATATAGTGGTCAAGAACTATCAAGTTAATTTCCTTTAGGTGAGTTATGTTTTGACTGGATTTTTCAATTTTTTTTTTACTATGGTAACATATGGCCAATCAGAATAAGAAAATCCCATCTGTTTGCAATTGGTTTCAGCTACTATATTTTAGTCTGCTGGTAATATTTTTCATTCTAAGCTAAGCAGGACTTAAGCTATTTTTTTTTTCAAATAGTCCTCTACAAAGGAGAAGATTCCAAACCGGTTTTAATTCAGCAGTGATATTTTCACACACAATTTTGAGATTTTTCATTCTGCACTGTTATCAGAATCAAAATAATTGTATTTGTATTATATCAATAAAGATAAAAGCATGGTGAAAGTTACAAACCCATCTACAACTGTAAGCATCTTTAATATTTATATTATAGCCCAATACAGCATTCATTGTGTTGAGAGATCAATAATTGTCTCAAGCTGTGGCTTAAATCAATTTGAGGAAATCATTTATAACAAAGCATGACTGCTCTGGCATTGAAACTACACGACACTGGACTTGTCCAACCAGCTTTGAGTGAAATTCCTCTCTTATCGTCTCCCAAGAAGACTTCCTGCTAAACAAACACCTGGGTGGGGAAAGTAGCTGGATGAACCAGGGCTGCAAGCCTGGGCTATGTTTATTATTACTGGATTACTTTTAATCCATACCATTGCTTCTTTCTAAAACTCTTCCATTTATATATTCTTAGAAACTTCTAGCACAACACATCACCATGTTTAAACACAGCTAAGCTGCTTTAAGATCAAAAACAAACCCGCAGCCACTGTATGTTCATGTGGCATATTGAAATTTTTTTAAAAGAGGGTAATAGTTATTTTACATGAGCCTATATTTACTGCATGGTATATTATGAACCTCTATATCTTCTGAAGCAACTAACCAAGTAGTACACCAGATGCTATGCAAGGTGACTTATGAGACTGTCGTACTTGCTAGGCATCAACTAAAACAAGTTGCATATTCACAGGACAAGGAAGTCTTTAAGATTAGTGTCTGATAAGGGAGTAAATAAACTGTACACCAAACAGAAATAATAATCTGAGCATTCAAGTTATTAAACCTACTGTGCATCAAATCATCTCACCGCTGTGTACGATGAAAACTTTTGAAAATAAACACCTGATAAATCATTCATGCAGAGACACAGTTAAATACAAACTTATACAATGTACACAGCCAAATGAAAAGTTCAGGACAGATTTATTAGCTTGTGGATGTTCCTAATTATTTGAAAAACTATGGTCTTACTACCAATAGTAACAGCAATCTGTAATAAGACTCTCAGTCTCAGAAAAAAAAAAAGAAGCCACTTATTGAAGAAATAAAGAATAAAAAGAGGGAAAAAATTGAACCAATCTTGTAATATAAAGCAAACATATGGTGGGCAAGGGCAGTGGTCCCTTGCATCAGCACTGTTATCCTGTCACTACCAACAAGGCTTACTATAAGTATGAATTCAAAGATACAATGCAGAAGGCATACCAGAAGAAAGGCAGGGGAAGATTTATGGCATTCAATTATTTTTCTTTAAAAGTTTCCTCTGGGGTACAAGCACGTAATATATTGTACTTTCCATTACCTGGTGCAAATGTAAAACATACCTGAAAAACACATTTCATGCTTATAACATATTAAAATAACAAGTAAGATGTCATGGCATAAGTTTGATAGATTAACTGCCAGTTACTGATGTTGTACTATATTAGTTAACAGCAAATTAATATCATCAGGCATATTTCCTCTCCTATACCTAAAAAATATTAGTTTGGAAACAGGGATTCCCATAAATTCTTATCACTAGATTCTAAAATGGAGCTTTTAATCTAACCTGGGACAAGATAAGCAGCAGTTTATACACTCGTTTGAAAATGTATTACTCATACTCGAAACCTTTTCTACCCGAGTTACCTTCTGCAATTTAGAGAATTTTTTACTCTAAGTCCAAATCCCACATAGGTATCCCCATGATTTTTTCCTGTGATACTGATTACACTTGACACACACATGCACATCTCTGCTTTATGAACTAGTTTTTGAAGAGCATTTCAGAAAACTGTACTGAGTTTACATTAACTGTCCCTACTATAAAATCAGAGAGAATCTTTCATCAACACCTTTAATTTAAATTTGTATAGCTCTATAGATTCACTGTTATGCAAAGTAAAAATAACAGGAAGCCAGCATGTTCTTGCTCATGCTTCCTTTGACCCAAGAAAAACACAGCAGTGACTCTCTGGCATATTTCCTAAATACAGGGGTTTAAAACTGGGGTATCCTTGGCCCAGTGATAACCCTCACAGTTTCCAGCATTGGAAGTACATCCTTCCTTACAGCCCCTGCTTTGTAGAATTTGAGACTTCATGTTTTCTCTTCTTGTGTAAAAAAAAAGTGGACATAAAGGTTTTCCTTTAATATAAAAAAATAAAATTCTCCAATAAACACTGATCAACAACTCAATTTTTTTTAATTTTCTAGTCTTCAATCATATTTTTCAAAGTTATCCAAGACTCCTCACATCCTGCTCATATGAATTATGAAGCTTCTATTTTTTTTCCATCTCTCCCTCTAAAATTACGAATTTTCTCAGTTATCAGAATATAATCCTATTGGTGGTATTAACAGGTTCAAATGCAAGTTTTCCAGCAATCTCTATTATAGCAGCAGCTGGGCAAGTCAGCCCCTCTAGGTGTGTAATGCAACCACAGGTACAGGCACCCTATGGGACTGGATTTAGAGCAGTGATTCTATTTAAGGCTGTCTTTGGTCAAGAATATAAGCCAGGGCTGTGGCTCCAAAACAACACTCCTGACCTTTGGTTTATATACCAATTCCTGGCTCAGACTTCCAGACCCTTGGCTGCTATTTTGGTTCCTGTCCAGCTCCAGAACCTTGGCTCTCAAAACCCTGGCTACAGCACGATTTTCTGCAACCCAATCCTCCACATCAGTCAAAGGATTTACTACTTCTTCCTGAGAGTTCTGATTTGCAGAACTGTTTTGTCCCATGCTTTCACAGGTTTTTGTTCAGTTACTTTTCTATATTGGGAATCCTCAAAGTTTCTTCTGTTGTCCGAGGTTCTGAAGATTTATTGTGTAGAGTTGATACGACGTGGCTGACTTCACATTCAATAAAGCATTGAGCAATATGGACATTTCATAGCCAAAATACATAAGTTATACGTGTATATCATCACATTAGTGATACAATCCAAAGTCACTACCTTCAGTCTCTGAAACCTAGAAATAGCACAAAATCTACAAGAATAAATTACCCATTTCTGGGTTTTTTTCAGGGTTTTAAGTATATTTTTATTTCTTCCTACCTTTACTGTACAATCCTGAGTACTAGAAATCTAATTTAAGCAAAGAAAGTTGATGTTCACACATGCTCATAGACTCCTTACTTATCCCCACAAAGAACACTTCAGAAAATCCATGCACTAGTTCTCCGTAACATTAGTGATATAAATTAGAACAAAACAGTACGCTGGATGTTTAAAAGGAACCAGGCACCTCTTTGAAGAGCACACGTGCACTACCTGCATCTAAGCCTTTGCTATCACCACCAGTAGGGGTATTTCTACATTTGAAGGTTGTTTTTTAGGCAGACTTTCACCCCATCCAAAATATAACTTATTTTTAACACTTTTCTTACAGCTACTTTCTGGAGGTTTTTAGCCATCCGTCATACTTACCGACATCAAAATTATTCCTTCAGCACTTTTCCCACTCTGAAATAAACTCTGTCATGTCTACAATCCACCTACTCCAAAACATACTGATTGGCATAAGCAGGACTGTGTAGGAGATCAGAAATCCAAACTCTAACACACACCGGTGGACAAAGGTTGGCTTAAGTTAATGTTAAGCACTTCAATGTTAAGCACTTCAACCACAAAAAGCTTTTAGTATTATCTATGTTTCTAGTATTATGTATGTGATTTTATCTACTCATAAACTTAACATTTTTTCAAAAATGTTCATAGATAAAAACTCATAGAATAGAGGTAGACCTGGGCTACGTTTTTCATAGTTTAACTTTTCAGTGGTCTAATGTGGTAACTATGGTTTAATATGGAATGCAAAGAGGAAGAAAGTGTCTTTCAAATGCTAGCATTCAAATCTTTTCCTTTAGAAGCAACAAAATGACTGATATTCATGTTCTTTTGCAGCTAAGAACACCACTTCCCTTTCCTTTACTAAACAACTCTTTTAAAGGTCTCTAATATAGATTAAGTTACGACAATATAAACCAAATAGAGTTTAGAGTCATGCTATTGAAAAACACAGCTATGAAAGAAGATTCAATCTGCAGTTCGGTGATGGCATATCAGCTAAATAAGGTGACATTCCCAGCTTTCGCCAAAAAGAGAAAGAAAATCAATAGCCTCTTAAATGACTAGCAATCACCTTTAATCAAACCAAACAACTGGCTGAGACCCTCCTGTGATAGAACAGGACTGTGTTAATATAGTAATATAAAACGCTATAAAGTGGAGAAATGGATCTACATGTCCTGCTTTAAAGAAGAGCTCTGCTGCTCAGGAGACAGCTGGCGTGTGCAAAACTGCAGAAAATAAAGCTCTGAAGGATCAGGATTCAATATATTATAAAAATATTAATAATAACAAAGATGATAAATAAAGGAGAAGAGAAATATCACACTCCGGTTAATTTCATTTTTTCTATAAACCCAAAAGCAGAATTAAATAAACATGAATCTCTCTTAAATCCCTATTTTCATATTTTCCAGATCCAGACTGTAAGGAAGTACAGAGTGGAGGAAGTGAGTTTGATTAATTAAAAAAGAAGCAATGCAAGACTGCAGCTGTTCCTGCTTAAGCACACAGCTTCAGAAAACTTCGTTCAGTTTCGCAACGTTGATCTCAAGGCATTCCATCCTGGTTTTTTTCAGAAGAGGATGAAGGACTTGGATAATGCTGTACAACATGGCTAAACTTTCATCTAGAGTATCTTTTGGGTTTTGTTCTGT
This sequence comes from Dromococcyx pavoninus, assembly GCA_033558185.1. Taxonomy (NCBI): domain Eukaryota; kingdom Metazoa; phylum Chordata; class Aves; order Cuculiformes; family Neomorphidae; genus Dromococcyx; species Dromococcyx pavoninus. Next base: position 492,511 of record JAUMJL010000745.1, read on the forward strand.
TTTGTTTTAATTAAAGAAACCCATTTTTGAAAGAATTTTGTAAAAATACCTGGAAGCCAGAGCTGCTGAAGTAGAAAGCAAAATTGTTCTGCTAAATTTTTATTTTAATATTTTGGAATGCTAAGCTAAAAATGTAAAAAACATCATATTGCATTTAGATGATTTTAAACAAACACAAGAAGAAAAAGAATGACTATGCCTGGTTTATTTAGAATCTAACAGGTGTTCTTAATGCAAAGGAGGAAGAAAAGTTCTGTGCAGGAATCCTAACAGAGCAAGCATCAAAAAACTAGTGAAACGTGCAGCCCAGTGAAAGGTTCAGCATCTAATGATAACAGCACAGCAGTGATTCAAAAGCAAATAAATCCTGCTAGAATGAAAAATCAATGAGCTTTGAGAAATTCTGACAATGAAAAGGTCTCTCTCCCTGTGAGATCAAGTGGAGAAGCCCCATTAACAGAGAAGCCATCTGCTTTTTCCTGCTTGTTACGCACTGTCCAACCATTCACACGACTTTCTCCTCCATCGATACAAGGGCATCCACAATCCAGCAAACAGGCCCAAAGCTTGGGAGGAATAAAAGAAAATAAAAATTATCTTGGGTGATGCAAAAGATAGCCAGAAAATGGCCTTTATACACAACCCAAACCAAATCCAGCACAGTAGTTTGAAATCAGAGAAACAACTCCTTGATGCACATGCTGGCTCCACGTTGCCAGGGAAATCAACGAAACTGTGAGGCCGAGCCACTGTCCATACCACTGAGGAAAGTGATTACTCACTTGCTCATGCAGAGAGATTAAACATTTGTGTAAGTGCCTTTGCAAAATTATCTGACACAGCAGCATGCAGAAAGTTTCAAGGAGCCAATGTCAAACAAACATGATTTCCTTGAATGCTGCTGAATAAAACCAGGAGATGAGGACAAATCTGTGTTACTGACAAGTGGCTCTCTTGTCTCCTTTGATTACCCAGCACGTTGGTGCCTTTCTAGATTGGGTAAATGTTTCTAATATAAAGGCTGAAATACATATTGCAGAGAAAGAAATTTTATGAGACACCACGTGACAAAGCAGCAGTAGATAACACAAGCTTAAAAGAGAAAGGAAGTGAAAATTCCACTCTCTTGAAGAGAAAATTGGCTCTGAATCATTCCCTGAAGGTGACATTCATAACTAAATTCAAAGTAACAAGTGGTTTGGATTTGGGGTCTGTTTTATCAGCTGATAGTTGAAATCTAGCTGTAAGAAAGAAAACATTCTGGTTCCATTCGTGCCCTCTTGTTGCTTTGCATGACTTCCAAAGCAACAAAATAGTTGGGGGAAAATAATAATAAAAGTTAAAGAACTACAAAATATAATTAACATTCAGATATCTGCATTTACCAAAACACAAAAATAAAGCTAGGTTCTTAATCACAGTCAATCCTGTGGATTGTGGAGGGATGCAACGAATGTTTTGGCTACAGCATTAATTCTTTCCAGTGAATAAAGATATTTACTTAAAAAGTAATGCAAAACATATTCTTTTCCAAATAACCTCAGTGCCTTCTTTTATTTTTCCCTATCCTTTCTGAGGGGCTGTATTTAATAGACAAACATTTCTTCAATTTAGTAGTCTTACAGCTAATTATGAGGGTATGCTAGTTCTTTACCACTAGAATTCCGATCTGTTTCTCCTCAAACTCTAGTCTTCAATATAATTTATACTGAAAGTATAGCATGAGCAGACTGACTTTGTACAGTGCCTCTCAAGTTTATGACATGAGAACATTATCTCTATTACTATAAATTCTAATGATTTATTTTAAATTAGTAAAATGGGGATTTTTAGTTCTATTGGTGAACTTACATGCACAATACTGATTCACTTTTTAAAAAGCGCAAGTAGTGCAATGCATCAGAAAAAACAAACCTGATCATTCACCAGCTTCTAGTATGCTGGCTTGATTAGTTACAATAAAAATAACCTTTATTTATATATATATACACATATTTCCCCCTCCCTCCCCACAGAAATCTCCCAGAATGTTAAAATTTGGCATGGAATATAAAAGCACCAAGCAAAACAGGATGCTACTGTGATTAAAGGGATGACAGCAGTTTAAGAGATAATAATACCTGGTTGTGTCCTAGAAGAATAAGTTGTAGTCTCTTGGTAGGGTGGTTCAAACAAAACATTTACCAGAAAAAAAAAACCCAACCCCAAACTACTCTGTAAGCTGCATATTTCTTACTTTTAAAAAGACTATGCAGTACTATGATGACTTACTATGATTTCTCAGATGATTTCCAAATGTTTCATTCCTATATAGAATAGGATACAATTTCTGATCCAGATGCTTAAAAGAACAAATCTAACAAAGAAACTTAATCTGAGCTAGACTTGGCAAATTTTCCAGAAAAAAAGGAGAATGATATTTTGGAAGCTGCTCAAACAAAAGCCAACATGGAAATATGCCTCTTTCAACCATACCCTAGGCTGCTATTAAAAATAAAAGGACACTTAGAGTTTCCACAAGTGTGAACTGCAGCTGAGGTTTATAAAATGTAAAACATAGATGTCACAACTGCCCAAGAATAGCTCTTTACTTCTATCTAATGCTAAAACAACCTCTTCTACACTGCATTAACAAAAGGAATATATAAATAAGAGATCTTACATACACATGAAAAATTAATTAGATTGAAAACATTAATTACTATGTTTTTAAAAATAAATCATGGATAAATGGTAGAAAACCAACACAAGCCCACTAAACAATAATAATGCCTACTTCTATGTAAATTTTAATCTGACCATTTCAAAGCTCTTCAGGAACACAAGCTGTATGTAGAAAGTTTTTTCCACCTATGTACTAGGAAACTCAAGGGCAGAGAGCTCAAATATGTTTGGAGTCACATATGATTTACATGAACTCAAATGTGTTGAGATATTGTTTTATCTGATAGCCTTATTGCTCCCTTGAAGAAAGACATTGCTAAATCTTTGTATAGCCACACATTTCTCTATAAACACCATAAAAATCTTTAAAATCTTAGCCAATTTTTTATTATTATTATTATTTCAAGCTCTTCAGAGAGGAGAAGGAACCAAATTTATCCTTGGCTCCACTTAATCCAGGCAAAGAATTTGGCCAAATGTTTGTATTCCATCAAGAAGAAGAAACTATGAACTTAAACAATAACTATAACCAATACCATACACAAATTACATATGGAAGAATGGTGGCAATTGTCTGTCTTTCCACCCCCCTACCTTATATTATTGCTGTATGGTTGCAATTTAAGACTAGAAAAATTCCCAGACTACAATTCCTACAGTGAAGCAGCCAGACATAACTACGAGAGAGAATACCCCTGCCCACTGCACACCACAGCCTGCAGAGTCTGATACACACCACGGAGCTTAATTATGTAAATCTATAAGACCATATTCACCTTATATAAATCTTTTTTTTTTTATAATTTCCTACAAAAGAAGGAATGGTTTACGGAGCCCAGAGGTATCTGATTTAGAAAACATCTGCAACAAATCTAATTCACTCTTTCATTCTACTACAGTCACTTGGTTCTTAAAGTGAGAAAAACGGCTATCGCTTAGTAAACTTAATGTTAAACTACTTGAAAGTGTTCTCACTTTATGAATAAAAGAAAAGTCAAATTACAAATATTCTTACCTTGATTGGAGATTACATTGTATACTAGAATAGACATTTACAAGAAGGGAGAGTTCAGTATACAAAATTAATGATAAGTTTAGATGCTTCTAGTAAATAAAAGCTCTATGGCATTTGGATGCTTTAACTACTTCATCTATATGGTAAAGTACAATTTTAAAAATTACTTAAATATAACCATTTATACGCGACATTTAGACTCCTGTCAATGAATCGTGGAGCTTTTAAGTTTTCCTGTGCATGACTGCTATTCTGTTTTGAATTCACACCCACAATGGCCAAGATATTTCCCATACTGATAACAAAGAGGGGTTTTGTTACCGCTGATTGAGGGGTCAGTGGCAGCTGCACTATGTGCCTGACATAATCAGTATAAAATACCAGCTTGGAACAATGGCTGCTCATTAGAATATAAAACAATCAGAATGTTGAATCTGTAATTTCAGCAGCTGCTACTGTATTTTTCCCAAAACATTTAAGAATCAGCTATCACTGCACTAACTTCCTGCCTCTTCACATCCCAGATCTCACTTTGGTGATAAAACCGTTTGTGGGATTGTACCACAGATCACATGCCTGAAATAAACCAGTATAAAAATAATCCCACAAAAATGGCAATATTCCTAATCTAAACTATTCCAGGGATCCATTTTGCACTGCAGCTTCTCAAACAGTTGCCCTATGGCAGCAGAGGAACAGGCTGAGGCATAGACAGAGACCTAGAAGAAGGGGAAGGATAAAATCTTTCCAGGACAGGCTTTACTCCAGAGCCAGATTCACTCGCAAAAACAACCTGGGTTTATATAAACAAAACCTTACTCTATTTTCACATCAGTAGAGCACTACTGCAAAGGAAGCAAGAGAAAGAATTACATTTTGCCTTTTGCAACTTCAGTTAGCTTTGGTCTTGTCTGATGGAAGATCACTTGATTATTGGTACTGAATGGACAATAAGTCACAGAGCTGGTGACTTCTTGAAGTTCTGAGACAAATTTTAATATATGTTGGGCAAGTCTAACACTAGTTTTTGGTTCCTGTATTTTTAAATGTCTCTCTTTCAAAAATAGTTAAAGAAATTATATGTATTTTAACCGAATTGCAATACAGTGGAATTGAAATAAGCCTGACAATTGATTTAGCAGAATTTTTGTGGCAGGCAGAATGCCAGCATGAGAAGGGGGGTAGGAGACTAAATACTGCTTAATTTATGTTATTTATCTATTTAAAAAATAAGTTAAGAGACGACATAAAGTGGCTCTGGAAGTCCAGCCTTGAATTTAAAAAATAACTTAGCTTCTGAACACTCTTCCTCCTCTCCTGTACACAGTTTTTCTCAGACCACCACTCTTGCAGCAGTCCCCAGGAACAGATATGTTTTCACACATACCTTGCAGGCTTGTTCCCAGACCAGTTCATTTTAACAATGAACTCCTAAAATGACAGAGGCACAAGATTACGGATCTAGCACCACATCTAAATGGCAATAATCTCTCTGTCAGCACCAACGACAGAAACCATCCTCAGCTAGATCATCCTAGTAAACGCAGATTGTATCAGGTGACATCAAATCATCCTGCAATGCCTAGGGGAACCTACACAACTTGTCTGTAACCCAGACAACAAAGAAAAGATAAACTTCCAGGTGGGAAAGACAACATATTAATACATCAACTAGCTTCTCCCCAACCACTCTCATTCTAGTCTGGACTGCACCTCTGCTGACCAGCTTTCTCACCCATGTCTAACAACTTCTGACGCTCAGCAAGGTCTATCAAAGGAGACAGAAATGTGGCTGCCATTAACCTACTGAAAACTTTACAGATAGTGTCTTCTTATTCACTCTCCTAATGACTCCTTACATGCAGGAAGACATTTAAGATCAATGAGAATTAAATTGTGGAAAGAGAAGACATGGTACTTTCAGAACTTAGAAATCCAACTGCACAAGCACTATAAATTGTATTATGAGAATATATGGAAGAAAGAATGAATTTGATGAACCGGTCAGTCTGGTTTATGTGGCAATACACTCCTTAACAAGTTAGCAGTTACTCAAGAGCTCTCCCATCTTGTCAGTCCCATGGAAATACACATTTGTATGAGCAAACTTTCAAGTATCTGGTACCATAATTCAAGAGAAAGAAGAAAATTCACGTCTTAAAAAAACTGTATCAAAAGCACTGGTAACTGCAAGATGGCACTTAGAGGTTGACATGTATTTCTCACTAAATAGGATTTAGTTTCGCTTAAATATAGCTCTTGAGGATTTAATTAAGGATTAAAATATTCAGTCCCCAATACCTACAGCTTTCAGCCTTACGAAAGAACAGTGTAAGCATGGGTGTGACGGTAAATACACGGAAGGTTTCACAATACAACATGGCATACACTAGCATCCATAAAGGCATTTGCTAAAATATTATTTACTCTTCTTCCCAGAGTTATAAACCCATTTTTTCTTCTGTATCAAGGCCATTTTTTAGCAAATAATAATATTCGCAGAGTCTGCAAACATGCTGTTAATGAAGTATATCCAAGTATTTTCAGTGCATTTCATACAATTCAAACTGCAGCGGCAGTTGAAAACAAGCAATGACCCCAGTGAGGATCTCCTCCTCGCTAAGTGAGGAGGAAGGAATGCACTTTTGGCCAAGTGAAAATAAACATATTCGGTGTCAAGCATAAGTAAAGCAATTCAGACAGATAATTCCTGGGAGACAATTGATTCTGGCACCATCAGAGAGAAGCAACACAAAAGACCATTTCCAAGGTCATCTGACAGCACGCACACAGACACTCTGAAAGTCTTGGAAATTCTTGACAAGTCCTACGCAAGTGCTCAAGAATTGGTGTGGCAAGGGTCTAGTCTTTCATCAGAAGCAAAATCACAGACAGATTAGATTCCACCATGATAATTAACTAAATGCAGTAACTAAACAGATCAATTAAAGTATTAGGAAAAAAAAATGCAGAGCAGAAAATGTCATTTTATACAAACAGAAAAATACGTATTGTGAAGTAAAAGTGCAGTGTCAAACCATAGTGGACACAAGTCCTTTTCAGCCTGATTTAACAATTAGCTGCAACACTTATGCATGCTTTTGTAGAAAGAAGCTTGTTTGTGTGCACTTGTATTATATTACAGTGGTGTGTGATGTTATCACTGAAAATTTAGAAAGCATTTATTAAAAATTATCATCAACATGGTTGCAGAACTTCTATGTTAATAGGATATCTGTGCCTGTTCATAGCAATGTATTGCAAGTCATCTCAAATAATCCAAGCAAAATAAATAATTATTGCCATAATATCACACCAACTATTTTCAATTTCTTCAGTCAAGTGATTCATCAACTAAATATTCACAAGCTCAACAGCAAATGTGCACTAAAGAGATTTTGTTCTCCACAGAACTCCATTTTGATTTTTTGGATATGTAAGATATGTCTGACCTTCATAAATATTCAGTAATGTTCTATTACATCTGAAATGTTTGAAGAATAATTTACAGCTAGCGTGCTCCATTTATTTTAACTTGCATTGTATGAAGCAGCCCCCATATTGAATGGTGGTATCAGCTGACACAAGCAACTATTTAAACCCAACCAAATGCAGTTAGGCTCTAAAATTATTTAATTTAAGTAATGTCAGAGGAACATTATTATCCTCCTAACTCTCTCGAAGATATCTGTTTCAACACTCATATGTAACAAATAATTGCCAGTCACAAATACTTTTCTTCAGCAATAGTCACGGTATCTTGAAGGTTATATTGTCAACAAAAGAAACATTAAGAAAATTTAAGCTGATGTAATGGTTTTCATGGCATCCTTTCGACAAAGCTTGTATCCAAGATCTGACCACTCACAATTTCTAAACCAGATTATAAAGCTAAATCCATGCAAACCCTTAATGGATCAGGATTTTATTTCTAGCGCTGCAAAAACTTCAGCTGTGGCCAAGTCTTATCAGCTACGGTGGCAGACAGATTACAGAAGATGTGCCGTGGATAAGTATGAAGCACTACCAGCTTAAACCAATTACACACTTAGCACAAAGTTGTCAAACTACAGACGAATGCCAAATCCCAACATGTAATTTCTATCATGCTTACGAATTTTAAGAAGAATTATAGTGAATACAGAGCCTGTAAGAAATGCAAAACATAGCTGGGAAAACAGATGGTAAAAAGGGCAGTATTTGGAAACACATAATATTTCAGTGGTGTGTAAATAAGGGAACCACACTACACTCAAGGATTACCATTTCAGAATCTACAGGATTTTTTACTAGAAGTCAACAGTTCCAACCTGCCTGCATTCATTGGCAGGCATATCTACTAAATTATTCACCAGCTGCAAGTCATTTCTTTTACAGTAAGAAGCATAGTGAGAGGTAACTACAAAGCAATCCATAGCTGTCCTAATTACTCTCCATAGGCAGGAAAATGTGTGATAAAATGCATGTTTTGTGATTCACTTCCTCTGGTCTAGTCACTTCAGTACTGTTAACCTGCAGCTAGGATGGCCTCTCCAGTGCTCTTAAACCATACGAAAAAAAAATCTAGACAGACAATGACTGTACAATTTAAGGCACATAATTAGCAATTATTTCATGCACACTTCACAATAATAATCTGTTACGTACTAAGGGAAAGAAACATTAATGAGCTACTTCTGGTGCTGCTCTGTGTACTGTGTTTGCATAATAATGAGGTCCAATCTGCTGGAAAACACATAAAGGACAAATTAATAAGGTCGTCATTTTTGTCTAATGATGCTTAATACAGTTTTAGCAATCTGCTCAAGACAAAAGACGGTCACTCAGACATAGCCGATTATGCATTCGCGTGGCAGATGAAATCTTTATTAAACAGAATGATGAATCTGATTAACATGCGATAACAAATATACAGTCTGCGAAAATGACCGTGCCACCTCCTGCAAGCATCCCTCACGTCGACTATTAAGGCTTTACTCAGATTGAGGTCAGACTGGTATTCCCGATAGGCGCATTAAGATAAAAGTTTGCCAAATGTGGTAACACGATGAACAAAACAATATCCTGTTATATAAAAGCTACTGTCTCAACAGCTGACTGTCTAATCAGTTATAGCAACAACTGCTTAATAAGTTTAAAAATTTAATTGTCAGAGTTTCATTCACCTTTTAATATATGAAAGACAATTTATTACATTAGCTAAGCTAGATCTTAAAGCACCTCAAGACCTCTACATTTATGGTACCAATATATTTTCTCTAAGTTCCAAAGCATCGTCCTCTATAAAGTTATCTTCTTCACAAAGAAGACTGCAAACAGGAATATACAATTATTTAGATATTTTTAAAGGAATATAAATAATAATATTAGTTTGCATGTCACTGATTTCACATTAAGCCTGAATAAGTCCATGGAGGTTTCTAGGTCAATGGTAAACACACGATGTAACTGAATTTGTAGAAATGTAGCAGTAAATTAAAAAATCTAATTTTCAATATAGGTGTATAATTGATAAAAAGTAGGTTGTAAAAGAAGACTTACAAAACGTAATTTGCTGATCACACCTTACATTTAAGTAATGAAAATAGTGTTGCCTCTTTCAGTGATTACCAAACCCAGAGGTAAATTCAGTGATTCTATTTTAAGCTTGTTTTGCTACAGCAATGTGATTTCTATTAATTCCTTGCCTTCCAGAACCAACTGTACTTGATTTATATACAGCACATGACAAGAAGTAATTCAAGACAACATATGATACCTCATGACGATGTACATGATTTAGCTCAGGGTAAGCAGCAGCATAACTGCAATGTTGATTTTTATCTCCACAAATATATTGTTCAACAGCAGCAGGATCCTGTATTCAACAATGTATAACTGGGAGCTAAAACTGATTTCATCACAGCTTCCTCACTTTAATGCATGTGTTTGCTCTGATATATGATAGCATATAATAAATAATAATTCTAAACTCCTTTGGCTCATTCTATATGTCTTCATTTACATTCACATATTCCCAGCTACAAGAAAAAGCAACCATTCTATTTAAAGCAAGGAGATGATAAAAATAATGTCATATTTGCCTCTATCATCGTTAATCCTCAGTTCATTCTATCATTCTAAATAAGCAACATTATTTTCACACACAATAACAAAATAGTACCTTCACTCCTCACTCTCACAACTCTCAAATTAATGTCATCTGGCACATTAACCGAGTCATAAGGCACACGATTTGCCACAGATCCAAAGCAGAGATGCCAGTTCTGACAATTGTTTCACAGGTCTATCGAACATGATGTGATATATTTTTCCCGAGCCTCTCTTTGTTTCAAAGACATGCATTAAGAGATTAGGTATCTCTCTACTGAAAACCACTAGCTTTCAGAATGACTCTCCAAAGCCAGATGTGGTCTTTTTTAGCCTACATTGCTCTTCCAAGTCTAGAAGTTTACCATGACTTCTTTCTAGTGCATGGAAATTATAAGAAAAGAAGAGGAAAGAGAGAGACTTATTCAGATAACCTGACACAACTAACATCGTCTTTCCAGCTGAAAGAAACAGAAGCTAAATCCACAGGTAGGTTAAGAACATAACTCGTTTGTTTTACACTAATAAAAGCACTTGTAAACCTAATACCACCTGATTGCACATCTGTGCTGGATGCACCTGGTATGAAAGTCAGCCCATTCCCCTTGAGCTGCCCAAGGAGCTGACAGTGTTTGGCTTGCACGGCCAGTCATGGGAAGCAACAAAGCACTGGAACACAAATGCTTCTGATTTCTTGGCAGTGTTACAGAGCCCTTTATTATAAATGGACAGAAAAAAGCTGTTAAAAAGATAAAACAAGAAACCACTATACCTCAGAGGAACCCCCTATTTCATATTCTTTCAGTATACATTCCCTCAATGTAACATTTTGTTATCTTTGATATAAAAGGAATGCTAAAAATACCATGAAATCGTAGTAATAGTATTTGAAATACCAACACTCATGGGCTCACAAGCTTTGTTCCATCAACACACTGTCACATAGTGCATTTCAAAAAGTTTGCACAGTGGACAAGTGATGCACACAGGCCAAAATGCAAGGACTGTATTCAGATTTTGGCAAAGTTTTGGTCTCAGAAATGTCTGATTAAATTCAGTAATATTTATATCCATGATAAAAATGAAGGAACTTTCAGGAAAGTCAGAGGTGTCCTGAGGTTACCAGCACTGCTCATTCAGGAAAGAGCCTCGCCCTCTATCTTTATCTTAAACTAAGGCATTATGAAGAGTACAATAAAAATACACATCACCTCTAGTCTGGATTTCAAAGTATTCTATTGAGAATTTAGTTCACTAATGTTGTTAGAAATACAACACCTGCAAAACAATTTCTTCCTGTTGACTCCTTTAGACCTTGTTCATGTTTATCCATCAGGGTCTGATTAACAATTTTGTTAGTGCCACAAATAACAAAACTACCTGTCTGGAAATTCAAGTCTGAATATTTCACTTACACAAATATGTTTTATTCTGGTTTTCCTTTCACAGAAGACATGGATAGCTGCCGCCTATACTCCTCTCCCTTTTCATAAGATGTAATATTATAGACACTGCATCAAATTAAGTACAGACAACTACCAATATATTACGTGACCCAAACTCAGCTCTCAACTATAATTTCAAATATCTGAGGTAGAAATTGGGTGTATCACATACAATTCATAAAACATTCAACCGGTTACATAAATTTTATTTTAATATTAATTACACAAATCATTCCACAATCATTTTAATACACAAAGTAAACTAATCTGACTTACCCATGTCTGCACTTTATTATTTAAATGAGTAACCTCAGCTCCTATCAAAGGACATGGAGAAATTGACTGGATGACACAGCTCCTGCATTGTAAGTACCGTGTCAGAGAACATTCCTTCTCATTCCAAAAAGCATCTAAAGATAAACTGGCATTCAAGTCTTTCAAAAAGAAAGAAAAAGTGCTTTACATAGGCATCAAGAGAGATTTTAAAACAGATAAAAGATCACAAGTTATACTTCACATTTCAAAATGTAGTGTTCTTATTTCATCAGAAAGTAGCATGGTAAAGAACATTTACTAACCTTGGCAAACTCAGGAACTTCTAAAATAGTCCTTGCAAGAGAAATCACATATTAATTGTGCCATCCTAACACCAGAATTGCCCACACATGAACAAAAGTCAGTATTTCAGTCTCTGCCACCTGAACGCAGCTATCCCACCGTGATACCTGCCTTGTTGGCCTTCTCTGACTCTTGCCCACACTCAATCCCATCATCATCGTCATTAAGCTTTAGACAATCAAAATGCTCCCTAACACACAAGGCTAATGCACCACCTCTCCTTCCTTGGCTATTCCTTCTGAAGAGTTTGTAGCCACCCATTGCAGCCCTCCAGCTCCGTGAGTCATCTCACCGCGTTCCCACAACAGCAACCCTACCACAGTTTTCCTGCTGCCCAGTCGCTTCCAGCTCCTCCTGTTGCCCATGCTGAGTGCATTGGTGTAGATTCACTTCAGCTGGACTTTTGATCTCACCACCTTTTTAGAGGGAGAATCCCCAATTCCTGTGTGGCCATTCTCAGGCATTTCCATGATTTTTTTTTCATTATCTTTACCTTTTGTTTTTGAATAGGATATGTAAATACTATGTAAATAGGATATGTAAATACTATGTAAATACTCAATACATTTAGGAGTGGTGTGTAAACTGCTGCACATCTTCAGTGATTCGTTAAACACCCAGGGCTCAATGGAACTCCGTGGAGGTTTGCCTGTTTCCTGCCAACAGCCAATAGCATCTGGCACTCCTTTTATGTGTCAACCAACTCTCAGCTTGATGGCTGAGGGAAGACGACGGCACCTCAAAGGAAAAATCTTGCCATCAGCTTCCCAAAAAGACAAAGGCAAGGGCTGCAAGTCCTGCAAATGGCCAGGTTAAGAGAAAATAAGTACATATAATATATTTTGTTGGCAAAGTACCACTGTCAATATCCAATTCTCCAACCTCTGAATTTCCAGTCTCCTGAAAAAAAAAACCAACACCAACCCACATGGTTTTGCTGTGTATCTGCTTTCTGGCCAAATGTTGTGCCTTGGACATTAAGTTTCTACTGCCTTCAGATTCCTTACTCCATAAAATAGCCAAATTTCTACTTATAAGCTTTAAATAATATTCCTCATTTATCTAAGGTCAAAAACACAGTTTACAGTTGTCACTAATATCTTTCAGCATGGTTGCATTGCTTTCATGCTTGTTTCACCTCTCAAATATTTGCTGGGATTTTCAGAAACACTCAAAGTCCTTGGCAAGAGGACGCACAAACACCAGTATCATTGAAAGATCTGATATTTTCATTTAAGAAAAAAATTCATTTGCTTTAACAAGTAAAATGTTCCTGTCAACAAGCCATGAAAAGGAAAGATGTCCTTGAAGGAGAAAGCAAACGGCCAAGGCATTTCATTCGTATCCAGTAAAGAACTGTTGGATATCAGATTTCCTTCAAACTTACAGAAACTTAAATAGGAGCAAGAGAAAAGTGTGGAAGTTAAAGAACAATGCAGCGTCAACCACCACACTGTGGTAATAAACAAAATAACATTAAAATATCTCTTGAACAGAGGTAATGAAGCAAGATGGTAAGATGAAGAGCACACAAAAAAAGTCAAAATTATTGACCAATAGGCAGGCAAAAATCAATATCTAGACCTTACTGACACAAAAAAGAAAACGATGTTTGCAGCCAATTACTAACAGAGAAGAAAACAGATACAATGCATAACTTGTAACACGTTTTGCAATGTCCCTTACAAGGAGGACATTTCCTAATGAGGAAACAATTACAACAAAGCTTTAGTACAGCTTTGAACATTCTATGTAACAATTTAACAAAAGATAGGTCACAGTCTTTTTGAAAGCTCATGTGTTTCTGTTGGCTTAAAAATGCTCTCTGTTAAAAATATCTGCAAAAACTGAATAGTGCTGTTTTGGAGAGTAAGAAATAGTAGGGCAAGAGACTCATATTGGTCCTCCCCATAGGAGAATTCACACATAGATCAAGAGATAATAACTACCAAAATCAAAAGCACCTGCAGGAAATGAAAGAAAAAAATGTGTTGTATTTAATTTAAAGCTAAAGGACTTAACACATGTTAGGTGGCATTTATCAGTAATGAGTAAGATTTACCTTCACTTCTCACTGGCATCTGATAAACCTTCAAAGTTTCTTTAAGATGACTAAGACTTGCAGCATCGGAGATGACCAACATCATATTAACGTCTTCAGAAATGGCATCTAGTTCACACATACAGTTATTAATGGACTCTTTATTACTTATATTAGTACTTCTGAAGAGTTTCCAGATTATTTTCAGCTCAATATTACTGCAGCAAGCTTTTCTCAAAATTCCTATAATTTAAAAAGTGGGGTGTAAGACATATATATACACGGTTTTCAATACAGTACTGTTTGAACATACTGCTAACTTTCCACATTTACAAGATGGTAATTTAGGCCCTGATCCAACACCCACTGAAGTCAATGAAAAGACTTCTATTGATGTAAATGGGCCTTGGAAGAAGGCCTTATTTAAATTTTTTAATGTGTCCAAAATTTACTTTTCAACAGATAATTTTACCCTTGTTATTACTCCCAAATTGACCATGAGTTTGAATCCACTTTGAATAAAGTCATTTATTTTTCATTTTCTTCAAACTGTGGCAGATTTTTTAACTATCATCAATCAACTGACATCTGGGATACAGTCTAAACAGCATAAAACTTCTCACTGAAAACGGACCCCTTGGTAACTGTAGGCATTGAGGTGCCTCAGTGATTCAGAATGCTTTCTTTTAATACATAGTGATTCCATTTCACAGATTCTATACCAAATTGCAAAAAGATAATGATGATTTTTAATTAACATTAAGGAAATGAATTAAAGTCTACTGGTGAGATTACACAGGTCTTAAAGGAAATACATTGTGGTTGCTCTGGGAAAAGCCTCCATCACCTGGGCTTCCCCATCTTTACCTATAAGGCAAGATCAACTTTGCTAGCTGACATAACATTTTGTCATTAGGTCATGACCACACATGGCCCAGGAGCCTGATGACACTGCATTTTAAAAAGTAGCAGACTTATTACCATTATCAGCTTTTAGATCTTCCCAAATTGAAGTGCCTCACAAAAATGTAGAGATAATTTCCAAGAACATCTAATCCACGTTTTGTACAATAGGGCAACCAAGGGGTAAAAAGCAAAATGAATTAACACAAGAGAGATTACACATTGAAGAGTAACAGTGTGATCACATGGATTTTCAGTAAAACTTTTGATACTTCCCTTAAAACATGTATTAGGTTCACAGAGTGTGCCAAAATATTACCAACCTCCTTGCAGCAACTGGTAGCAAATTAACACCTAATCCTTAGAAAGAACATACCCCAATGAATGGGCCACTGTTACAAATAATTTCTCCAACCTCCCATAATGTCAGGACCAGTTGCCTTCAGTTAACTCTTAAATACCAGTCAGATTCCTATTGTACTTCAGGATAGGTCAGTGTATCAGGGCCACCGAATTAAGCAACAGAAATATGTCAGAAAGAAATAAAATTAACAGCAACTTAATTTCACCTTAATGCCAAGTAAAAACAGCTGTGTTATTGTGAGAACTCCCTCTTTCTACCTGCAAAAAGATTGTCTGCAGGTCTCCAATGTATTTCTAACAACTCATTTCTCTAGTTACCATATCCAGTGGGGAAATTAACCAATTACTCTAAAATATCCCTCCAGGATCCAAAACTGCAAAAGTAAAAAGGTGGATTAAAAATCCTACCATTTCCAATCTGAAACAAAGGATCAGTTACACAGATCTTACCCTCAGCTTTTGGCAGTATTTCAGCTCCACAGACAATACAATAAAGTCCTTTCTTGCAAGCCTGGTGGTATGTTTCCTTCTAACAAGACAATATACAAGTCCATGTAAATGAATTCATCTTGCATATTGTGACTATGCAACTCTGCAGACTGACACATTTGAATATAAACACAAAGAAATCTATCTAAACTGCTTGAAATACTCAAAGAAATACATTTGAAACAATGTTTATCATTTGTATTAGCTAATAATGAAAATATACATCATGCTAAAAATTCTTAACTTAAAACAGAAATACTTTCATATGAAATATGAGATATTTCATAGTCCACAACACTCCAGGCTATCAAAGGTTTAGTTTGGAATTTTGCAAAGGAGTGTAGGAAGACAGGTGCCCAACTCTTAAGTTTCAGTGTGATTATGTCCTTACACTTTGGCAAATCCTGCCCTAAAAATAACTTACTAACCAGAAATCAGAAGCACTGCCTGTACTGAAAAAGGAATCACAGCTGTAATGACTTGTGAGCCGTACTCCATAGGCAGTCAATATCCACAGCTTCTGCGTGTGTTAACAAGACTTGAAAATACTCAACCTTCTTGTTTGCCATGAGAAACCAAGATATCTATTGAATGTGCAAATTATAAAGATCTAGGGCAAACTGTTCAGACCATGAATAAACCATTTACTCTGTATATATTATTATTATATATTATTATATATATTATTATATAATAAATCATTATTTCCCTTGTGTCTTAACATTCAGCAGTAGTCTTTTAAAAACAGGTACTTTCCTTTATCTACATGGTACCTTTCTTTCACAGGTGGAGCCACTTTGCCTAACTGTAGCTTTTCTTCGTTTGTATTGTCTCTGAACTTTCAATCCTTTAACAAATTGAACACTTTATTATTAGTTTAGACAGAAGAACTATTCTACGTAGCTATTATACCAAAGTAAGAAAGGCATTTTCAATAACTTAGTAATTCAGTAATTCCAGTAAAGTTGGGACATTGACTTCCCTTCCCTTTTCTTTGCAGACTGGCCAGCACAGTATTTAATGTAAGATTAGGAATCACCATAAATATATTAACTATAGAAATAAAGAATATTCTTAACACTAACATATTAAATACCATAGTTAGTTAGATATAGACAAATTCAGGTCGAATTCACACAGCTTTCACACCCAAATGAACTGTCCCCCGTTACCCCACACTGCTGGTATTATTCCCCAGCAGTAATACGTGGATTATTACCCAGCCATTGTCCCAAGCAACACGTCCACGGTCAGGATTTCATTTGGTGAGTTTGGATAGAGACTTCAAGAAAAATCTAGTACCTAGTAAGCCAAATGCAAATATTTCAACATGTATCTACAAACCTAATGGTCAAGGAGTAATTTTATATAAAATGTAGATGATGTAAATTAATATAAAGTATTTGACATGAAGAAGGTAATTTCTGGGAGGATTTCTAATCAAAGTAAGATGCAATACAAGATCAAGAAGGGAACAATCTGCTCCAGATAAGGAAAGCAAGATGGATATTCTTTTTTTTTTTTAATGTCATGGATTTAAAGTCAGACAAATCCGAAAGACAAACAGGGATAGTGTTCTCTGAGAAGAACATAAAAGACACAAAGCTTAAGTGATTTATATTCTCTATTTGGATATACATAAAGATAAAAAGTGGTTTGGTACAGAAGTTTTAAGAAAACTGAGCTATTGGAGACTGACGAAGATCAAGAAAGCTGTAAAGGCACCTGCGTCAGTATTTGCTGGGGGATATTGGACAGTTCTAGTCCAGAAGCCAGTTACAAACACAATCAACCCTACCCTAATAAGTCCTGATATTAAACCAATTACTTAAATCTAAATCTAAATTAAGTATGTTATCTTCAGAAGTGTTGCATGTTTACATTGATAACAATAACAGAGCTTGTTTGTACCCTATCAAGTAGTTGAAAATCATCAGCATCCAATGAACAAGAGAATATCAGGAAACATGATCCTTACGTGGCATTAATGTAATAAAGTTTAACCAAATGCCTTATACTAAGTGTGAAAGACAATGCTTATTCAAAAAATTCAAGAGTATTCTCACCATTCTTGCAAACAGTATCTAATTTCATAGAGATGCATTTATTTTGAAACAAAGGGACACAATTTAAACCCTATTGATATGAACACATTCGCAGCTCTGTACAGGTGGACATCAGTGTTATTTAAATGAAATACTGTGGAAAATGACCAGCTAAAAACTTCTTCACTTCTCTCAGTCAAAATACTATGAATCAATATAAAAGTTCTACATCTTCATATTAATAGATGATGGAAATGAACAATCTTTTCTTGAAAAATGAGGCATAGTATGTTTTATTAAAGAAAAATCCTGGCTGTTTTGATTGCAATAAATGAATGAAAGAAATGTTTAAAATATTTCAAAAAAGTAGACTGAGGTATATTTTAAGACCTTTATATACAAATTTACATTGTTATATATTGCATAGAAAATGTGTTTGTAGGGTAAAGAGATGGATACACATTTTGATAGAAATACATACATAATCTGATGACAAGAAATTAGATCCTCTCACAAAAGGAAATTTTAAAGAAACCTCAACTTATACATAAAAGAAATAAAGACCTTTGGAGAAGCCTCTAATCATTGCCAAATATCAAAATGTTCAAATACTACTATGCAGCTTCTGATGGACATTTTGACAAAAGAAATCGGAGGGAAACAAAGGTGGATGAAGAATACACCTATTTCAGTGCCCACGCTCGATCTATCAGATTACTTGATCTGCAAAGATGCTTTTATATATATTTAATAAAAAAATAAGAGCCCTAACAAATGCAGAAACCTGTAATTTGATTAAACGGGTGTTTTGCTTTCTGAGAAAAAAACAATTGTTTGACTGCATTTAATGGCAGATTAATTAAATCTGTAATAGACAAGCCTCCTCAGCCTATAATTACAAGTCAAATGCTACTTGGGCTTCTGTTAAGAATTTCCTCACATGATGTCCTTAGCCATGTAGTTATGATGAAGAACCTTAATAATACAGAAAACTGGATGTTGCCTAATCTTCATAGGGAAACCCAAACAATTACCATGAATAATCAAGTCTGGTTAGTAGCACATATCAAAGGAGAACTAGGAAGCCATCACTGCTCTGTAGTGAGGCTGTTTTGTAAAGTTTGCTCACTGTGTTGCCTACAGAAGCTGCAGAAGCTGTCACTGTGTGCTAGAACTGTTCAACAGAACAGATGACACACCTTTATTTCGTGATCTGGAAAGACTGATTTTCCGTTTCCTGGTGTTCATCTCTTGAGATGCTACCTGCTCTGCTTCTCTTTCACTACTCATCTCTGCCTCATTAACTGCACTATTCTTACCCCCCTCATTTTGCATTATTCCATGTAAACTTGCGCTTGTGCCATTATCATCGCCATCAATCTTCGTTTCAGTCACTCTTAGCATTTCTGAGTTATTGACTACAAAAAAGTCATCAGTGACGGTGGAGTTTCCACATTCAATCCAATTCTCATTTGTATTACAGTTTGGAACCAGTGGCCTGGTTTTCTGTTCCTCTGATTCAACATCATCATAGAGCTCTGGTGTGAAGTAGATACTCTCATCCTCATCTTCAGCTTCTGCAGATACGTTTAACATTGAAAGTTCAAATTTTCCTCCTGCTGAAGGAGACTTACTGCAGGGCTCAACTTGAAGTTGTAGCTTATCAGGATGTTCATCAGCAACTGGAGGCTCAGTATTTTTAACTGAAAAAGTAGTTGTTTCCGAACAAGATTCTGGTACACTTGGTTTATGTTCTGAAATTAATGACGACTGGCATTGATTTACATTATCAATAAGTTCACCAGCCCTATTCCCATTCTTTTGTTCACCACTAGCTATGGACATGCAGTTCTTGGCTACAGACAAAGGTGTTGAAGTCAGTGGTTTAAAGCAGCAGTGTTCTTCCATAATATCAGAATTAGTCTGACCATTCTTTTTTCCTGTCTCTATTTTAGTTGCTGGCATTTTGGGTGTGGAGTCCATATGTTTTCTTCTTTGCGTTACATGGTGAGAATGACCCTCCACATCAACTTTCTGGCCACCTGTGAAAAAACACAAAACGTTAATTAATTGTATATGCCTTCTCCTGCTGATTTACAGCATGTTTAGCACATCAAAATTACCACCATTTTACTACATTTACAGTTATTTTATAATGCTCATTAAGATCCAACAGAAACAAAAGCCCAGATGTTACAACTATCTTTGCATAAAAATTGTCTTAATTAAATCAACAGATTAACTGGCACATGTAAAGTTAAAGCATGACCGGACTTAAAACTTGTATTTACTGTGTTATTTACATCTTTCTTGCTTGAAATGAAGTAATAAGGTTTTCTAAAATTTAGAAAAGGATAGCTATTTACTTATAATCTCTTCCAGTACCAGCTTTACATGAAAGGTGTCTCACAGCATTGTCTAAATACCAGAGATACATTGAACTGAGGCACTCAACTTGCAATAATGCTAATTTTCATGTGTTTCAAATATATTTTAAGTTATCCTCATAGTTTTCAATGGATAATAGAAATTTAAGTGAAAACATTTCTGATTGTACCCTAAACTTACCAAAGATTATCAATTGTTTTAAGACAACCAGATGGAATGACAATTAATTACAGTCTGTTGAGCACAGCTCATAAACATTTGTGAATAATTATCATTTGGCACAATAGTATTGTGGTAATTTTAAAAACCATTTGTTTCTTCCAAAAAGACGCAATATCACATTTAAAATTGTTAATGAAGTTTTTCCACAGGAAAAGTGAACATAATTTGTCTCACTGTTGCCATGATGTTAAATTGGCTGATTTGATACTTTAGAATTACCTGAGCAGATAGTTGTAGTGAAATTTATTTCTGAAACCAAATTTTGCTCGTCACTTTTAGCAGGAACATCTGGTGACAGATGAATAGTTGCCTCCTGTTGAGAGGTTTGTGACAAGTCTTTAGAATTTGAAGGGACATGGAGCAATTCACTGCTGCACTCTGGTGAGTAGTCAATGCCTTTCTGGTTTCTTCTAGCAAATGCTTCCAAGGATTCAAGTGCACTACCAAAATTTTCATGGTGCTTAATTTGTTGACGAATCCACTTAGATAATCCTAAGGAAAACAAAAAAGGGGGGAAAAAAAGTGTTACCACAAAACTACACCATCTATACCAGGTACTGCACATCAGTAAACAGTACCAGATATTGCATATATAGACTCAGGAGGACTTCAAGAAGTTGCTCATGAAAGTAAGATAAAGTGTGTCTTCCTTTCCAGTGCTGGGAACTTGATTTTGATAGTCTTCTCATCAGAAATACTAGCACTATCATTCTTTTTTATTAAAAGACTTTTACCTTTTTCACTACTGCTTTTTTAGGCTCAAACTGCTGTGCTGCAGAAACATCGTTTTACTTTTTATGCCTGGGTGTTCGTTTTGCTTGTTATCATGAATTATTAAAAAATAACTTACATAGAGTACAGCTATTTATTATCATACTGACAGGGTCAGACAAAAATTAGAATGTAATGAAGCTTGTACAGTTTTATTTCAGATTAAGCAACAGTAACTCAGATATTCAGAAAGAAGCACAACTGCCCAATAACTTAAATATAATGCCATATGCTCTTATAGAGCAGCAATTTTTTTAATTCTCAAATACCATATATTTTGAGCACAATAGCTTTTAGATGATGCTGGAACTCAGAAGAGCGAAGTAAAATTAACTTGTCTGATTTTTAAAAAGTATTTTTAAACTTATTTAAATATTCTTTTAATATTGATCAAAAAAAGCCAACTTGATTCTTCTGTAAAGTTTTATTTCATAGAAAAACTACAAAGCTTACTAAATCTTGATCAAATAGTTTTTTTATTAATAAATGTATGAATTCTTTTAACTTAGATAATTTAAATGCATTGTTAGCACAAAGAGACATGTCAGAAAACAGTTTGACTTGTACTACAGTAGCTGAGCTCCACCTGCTGACTAGACTGCAGCATTATCACTTTACACTACCTTTTTGCCCATCAAAGATACATAACACGTTCCTAAGCAGTTTCTTTCTTCATTTTTCAAATTTATTTATTTATTAAGATAGTGAGCTGTTTTATCTTATCTGCATTTATTTCTATCCAGTATAAAACTACAAACAGAAAATACTTCTTTGCCTATTGAGCACTCAGAGGTTCCACAATAGGAATGGCACAACCTTCACCTGTTCTTATCTAAAAAGGGAGAAAGTTAAAATTCAAACTGCTGGCTCTAATCATTAAAAAGAATATATCCACTACAGACGTATCCAAAATCCAAATAAAAATCTAATAACTACTATTTTTAATGCATATCTATACACAGAAATATCTACATATATTATATATATTTAACAAGCAAAGATTAGAAGTTCTCAAGTTTATATAGGTCACTTTTTAAGAAAGAAATTTCAAATTGTACATCCTGAAATTTCTATATCATGATCTGCATATCCAAAAGAGAAAAGAAATTGAATTGACTGAGCACGGGTATCAACGTGTTTCAGTGTATTTAATGAACTAGCAATACACCAGGGCACAGTCATAGAGTTTTGAGTTTCAACTCCACTATTTGAATTCAATGGATATATTTCATTATGAATTTTCCTACTCCTCTGAATTTGTACAACCGTATTCCTGTAATCTTGATATTTCACTCTTTGTTAATATTAGGAACTTTCACAAAAAGATGATTAGAGCTTACCAGTTATATACTTGTTAGGGTTATTCCGGAAGCGGTCATCGACTAAAATAAGAGCACCCCAGTCATTCCTGTGTCTTATACACCTATAAAGGAGCAACAAAAAAAGAGTATATACATAATTACAGTGCATATGGTAAAAAAAAAGTGGAAATAAGACAACAGGGCTTGTAAAGAGTCAGCTAGAATACGTAAAAAAACACAGAAAGTGCTTTCCCACCACCAAAGAAATGTTAGAGATGTCATGGAAGCTTAGTTTTCCTTCACTTCTTGAATTTACTGTATGAAAACAGGTAAACTGAAAAAAACCCACACAAATATTCAGCAGCTAATCAACCCACGTCATGTTTTCCAATCTTAATTGCACAGCATAAACACTGAGATGAGAACACATAAAAGTGTAAAAGAAAAGAAAATGGACCAACGGAACTGTAAGAAGTTTTTTAAATAACCATGCACTTTGTGACTAAACCACATGCCATTCCTAACTCTCTTTAGTAAAGAAATCCTATAGATCAAAGCTGAGTGATACCATTGAATTCATAATTCAGTTGCTAGAGGTCAACAGAAATAATCCGAGTCACTTTACATGCGTTGGTATTATTTTAAACATTATTTGGATTTCTATACTGCCTCCGAGAAAAGAATCATCAAAGAACACAGATAACAAATGAAATATGGAAAAGAATCTGTCAGTACTTGTTTAGGATTATTATCCCCATTCTTTAAGAGGGGGACAACTTTTGAAGGCGATGTTTACAAAGGCACATAAACCCACAAGCGCATCAGAATCGGTGCTTAAAATGGGAGTGAACAAGGCTGGCTCTCCAAAGAAATATCATTTATTTATATTTGAATTCTCTCCATAAGAGAGATAAGAAAAGCTATAAAAATATCTTTTAAAAACTAGATTTCTTCCAACTTCTAATTTTTTGATTGTTTTAATAAATGCTCTTCTAACTCACAGCTTAAATGAACTATGCCCACTGGAGACATATCCTACACTTTTAGGAAAAGTAGCACTGCAAGGAATTCATACCATGACTGTCACCTGGCCACATGCACCATCTGTTATACTCCCAAAGGCTGCCATTTCATTTCACAGACTTGTGTTACTTCATATATTGTAACAGCACTAAATTAAGAGAAAAGTGCCAGACTGAAGACTCTCATGCTTCTGCTCACTTCTACCCCTGCAGGCATCTTTGCAGGAAGAAGCTTGCCTATCTACAGCAACTATTTTCTGCAGTTGTCAGGATAAGCTATATTCTGATTTGTATCAACTTAGTAGACTGCTCTGGTTTTACATAAATAGTCATACGTTGTCATCCTTTGCCACATCTCAGTTTAATCAGGGCTTAATCTAATGGAATTATGGGCAGTTCATACTTATGTATCAGTACAGAAGTCCATTTTCCTCATTTAAGTTTAGACTAGAGGCGTTTCATTCAAATGATAAATGAGACAATAAGCAATTTTCACTAAAAGCAGACTTAAAACATTTTACAGTAAGAAAACTTCAAACTGATTTCTTCCTATTCACGTAGCACCACTTTTTTAGCTTTTTCTTAACAAATTTTACCTATTGCTTTCAGTTTCCGAAGAGGAATCTAAGGAATCAGACCTGTCACAACAAAAATTTACAATTATATTTTATTATGTGCACTATTTTCTCTCAATTTTCTTTCTAAACCTCCATTTATGTGATCACATTTGTAACAGGTCTAATTCAAATAACAAGAGTCTTCCAGCTGACGTTTCCCCTCTTATCCATATATCTCTGTCTGTAGGTCTATGACTGATGTGTGGCTGTATCTACCTATGTATATGACAGATTTTGTTGCAGAAGGATGAATTAATTCTACGCTGTTAATAAAATTTGGGGGAATTTTTTCATTTGACAAAAGAAGCTATACCACTTCTTCCAAATCTGGAAAGAGATCGGTGAGCGTGATAATTGAATTGACCTTTTACAAAGGTCTGAGAAAAAAAAAGCTATTTCTCCCTTTCAAAAATACTTGTAAGGCTAAGCATCAAACAACTGTTCTGAGCCCACCAAGAGTGAGAAGACCTAGGAGTTTTCATTTGGCTTATTAGCTTAAGAACTATTTGTTTCTGCAAATGCTTTCCTTTCTATATAGTTAGACTACAAGCAATAAAACCTGTAACAAAACTAAAGTGGATTCTGAATGTAAAACAGTTACCAGTACAGAACAGTTGAAGACCTGATTTCTACAATATGAGTTTTCTGGCCAGATTTATCCCCTTTGTGTTAACAGCAAGGAATTAATCCTTAAAGATGCCGCAAAAACAGAAGTTCTACAAATATATATATAATTAGGTTCAGTTTTTCTCACCTTCCCAGGGCTTGGTTCAGAGCTCTATAAGCTTGAATTTCATACCACTGACTCCCTGATAAAAGACCTCTTGTATTTTTGTGCTGGTCATTGTACTTTCTCTTCAATTCAACCTAAGAAAGAAATCACGTTTTTAATAATGATGCTGAAAAGGAAATACGCTAAAAGTGGAAAACGAACGGATTAAATAAGTGAATATGTAAAGTATGCTTCAGTTTTTCAACTTTGTATTTTGCATACCAATTATGGCTTTTACCCTCCTGAAGTTACTGTTAACATGTGATCTATTCCAATAATTTATATGTAAAAACACAACAGCCACACGCTTATCCGAATCTCCGTGCTAGCAAGAGAAGGATAACCTATTCACACAGGCAAAACCCCCAGATACAAGTAATTGGACTAACAAGACTACAGCTCCATTTGCTCATCTGCACGTAAATGATACAGAGATCTTTATCCTTTCCTTTATCACAAACACTGACTCTTAATCTATTGCTGGGACTAGGTCATACTTTTCTCAAGTGAAGGTTAAGTAAATACAACTTCTTCTTTTACAGAAGCTAAGGAAGTACTTTAGAGACAGAGTGGCCCCGACAAAGCATCAGAAGCCAGCAACACCCACTCTGATTTCCAACTTGGTATCACCTTGGCCAGTTTGGAAACCAGTGGTTCACTGGCTAAATAGGAAGAAAATGGGCAGCTCAGGTTTGCAGGTAGAAAAGAGCATGCTCCTTCTTTTAAAAAACACTGTCCCCCCAGCTGCTGCAAAACCAGATCTGATACCACCTGCATAAGAAACCTCTGACTCCCCTTTCCAATCATATGGATAACTACACCTAAAACGCCTGATCCAAATTTAAACAAGAATTTTTTATTAGGACATTAAAAATAGTTCAAACATATATCGAAAGAGTTTATCAATACTGGGAAAGGGGGAATGGAATTTCTTTTTAATAAACAAACATAAAACTACACCAAAAAGGGTCTTTCCATTGCTCTTTTGTACAGTATTAACCTTTCTAAACTGACAAGTGAAAGGACACGCTTCAGGAGAGAAAATAGCAGACTTCTAACTTATTCTGACAGGTAACTTTCAAGTTGCATTTGGATAAGAAATTTTATTTTATATACTTCTGCCCTTTAAATTGCCTGTCAAATTTACAAATTCAATCTTTACAGCCAGAAAATAAATTCAGTTTGATTTCACAGATTTAATATTTGTTCCAGTCACTCAGAATTTACTGACTGGCATGTGAGGTCTCCTTTGTATTTCAAAACAGAAGAGGATCTTATGAACAGTTTATGAACATTAAACCCATACTTTAGAAAGGAACTTAAATTTATCTGCGCATTTCTAGAAATGGAAATGCTATCTGGCAAAACAAAAGGGTTCTCACCATGGGAAATTCAGTATATCAGAAAGTTTAGTTGAAGTTTTTACAACATAACCAATGACAACAAGCTCCTGTACACACTCTGCATTCACCATCCAGTTCTGGTAAACACTCTTAACAACACCCTCTTTTGAAGAAGTTCTGTTACTACTAAGATTTTGGCCAATTGTAACAAATGTAGCTTTACCACAGTTTGTTGCTTAGCTAGCAGACTGTTCAAAACAGTGTTAGAAGAACTAGTATGTGTCTTACACTGCTGAAAATCACATTTTTAATTATGTGCATAAACCCACTGAAATAACCGCATAATGCAAACCAGTCAGATCATTTGCATTGTATTTATTGCATCACCCTATGAATAAAATATTACTTTTACATTCCTTTAACACATTTTAACATTATACAAATCTAAACTGCTACATACGGCACACCAAGAGCATTTTGTTTCTAAAATCATACAAAAATTCATATTCTCTTGGTGTAAATGGGTAATGTATTTTAAAAACTCTGTCTTAAATAGAAAGGGTTAACAGAAAAGAAACATTCTGTTTTCTCACTTAAACAATCATGTCTCAGCATGAGATGACAACTTACATTGCTGAGAGTTCAGTTTTCATTATAAGTCTACTAAAGGTAAAAGGCCAGGGCATGTCATTTTAATGCAATCAGAATCTATTTCATTGTATAACTCTTGCATTATCAAGCATCAAATCAACGCCCAATTCAAAATGACATGTTACATATGTGAAAAAGCCAGTCTCTCCTGCTAGCAAATATCCTAAATGTGCAGTAAACCACAGGCTAGAAGGGATTAGTTAAAATGTCAAAAGACAGCCTTTTACTTTTACCTGTTCATCCTTAAAAATATACCCTTAGCTATCAGGCATGCTTTACAGACAAATAGCTTCAGCAGAAGGCCCGTGGCAAGCTCTGCCATCTTGTAGCTGTCAGACAGATTAGTCTTTGATCTATCTGGGAGGTCATGGTCACATTCACATTAACTGAAGTCTAACAACATTATACCTGCCAACCGTTCGTTCTACTAATGCTTAATTAGTTCGACGTCTTTCACTATGGAATATTAACTGAGAAAAACCAACACAAAATAAATGCCAGGAACAAATTTTTCCTTTTGTGACTTGGAAAAATAATTTCAGGCAATTGCTGCTACAATTCAAAAGAATTTGCAAATGTATCTTTCAATCAGAATTAGCAATACAAGTTTTTCTTTGATGACAACCTCAAAATCTAATACAATGAAAGTTGTTTAATGTGAAGTGTTGAAGACATCACAAAAAAAGTTACTTGGGGTAACACTGCTTTATAGAAAGAAACCCAGACTTATTCTGGATTCAAGTGATATAGAAGTACATTAAGTTGATTTATACTGTGATTACCATGGACTCTATCAGTCAGTTTATGACACAAAGCTCATAAGATCAGCTCTAAAAGTAGAGCTTGTTTTTCAACCCTAAAACAACCTGCAAATTCCATATACTAATTTAACTGTGATGAAGTTTTAAGGAGAAAGCATTTAACCTACAAAGAATAAAACGCACTATGCTACACCATTCATTACTTTTGCAAAATTTTACTTCAGTAAAATAAACTAAATGGTGCAGCAGACACCCATCCAGAATCATTTTATCTCAGAACAGGACCTTAGAGCTAAAGGGAAAGCCTGGCAGAGCTGGGAATGTTTTTTTGGTGCATTCACCATTTGTAATTGGAATACTACAAACCTACTTGTCAGTGCTGATATCACAATACAGAAGTTGAATGGGCTAAGGCACAGTATACCATTCTTTATTTTCTGTGACTTAAATCAGCAAAATAAACTGTGTTTGGTGTTCATCTTTATCTGCAAAGTTACTTTATTTAACCCAATAATGTGCTATACTTTAATTTCTAGAAACAAAAAAATATCCTAAGCTGTCACTATAATCATAATTATCAAGCCAAGCCTGTTCCTTGACAAGACATCACTTTACAAGCATCTTCAATTGTCTCCTGTTCTCTCTGGTAGATTGAAAATTACTTCAAATTTGTAACCACGAGGATTACAAACCAGATTACCCAGAAGTCTAAAAACAAGACAGAAGTTCATGAACATAATGGCACTAGAGTAAGCAATTAAAAACAGTGCTCATCTAAACCTGCTTTTCTCTCAACTTCAGCTCTTGGCAGTGTTGTGACAGCCCAGAACAAGACATCTCCTGAAAGGCAAAAAGCAAGTAAGCTTGGAACTGTCTCAATGCATGCACACAGGTGTAGGTAGGTACATCTATACACACGTATGTAAACTCTTGCCCTTGACTCCCCAGCACTCTCCTCCACCATTCTCCATGGAAATAAAAGTCAGAAAATGGATATAAATGTTTTCTGGCATTCCACTGCCTTGTTTCTCTGGTTTTATGAGAGGAAAAATAGTAATGAAAACACTGACCATTGCTCATATCATCCAAAACACTTTAAGACACATTCATGTTTAACATCTACTAATTCCCCACCTCCTAAAAACAAACAGTCAGAAAATGCCAGGTGGTCATTCCCTGTTTCCATCCCCAAAAAAGACATAAAAATGTTTTTTAAGCAAATCTACCGTCCTAAAAATCTCACGTGTCCAGTTAGAGTCTCTGTTCCACCTGAAATAGCAATAATTAGAATTCTTCAAGAACATACTTGCCATCTACTTTCCTCCTGATGAATGCCAAGTAATCATAAAAGTTTGTAAGTGCAGGAAAATAAAAGAAATGCAAACCCATTTCTTCTCTTTTATATCTGAAAATCCTTAAATGGAAGTAGCATTACATAGTGCAGCATTTAACTTTCCCCCTCACTTCAAAAGCAGTAACAACATATGTGAGATTTAAAACTAAATAATGTACGTGTAAAGACCTGGGTGAGTCATAGAATATGCTTCAAACATCCTCACTCCTCAGCAGACCTACTAAAAGCTGTATCTAAACACAATGTCTCAATTTATTAGCCCACAGGAAAAAGGCATTATGGCAGGACGTTATCTTTAAATGCTCCAAGCATTTCAAGTGCAGTTTAATACATAGAAAACAGTATGAAATGAGCAAACACTTATTGCCTATAATGTGGCAAACTGGATACTGCATATGACAAAAATTTATTAAGGCCATTCATATGTAAAGTTGGTTGCCAGAAACAAACATAACATTCTCCTCCTTTCAAAAAACAAGAAAACTTCCAAAGGCAAGCACAGCAATACCAAATATCCTGTGAATAAGACATTATCAGCTAGAGACACAATCAATGCTTTGTACTGCTCTATTATCTTCCAGATGCTCTGTTACAGAGATCCATCCTATGAACGTGTCTCCAGTAGATGCAGCACCTACCACCCTCCACCAGCTGCCCTGTACAGAGGCTCCCCACGCAAACCAGAAGTTCATGCATCAAAGCCACATAAGCTTAAAAACAATTCAGGTGATCTTTTCTGCTTGAGAATTTCTATGTGTACTTAAAAGCTTCCCTTTCTCGGGTAATACTGAATAAAATAAGGAAATAACATCTGTGCAGATCTAGATCTCAGACTAGATATACCATGCAGACTGTACCCAGACAGCACACCTAAAGCAACACTGGGCACCCCTGGGATTTAAACATTCGTTGCCCAACTGAAGACAGAATCAAACCCAGGAAAAGTTACTGAAACTGGAAAAAAAAAAAACAAGAAGGTGGTAAGAAAGAAACTATATATGGAAAAGAGACATTTATCTTGTTTCCCCATAGCCTAAAACCTCAAATATTACTCGATAAAGTCAAGTGAAACAACCCAACAGCAAACTGCTGTCTATTAGAGCCTACTAACCGGGCAATATGACCTCTGGGGCAGAAAACAATGCGACCACTTTATACAAAGCTGTATTTCCCTTATTTTGAATTCACAAGGTATTTTATGACTAAATGCTTCCCTAGTATTCTCACTCTTAATCCCAGTGTTAGAGAGACGGGATGCTTATGTAATGTTGTAACCACTGAACATTTTGAGTATTGTCAACTACACCATGTGGCATCTCAAAGATCTGGAAGTTTTACGGTTTGACAAATCTTGTAGCACATTCACCCCAGCCCCATCTACTCATCTCAGTCTTGTAGGCTTTGAGGGACTGCGAACAAGTGACTAGATTAAAATCTAATGCAACCAAAACTCTCCTCTGAAGAGAAAATTCAATCCATATCCAGTGAAGCAGAAGTGAAAAAAATCAAACAGCTTCCCTTGAGGTACAAGGCTGCTGCATACGCTCCGTGCCACCGCGGCTAAGGTGAAGTGGTAAGTGTCAGTCATCCTTACAAATCCCCAAGGTGATAGCTTCACTTTTAAAGCTTTCAACATACTTTGACAGTAAAGTAAAAACTTAAAGGTCAACACTACTTGCTAAGGACAAGATAAACACAAGAAAATCATTTTGGAATTTTTTATGGATCAGAAAAGTAAACTGTTAAACGTAAAGGAAAAGTTTTGATTTGCTGTATTATTTATCCAAAGGCTTAACTTCCAGATATATTCAGGGATGATTTTTGTGATCTGTACCAACATATTGACATTAGCCTTGCACCAGAAGAACAGAAATGCCATCCACTAGTCTTACACGTCAAGTTGAACTTAAATGTTACCTTTCTTAGCTACAAGAATGCTGTATTCCATAGGATTGTACCAGCTGCTTCCACAAATTAAGCCTCTGCCATGGAATTTTTTTTTTTAATTAACACAGTTTCTATTGAATCTAAGAATAGCATGGATGCCTTTGACTTTCACAACCATTCTTAATTCTGGAAGAGTCGAAAGTGAAAGGCTTCAAACCGATGTAAGAAATGACCACATCATCACTCATTTAATGCACTGATTGTGGCTTTTTGTAACACAGGTAGCTAGACCTCCTGCCATTTTTCTTTGAGGAGAAGGGGGAAAAAAAGTGATGGAGATCTGCACTATCCATCCAGTTATCCTGTCAGGATGTGATCCTGCACACTGCATTACCCCTAGCAGTGGGTAGTATCACAGCAGAATGCAATAGCTTACAGGGTATCCATGCAAGACGAGCAACGCTGGGTGAACCATCTGAGAGCACACTCTTTTACAAAACGTAAAAGTATATTGCCTAGATAATTGTTATTAAATATCTAGAGGATTGCTGCACACCACTGTACATTTCCATGATGAGCCTATTTCTCTTTTATATATTTCATTGTTTAAAAAAAGTTCTTTGCAATTAAAATACAAAATGAAATTGAAGTGGGGCATGGAAGAAAAACAAGATTGAGAGTGTATGGGTGTATGTCTATATATACAAACATACACACACATTGCACTTCCACCCTACTCAGTATTTCCTTCTCAGAAAACATTTAGTAAATAACATACCGCAATGTTTAGCTTTCCTGGGAAACTTCCAAGTTTTTCTGCTCCCCATTTTATATTTGTAATTTTTTCTCAGCAATGGAATGAAGAAGAAAGTAAAGGTGGCTCTGGTTTAGACAGCCAATACCACAGGCGAATAAAAAAATACTGATTGCTTTTTACAAATATTTAAAGCACATTGATACCAGGTCATCTGAAAATCACAGCACACACTGTGTCTCAACACTTCTACAACAACTGTCAGAGTTGACTGGAAAAGTTGTGGCCAAGTTGCTCAGAAATATTCAGCCTGCTTAAAACAATCACATCAATAACAGAACAGTCCGTCTTATGTCTTTAAAAGAATTCGTAACTTCATAGGGAATTTTAAAAGGTACTAAACACAATAATTGACCTTCCCATAAAACGTAATTTTCTGTAACACTTTGCCCATATTTTAAAACAATACTTCATTTTGAATAAGAAGTGAAAATATGTTTTAAGTGACACAAAGCTGTGATGCAATTCATACCGAGCATGGTACACTTCTCAACTCAGGTTAGGCATCTAAAATAACAACCATTTTCCTAGAAATTTTTCTTTTCCTAGAATACTTATGAATACTTAATGAATTATTTCAGCAATCACTTATCTAGCACAAAATTCTTTCTCCTTTCAATGGAGAACAAGCATATAGGCTTAAAAATTGCCACAAGGACTAGAAATTAATTTCAATATTCAGAAAGATGCCATTATTCTGAAATGATTCTGAAATGAGGGCTCAATTTGTTGAGGCCTCAAGAAAGGTAAAAAAACTTCAGTAAGACAGCATTAAGTTACATATAACCCAGAAAATAGTAATTGAAATCATGTACTCCATGTTTCACAAATTATGCTACTGGAAACAACAAGGAAAGTATTTGCCATCGTAGTTCATATTCACCACAGAGCAGCTACGGGAAACACTTTCATTAATGGCAAACTCAGCTACAGTTCTTGAGTAATGTCACCGCACAGGAATTCTGGCTTTATCAAGTTTATTTTCCTTCACATCTACTGCATTTTTCTCTATATTTTGGTAAAGTTCTCTTAGCTGTTACATGATTAAGTACACTCTACTGTACTACGATCAAAAGCATCTGGAAAGGTGGAAGTGAAGAAACGCTCTCTGGGAAAGTCAGCTTAATGCCTGCACTTCAGAGTCGCCCATTATCAACATTTCATAGCAAGTTTCTTTTTTTTCAGGTCCCCGAGGTAAGAACAGTAAATTATGACTTGAACTAAACAAGTCACACTTGGCTCCAAAATCAGATTTTCCTACCTCTAGTCTCAGGTCCCAGAGGTGGGCAGAGGAAATCCTGGTCACAGCCAAAGAAGTCTTTTTTGGCTCTGAAATAAATTTTCCTGCTTTACTAGAGCCAAACCCCACCATTGAGAGTACCATAGCTTTAAGCAATACTTTAACATTTCTTTTATATATTTTGCTTCAGCAACCTGATTCTTCAGCAATATGAAACTGTTTTCAATAACACAGAATTAGGCTTTTGGCCTCTCTTTCTCAAATCAGTATTGTTTATTATCAAGTACACTTCTGAGCCCTAATCATTTCTTTCTTCCTTAACACTGACAAAGTGTTTTAGACTCGTCTATTTTTGAAAAGGAGTGAACGTAAGATATTATGTGCCTAAAGTTTTTAAGTGAAACTAAATTACGCTCTTTAAAGGTTCTACAGAAAATAACGTAACTCATAAACGCATACGGTTACTTAAGGAAACCAAACACTTGTCATTAAACACCAGAAGTTGTGGCATATATTTAGCACAAACATGTGGAGAAAATACATTTGGATATTATACATCACACTTGGGCAAGAAA
Organism: Dromococcyx pavoninus; assembly: GCA_033558185.1. Lineage (NCBI taxonomy): Eukaryota > Metazoa > Chordata > Aves > Cuculiformes > Neomorphidae > Dromococcyx > Dromococcyx pavoninus. The sequence continues at coordinate 525,902 of JAUMJL010000745.1, forward strand.
CCCATCGTCAAGACTGGTGTCTTGATCCAAAAATGCTACAATTCAAAATACAGGACAAAAGATAACATGTGTATGGGATTACATATCTTTTTCTGTCACATTATTTATGTTCTCCAATATTACAGCTCACCGGTATTAGCATCAAGTTACAAATCATAAAATATATTTAGAGAGCAGGTTGATCACAGACGAGTAATATTAATGGAGATGAGCCAACATCAAACTGCCAACATAAAATAGTGGTCTCCAAAGGCACAATTCTACAAACCCTTATGGCTGTGCACAGTCCTAGAAGTATTAAGGGGATTACTTGCACAAGTAAAAGCTATGTGCAGAAGTAGAGGGGTTATGGAATTGAGTCTTAAGAGGACTTCTATTAACCCAAAAAGCAGACATATGCAAGTGTATTTTCATGTAGAAGCAGAGCACTTTTCAGTGATTTAAACCAATCCCAGAAGTATCTCGTTCACGGATATTCCAAGGGAATTGTTAATCACTTGCATTTCCTATTTTTAAAAGGATGTCATTATTAATCATCTTATCAGTTTCTATGTTTGAAATACCTACTAAGCACCTATTCCTGTGTAAAAGCAACAGATGCAGCTATGTTCACAATTTTATGTCTATACAGGTCTAACTTGTGTCACTACGCTCTGAATTATTTTCTGTTTGCTCAAAACTCCTTCTAAAACTTCAAAACTGCAAATTTTAAAATTTCCAGGTTCTAATCAGCTTCCTGGTTATCCTACCAAATCTAAAAAACCACAAACCAACCATAGTCAGAAGCAAGTGTCATAACTATCCTATAAATTTTAACTGTTCCATTTGGAAACTGAACATATCCCAAAATCTTACAAAGAAGACAAACTGTACAGTGTCCTCTAATGTTTAAAAATCTGGATTCTTCTATTTCAACAGACAAATCTTCTATTCCAATAGAAAAAACTGTTAATAAGGAGAATGTTTAGAGTGGCTGATTTCATTTTAAAAGAAATTCACTTGTTTGTACTTGGAAGAGAGAAACTGTATCTCTCTACAATGAGCAGCACTGATATGCTTTGAAAACAATCCTGAACAGGAAAACATATTTGAAAAAAAATCCTTCCCTCTGTCCTTCTTCAGGCAACTGAGCCCAGCGGGTTTAAAAAAAAAAAAAGGTGCATTAACCCAGAACTTCTTGGGATATCAGATAAACCTAAAGCCTTAAGACAAAATAAAACATCATTCAATTTAAAGAGAAGTAGCTGGATAGCACTTTGGATTTGAGTTTTTTAGCAAAAGACACATTTACAATAAAACCTTTAACATTATTCTAGGAGCACTACTATGCACCAGACAGCTCCTCAAATGATGCTAAGAGACTGGTGCATGCCCTTCTCTCATCTAGAATTGATCACTGTAGTGCTTTTGTGCATTACCATATCTAAATATATGCACTCAAACCTTTAGCTGCTTGCAATTTGGCAGCTACTGTTTCTACCCCTACTTAAGAATTTAGAGGTTTTCTTCAGTGTAATTAAAAAAAAGTTTAACACAACACTGATTTTTGGAACTTAGTTATCAGTGGGTGGGGGGAACTGCCTGCGAAACATCTTTGGTTGAACTTCAGGTGAAATCAAATACACTATTTTAATCTTAAGGATCACATAATCCACTGTGAACATAATTCACCCTTGACACATTCTTTTCCATCTAATTTTGTACATTTAGAATACAAAAATATTGACTTTCTGGAAATCATTTGGGCTAAATTGTAAGAGTTCCAGCCATACTACAGACCAAATATTTCCAAAATATCATGTCAGCATATGCTTCTAAAACAAAGCATTTCTAACTCTAGAAAGAGTGCTAAGTATGCTTTAGTATAAAAACATTTACAGCCGAAGAACAGTGTATTATATTTTAGTAAGACAAAAAATGTTGTGGCTGAATAACTGTTTGAATAAAGTTATGCAAACATTGAAAGAACACTGCACTAGGCAGCCACACCAATATAATCTGAGTAGCCCTTGTAGGATGTGGGTTTTTTCCAGCAAGGTTGTAATTAGGCACACACTGTAGACAACAAAGAAGTCTTTGGTTGTTCACTTAAGTTCAGAACACATCTCTAAAACCAAAGCTGACTCAGTTTGGACTTTCAAGTGCGAACCTATGATTTTCTTGTTTGATTTGGCATTACTAATAACCTGAACCCAGCTGTTCCTGGTATTTATTTACTCTGTGATACTTCACTTTGTTTCCTGGCCTCACAAAAAAGTCCCAAAGAGCTCTAGAAAGTACAAAGAAGATAAAACAGTGACAGTGCCTATTACCATTGGAAGAATTACGCCAGCAACTGACTGACTATCTAAGGGGCATGCATAGACTACTAAAAAATTATTGGTCTTGCAAAGTACTCAATAATAAATGTTCTTTTTCAGTAGTAGTAAGTCTAGAAAACCATTTTTCTGTATTTATCGGCTTTCTTTTCCTTTGTCAATGCCTGACTTCAGCTATGAAGTGCCTATTCCAGTGGAACATCACCTATCCTTAAGACAAGTCCTGTTGAAGTCAAATGGAAGGAAGTATTGATGTGAGTCATTACACAGCAGATCAAGCAGCAGGATGCTGCTTTGGCCACTTGTTGAAAAATACAAATAGGCCCAAATTTCATTAACTGGAGGCGCTTCAGAATACTATCTTTAGAAGGCAATTAGAAGTTTGAATTACCAAAAGAGTAATATCCTCAGGTTCCAGGAAGAGTTTCTGTTATGTCATAATTGAAGTCCTCAAAATTTGAAGCTAATAAAGCAGCATTAGCTTGGAAAAGGTTTACAATTCCACTCTCAGTTGAAGTGAGTAGTGTTATACACAGTTACACTAAAGTAGGCAAGAGGAATTAGAAAGGTGATCTATTACAATCAATAATTATCTAGTGTGTGAAATACATTGTTTTATTTTCTTACACAATCTTTATCTTTCCACATATTTTCTGAAATAATCATTTGATCAATCTGACTGCCTTATTTAAAGTTGTATTTTCTGAACCTTTATCCTAGACCAAATGCCCCATAGCTGTTAAAAGGCAAGATGTAAATCCATTTCTACATAAACGACCTAAGTTTTGGTGTATGAAAACAGGCAAGTGAAGAAGGAAACATATGCTGCTGCGTGGCAGAGTATGAAGTCAACAAATATTTTAACAAAGCAATAGCCTTCACTTGCAATGTGAGGACAAGATTAACAACACATCTAGCATGATATGCATTATGTAGAATGACACAAGCCAGTCCACAAGGCATGCTATGCTGTTCCACCACTTAACCTGCACAGCAGGGAGCTCCAAGAATTCAAATGGACCGATGGAAGTCCAAGAGTAAGTATTTAGAAAAACTATTTTGTGCATTTTCAGTGTTTTAAACATGACATAAAATAAAATACAACTCTTAATTGACATCCTACCTGAAGGTCTTTCACATTTGGAAACGGAATACCTATGGTTATAACTGCACGGGCATTCTCGTCACAGAAATCCAAGCCTTCACTAACTTTTCCTCTGCATACAGCTATAAGGAGTGCTCCATCTTGAACAAGTCAGAGAGGAATACACAAATCATTCCCAGTGATAAACTGAGCATTAGAAGAAAATTTCATCAGTATCTTTTAAAGAGCTAAATATAATATAGCATAATACACCGTTTATCAGTCTGGAAAAGGCAAGAGGATATAAAAATAAAGACTTTGTTACAGTGATAAGATTAACTCCACTTCAATCAATAATACTGTGATTTTGAATATCAGCCAGCAAAATTATTTTGCACTGTATAATATAGTGGTACTTAATTACAGAAGAACCATAAGTACATACAAGAAATTTTTAAACCTTTAATTTTGCACTCCAAAAATCATGCTATTTATTTTTTTACATATTACCATTCTTTATTGTGTATACTAACATTTAAGTGTTTTGAGGAGAAAACCTGAGGTTAATTTAACTGTTTATCCATACGTTATCCTAATTTTTAAGCAATTTAAGAATTCCTCCCTTTTTTTTTAACACTTAAAGAGTCTGTATCAATGATTTCATGTGGCTCCAGGACGTACCTTTTTCTCCTTTACATTTTATTGCATCATAATATATTTTCAGCAGTTCATCAAAGTCACTCTTTGCCCCTCCTTGAGGCTCGGCAATGACTGTCTTAATCAGCTCCAGGTTTCTCCATAAGCCAGTGTGCATCCAGCGATCTTTCAATTTATCCAACAGCTGAAAACAAACAGAAAAATCCAAAAGATGTAATGAAAGGTCAATCACCCAAACTGTTCAAATAAAGCACACAAACCCACTTATTTTACTGAAATGATATTATTTGGGGTTTGTATTTATGAATACAAGTTTCCCTACCGCATCTTGTTCCACAGCCATGCAGCACTTTCTAAAGGATGGCCACTTATTTTGCTAATTAGAAACACTGCAGATTTTTGAGTTATCAAAGCAGACTCTCTAAATCTAAGAGTGGTCACGAAAGAATATCTTCTGGTATTCCTCAAAACAGGAGGCTAGTCATTCAAAGAAAACTGAAAGCGACCTGTTTCTCTGATTACTGAGTAAGAGATCAAGAAATAAGACTAGAAGCAAATTCTAAATTAACTTGAAACAAGCCTTTTTATCTTAAACCGCCACAATATTCCAATATTTTGAAATTTAGATAGATAAGTTGGGGGAGCAGGTATTGATGTAGGATTTATCAACAGCCTTCTCTGCTTCTGGAAGGGCCTGTCAGCTTTGTTATATCTAGCAGATTCTGAACTGTGCACATGTTGCTTCAAATCAGTACATGCTCAAATCCTGCAAGCAATAAGCTTGTTCCATGCCATGTTTACTGCTAATGTAATGAAAATAAGTATTGCACTACAAACAGCAAAGTCTGAAATAACCACAGAAACTGGAGTCAGACAGGAGGAGGTCATTTTACAATTAGCAGTCATTGCATGCCCTTTTCTCATCAAATTCTAGACTGAATTTTAGTGAGACAGGGAGCTAAAAAGTCACTCCTCCACCCGACAAGTTTGCCTGATGATGCACAGCACTGCCCTCAAGACAAAAGCAAGGCAACTAACACATTTTCGAATAAACTGAGTAGATCTGGTTAAATGGACAGAGTAAATACTTTATTTCACTCCTTCCACTGTGCAGTGATCATTAGCGTGTCACTACTGTGCAGCAGAGTTACTGAGCTTCATGTGTATAGAGATTTTACATTCACAGACTCTATAATAAAGGTTATGCTCTTAATTTGTCTGCACTTCCCTCAGCTTCACTCACTGAATCCTTTTCTCAGTATTTTGCTTCGGGCTATATAAACTGCTCCATCTGGAACCTGCACTCGCCCAAGTTCATTGCTCAGAAAGCCACAGAATCCCTTAACTCCAACCCAGTCAAGATCTCAGGCTCTGGAACGGTTAGATTGTTACAAAATTAATCTGTCTCACGTCCAAATACACAGTTTCAGTGTTATCATCAAACATAACTAATGGCAACTAATTGTTACACATTTGACATTACAGTTGCAAATTTATATGAAAGGACAAAAACCTTGTGTATTTCATGTTCTCAACACTTAAAGATCTGAACTTCTCTGACATTAAGTGTTTGGATTGTTTCCTCTTGAGGTACACATGGATCAGAGGGGACAGATGTGTTATTCTTGAATTTTCACGAGTTCTGCTCAAGCCTCTATTCAGATAATTACATTTGTGTCCTACTGACGTGACACCATTCTGAAGCAAGCAAAGCAAGAAAAGTGATGAACACCAGGGACCGTTTCCTACACATACAGATGTTACTGTAGAATAAATCACCTCTTCTAAATGTGTCTGTCCTCCTGTTTGTCCCCTTCTCTACCAGCTCTGTCATTTCCTGGCAGTATCCTGCCAGTAATCTCTTTTTATATAAAGGTCCTAATACTATCAGTGAGCAATGACCGTCCATCTTCCCATCCACAGTCTGCCAGCATCTTCAGTGCTGGGGTATGGTATGGAGATAATTCTGGTAAAGAAAAAAATCAAACAAATTATGCCTCTAAATACATCCATTTGGGATCTGTTAGAGCTGCCAGTGGCTGTAATATTATCAGCTTTCCAGATTTCATCCTTCCTTCTGTGAAACTAATGTCTGCCTAGGCTTCACTTGGCAGTGTCTGATAAATTCTCTTCTAGCACTGCCTTCTCTTTACCAAGCAGGACAGGAGGAGGCTGGTAAAACAACATAGACAGGAGGTATTTGGGTACAACTGAATTTGACATTTACATACATAAAATTATCCATGCTTTGACTTCTAAGGGTCACTTCCCCCCAACTTTCTCCTCCTCCTTCTCCTCCTCTCATCTCAGCTACTGAAACCAACTGGCATTATCCACAAACAACCCTTATGAAGCGTCCTTAGCAGGAAAAAAGTTTTTTTATTTTAAGGGAACCAGAGTCTGTGGCAGACTCAGAAAGGGCAAGATTCCTTACAAAAATTACTTAATCCCTCAATCCCATTGTATTTCTCTCATATTTGAAAGAAGGATAACATATAGTCATAGTTGGAAAGAGGGCAGTAGAAAACCTTTCTCCAAATTCTTAGAAAAAACATATCTTCTCTTTTGTGCATTACCCAGCCCCTCCAGACAAGTGCCTATTAGGTTCAGGTTCCCTGTTTAATTGACAGCAATCATCACAATAGAAAATCTACAGGTTTTGATGGAAATAGCTGAATTAATTATTCACGAAAATCAATCCTTGGCAAGAATGAAACAATTCATTTAATTCACACAAAAGCTATTACCTCTTCCACTTAATGGAGTTGGCTGGATATGGAAACTTTCTGTTACCCAGGAAAGTATGCACAAACACACATAATACTGTACCCATGCTAGAGACACAAACACTACAACAACGAGAATTACAGACATGACTGAATACAAATAAATAAAATATAGAACACACACGCCTCATAAGACCTAGGAATCAAGTGCAGGATTCTCATAAAAAATTATTTCACTTCATGTCGAAAAAGTGCAAATGGGAGCAAGATATAATGCCAGGAATCACAGGAAGCAACCATTAATGCCCACAGTCAGTCACTTTCTCTGCCCAGGGGAATAATAGTTCCTGCAGTGGAAGGCAGTTTGTGTATATTTTATTAAATCCCTTAAAAATGGATTCTCAAATGGTTTATTAACAACTGGTCTTCCTCCAGGAAAGCAGAAAATCTTGTTAGAAAGAATCTGTCATATTCCCATGCACTGAAGGATGTTTACTTTGATAGCTTTTTCCTTTTCTTCCTTTCTGCAATAAGAAGACACCTGTAAGCTATGATCCACAGAAACTGTGAGCTGAAATACAGCATAGCCCTTCTTAGGCAGCTTTTGAAGCATTCAAAGTTCAGGAATGAGGGAAGCTATTTTCTCAACATCTCTTGCCACTATGTTGCACTCCCAGGCAGAAACCTCTGATCCTGTTTCCATGAAGGAAAAGCTTTGCCCCTTTCCATTTGTTGCTTCATTTTATACAGTGCCAAAAATTACATTAGGCATTTCCCATGTTATGAAGCAAGACCAAATATTTGTTTAATGCATTTTACCCTAAGGCAAGTTCATTGTAACTTCCAGCATCTTAATAAAGTGCAGAAGTGAACTCACAGCGATCAAGTTGCTGGGGATGTATTTTTCCTGCAGTATTCATTGCCCCCTGATAGTGATTTTTTGAAGTAGCAAATACCTGAGACAAGGGAGGGTCTAACAGAAAACACTGTAACATGAGGAGTTACTACTTCTGCTTTACGGTTCCCTAGCTCCTGTCCTGCTACAAACACCTGCTACTAATTATCTTTACATAGAATATTCCTAGAATATCTTCGCATTGTTCGACACCACGAATGGATTGCATCTTGCCAGCAGTGTAAAGAAGTCATCACAGAAATTATCTCTCCAGCAAAAAGTGCTTGGGGAAGCTACGAAAAACCTAAAAATATGAAATTATGTTCAACAGGATTACAGGACAAAAAGGAGAGTAAAACAATTCTGGCTTAATTGGCTAGCCTAACAACTATTAACTATTTAATAATAACTATCAGTTACAATTGTATTGTATATTCTTATGTACCTTTAAAACCATATGCTGTCTTTATATAATGATAACTGAAAAAAAATATTTCAAGGTGACAAAATTTACCCAAATATCTTGTAACCTCTTAAAAATCTGCCATTAAACACTAAACTCCCCACTTCTCCAGATTTGGTATTGTTTCATCTTTTTTCTATGTGTCTTTTTTAACAATACAAAGTCCCACTTTTCGTTGTTATTCAGATATAAAGGGTGGATGAAGGGAGAAAGGAGACAGTCATTAGGTTTATCTTAATAAAAATCAGAGTATTGGCACCACTGTTAGTGCAAAAAGTCAGAGATTCCCAAGGGACTAACATTGATCTAAAAGCCTTTTCCCATGCACAGCCCTTCATGTGTTTGCTACCAGAATTTTCTTTTTGAATAAGCACTGCTTCAAATCAAAGTGTGTCTCCAGTGGGCTGGAAACGTGTTTGAAGGGTCAAATAGAAGTTCTACATGCAGTCAGCACAAAACTTCAGAGATGGAAAACAGGCATCCAGGGCCAGCCCGGAGGCTGAGCACCAGGAATTACTCCACGAGGCTCTGTTTGGGTAGAACTAAGAGGACATAGCTCCACGAGGGACTAGAAGGGCAGTCACTTGGAATTGGGAAATAGGGTTATCAACCAATCCACCAACATGTAAATGTGACGCACAAAGATGTGCAGTGCTGCTATAATGGTGTGCTCTTACATCACCTTTTAAGTATCAGTCCATTAATGCACCTCCTACACACAGGCACCAAAAGTCTACATTTACATGACACTGAGCGAGGAAGAAGTAGTGTCAGTTTTAGAAACAGCTAAAAATGTTACAATACAAACATTTGCCCTTTAATTTCAAGGCTATGTTGCATGCTAACATGTTTTGGACTTTTGAAAAGTGTAATATAGACACGTTCATCTTAAGATCATTTCCAGCTATGGTTTATAAAACCTGGGATATCTCAAGAAACACCAAATGGAAAAGACTGGCCTGTGCCATTCCCTGCTGAATACCTAAAACTGATATAGAAAGTATTTCCAAGGGGAATTTAAACTCAACTAGAACACTACAGACATGTAGATTAGAGACTTCAAAGGCAGAATAAAGGGATCCATCAAGCTCTAGCAGATAGAGAACAATATGCTTTTACAATACTGAAATACACCATGTTATTTTCCCAGAACACTGACTAAGGAAATTACCGATTATCTCATTAAACAGCTTTTTCTACATAACTTTGGAACTGTTGCACAGATTTATTCTTCTTTAACTTTGCAACACCAAAAACATTTTAAGAAGCTGCAGATGTGTGTACCTGCATCCAGCTGTGCCCCTCTCCCCTTACAGGGCAGACAATTGTTTCAGCACCCAGAATTAGATTCAGAAGAGACAGGAGAATCTGTCAATTCCAGCTGTGCTCTTCCAGTCCTTCCACAATCTTACAGTGTCAAAAAAGCCATAAATTCCCAAGTGCACAAAATCAACAGCAAAGTAAGGAAAATGTATCCAAAGGCAATTCCAACTGCCCATAAGTCTAGCTGGGATGAGAGAACAAAAAGGAAACCTACTCGTTTGAATAAAACAATAAAACCTTTTCCAATACATCATGGTCTAATTTTAAATCTAGTGCTTCTTTCACTCTGAGCCATACATAAACTCATGAAAATGAAATAGGTATTCCTGCGTATTTTAAACATTCTATTAATAAAGTCTCATACCTTTCCAAAGTGTGCAATACTTAACGTCTTACCAGCATTTCAATTTCAATAACACATTATAAAAGAGAACAAATACATCCTAAAATAGACCATGGGAAACGCAAATCTGCATCCAATGGATATTGTAAATGATTCAGTAACCAAAAAAAGCTAAACAACTTAGAGACAGTACTCCAAACATTTAACAATAAAACTTAGTAGTATTAAATAATTTTTGCTCTTTGTAAATTTTAACTGAGTTTTCCACCTATCATTAGGAATGTGCATGCATCAGTTAAAGTGTTAAAACCGTACTATTTAAGACCAACCTCACCAGCAGTGTGCCTAACATTTTAAATAGCTCTTCTTTAAATTTTATACCAGATGTAAATATAATTTACATCTATAATTTACATCTTCAATAACAGAAGACATTAATTTTTTCTTTCCCTCTCCTTTTCTTCTTCTCGTCTCAAACTCTGTTTTGCTTCAAGATATTGAATAACTCAGTCCTTCAGTGAGCACTTTTATCTTTATCTAAGCAACAGGAGGAGGCAGTGGAGTGGAGGAGGCAGAGGAGTGCAGATACCAGATTTATACATTGAGTTTTATGAAATGTTTTTGCTTCAAGGCAGTGCTTGTATCTTGACAGAAAAATAACAGGTGTCAAAACCAAAACAAAGGCTTTTTCCCCCCTCTACATCTTCAGAAAACCCTTACATTCAGACAGAATGTCAAGAAGAAATGCAGTTTTCTTGTTTTACTACAAGATGTTTCCCACCATTTGGACTGTCTGCAAAAAAACAGGACAGGTTGTTTTATATATCACAGGACAACTCAACCTGCATCTGCATCAGCTGCCTCCTTTCTTCCTTTCAGCAAAAAAAGATCAAAATAGCTGTACACTCTGACAGATCTTTCTGCAAATTTAAGCTATCAGGATGGAGGACATCATAATTTCCACTCAAGCAAACCTCTGATGAGGCACAGATGTTTTTATAATGTATCTAATTCCATAGGTATTGCATTACCTTTAATAAGCTTCCAGGATGATGCTGTTTGCTGAGTCAGCTGGTTTGTTACAGATGTAACTTTTTGTTCATACCCCTCTCCCACTGGTCTCAAAGCTCCAGCCTGTTCAGTATGATGGTTAATAACCTGGTTGAACCTTCTGCTTCTATTACGAAGTCTCTTTATTAGTAATAATCCCCAAATATATTCAGTCATTAAAGAAATGCACTTAGTACATTGCTTAAACACTAGTTTATGTTATTTCAAAGTAACCCTGGAGAACGTACCTGGCCAGACTCCACCCACTTTTTTAACCTCACTTACTGGTATCACAGGCTCATATTAACTCACTTCTTTAAGGACTAAGACGTTTTGGAAAAGTACTCTGAACTAAAAGGGTTGCCAAGCCTCCGTACTCAATGACCCAGAATCCTACAGATGCCTGACCTCCAGGACTATGGGAACTCTTCAGTTTGGGGAAAACAACTGTCCACAAAGCCAACGTGGTAGCATGGGATCAGTTATTAATTCCACTTCCAACTTTAGTTTAAAACAAACAAAACACATGCACACACAGCCCACCCTCCCCAAAGTAACCCTTCAAGGTTAAAAGTGAACACAAATGAAACAGTAAAAGGATGAAAGTAAACAGAGTGATGAAGTGGGAATAAAAGACTGAAGGCACAAAAGATAACTGTCTGGAAGGACTGGCATGAAAGGAAAAAGCCTGTTCCAAAAACAGGAGGAAAAATACCTGGGCCAAGTAATCAAACAAACCTGGAGTCCACAACGCAAATCTTTAAAATAAATTTGGAATAGCACTCTAGAACTATTAAAAATAGCACTATAAAAAGCACATTGTCCCTTAACACGAATAGAAGGCCACATGTATGAGAAGAAAGCAACAAAACCCAATATCATTCATGAACATCATCACAAACATTGCATGCTTGCAAGTGGACTGAGAGAACAGGCACCTTTTAGCCACAAGTCATTTACCACATTGGTGGAGCTAATTTACCTTTCAGCTTTTTTCCTTCTTAATCAACCTGCTTTTTGATTTTTAATCACATCCCTCCCCCAAAAAAGAAACAACTCAGTTTTGCTTGATACCCAGACATTTGCACCATGTGAGGTTGGGACTACACCAGCCAAGAATAACTCTGGGCACTGAATTATTTAAGCATTTGTTGCACTCAATTAGATTTTCATGAAAGGTTAAGCAATAGACTGATCCACATAACCCTCTTCACATTTACAGGAGGTATCTAACATAATACAAGGAGGTATTTCAAATTCTTTCTTTTGAATGATTAAGCGGATATAAAATCCTAATGTACCTATTCACTAAAAAAATATTTTAAGCTTCAAATTCCATTTTCTCCATTTCTAATTATAACACATTTTATTTAAGAAGAATATAAAAATATCTGTGCCCATAATATTTCATTTGTGAAGTAAAATTTGCTTTCAGAACAGAATGTGAATTTCTCTCTGTTAATGGGAAACGGGAGAAAAACACTAACTGCCCAAATAAACACATATGCACAGGTAATCTTTTCTTCATGTGCCAAAAAAAAAGCTGATTTAATACAGCATTTTAATGAAAACAGGCCACACAAAGATGTTATTCGTATTGAGCAGCGGCTACAGCTTCTTTCAACTGCACATTTCCCCAACTATTTATTATCATCACGGGGCTACGAGAGCAATGCAAAGAAGTGTTCTTTTGAACCAGACTTGGTTTATAGAGTACCAACTCCAGATCAAGTTCTGCCTGATTTCCTTTCCCAAAGTGTCACAGAGGCTCTGGAATTAAACGCTTCATAATTGCCAAACAGAAAATATATGTAAAAAATTATTAAGCATTTTTCTGCCATCAGGAAAAAGAAAGCGTTCTATTGTCAGACCAATAATTAAAGAATACAGGGAACATAATGTGTTCAGACACTTTGATTCCTTTGTTGCCTAGTCTTCAGATTCCTTAAAACATAGAGGAATTTTAAAGTGGAACGACCTTAGAAAAGTCCTGAAATAAAAGCAAACATTGTGAAGGAATGAGACCAGATGTATGCTCATCTAAGTACAACTTCCAGAGGAAAACACACATCCTTCACTTTTTTCAAAACCTCTGCTTTTACTGCCTTCTCACAAGGAGAGAGGCAAAACAGGTGCTGAGCTCTTCTCTCTTGCAACCTATGACAGGACTCAAGGGAATGACAGGAGGAGGGTTAGACTGGATATTAGGCAGAGGTTCTTCACCCAGCGGGTGGTGGAGCACTGGAACAGCTCCCCAGGGAAGCAGTCACAGCACCCAGTCTGCCAGCATTCCAGAAGCAATTGGACAATGCCCTCAGACACATGGTGTGAATGTTGAGAGTGTCCTGTGTAGGGATAATAGCTGGACTGGATCATCCTTTGGGGTCCCTTCCAACTCAGGTAGTTCTATGATTCTTGTCAGCTGATGTAGATTTTCCAACATGCATTTAACCACTAACCCTTAGCATCTGTTAGAGCAAACATCAAATCAAAAGCATAAGGAGTGCATATATTTGAAGCAGAAATAGTTAAAATGAAAGTAATTGTTCCAAAAGGAAAGCAAAACTGCTTAAGTTGATCAATACTCAGAAGTATATTCTGTAAGAGAAGTTACATTGTATTGGAAGACTTCAACAGTCCAGAATCTGGGAAGCTGTGACAGGACCTCAACCCAAGTAGTACATTCATTCTGACATTTAACAACTCTTCCAGAGCCATTAAGAAAGATCACACAGCCTTTTTGTTTCTTAACAGGTGGTCTGTACCACAGAGTCTTTCCTCAACACAACTCCCAAGAGAAAGCTGCCTTCAACTGGAAATCTATATCACCACTACATGTAGCATTTCAAGACACTTTTCTCTTAGATCTCTTTATCGTTTCTTCACAGTGTGAAGAATAAAACTTTCAAACCATGTGCCTGTTTTTCAAGGATGTGTGTAGGAAAGGTGTCTTTCTCAGTTTAGAAGTACTGTACTTATTTTCTCAAGGAAAATTTTAAACAAACATGAAAGAAAACCAAGTATTTAGAACCAAGACTCATGATGTGTTGAGCTACCTAACACATAGTAGGAAATGTGGGGTGAAATCTGTGCCAGTCCACACAGGCTCGGCAGACACTGTGGGGAGAAAAAAGAATGCAAAAAAATAGATAAGAGCTGCTGTGCAACTTGACTACATAATTAAACTAAACCCTGAACATGGCGAAAAATTCTGTATTATGAACAAGACTCTGATCACCATGTGCGCACTCCAGCACAATAAAAGGTGAATAATTCATAATCATTTTCAAAGAAAAAGTATGCATCACTCAACTTGGGGGGAACACAGGGGATTTCACTGGTATGATTTTTCTTTAGGGACAATGACAAAGTGCCGCACACCAGCAGGAAACTGAAGCACTGAACTGTGTTCCATGTGCCATAAATCAACACTGCAGTCTACAGGATGTCTCTCTGGTACCAACATACCATCAATTTTTCAATAACCTCCTTAAATAATGGAATATGTGAATGGCGACAACAGTAATGAAAAATGAAATGTTTTGCACACCAAAGACTCTAGAAAAACACAGTTAATATGTTGCTGCTACAGTTAAAGAACCTTTTTTATACAAAATTCTCCCCCAAAATCCAACACATTTTACCATAAAACAATCTGGATAGCCTTTGAAGAATTCAGTCTTTGAGCTCCATCGCTGCTATTTCTAAACTATCTGGTTCAAAACAGGGCTTCTTTTGTGGTTTTAAAATTAACCAAGACAACAGCTTTCTATGTTACAAGAACCACTTGTACATTCACCCTAGGCTATCATTACACTTTCACATTCCAGCAAGAGAGCAATCCTTCACACAAAGAATGCTCTCCAGAAAAATTTATTTTTAAAAGGATTGTTTAGATCCTGGTCCTGAAACAAATACAAAATAAATACAAACTGTTCATGAATGAAGTCACCATTCTACACTGCTGTCCTCTCCTTCACCAGACAGAAACCAAGTTCAGTCATCTCTGACCTCTTCTTTTTCCCCAGAATAAAGACAAAAAAAGGCAGAGTTGCTTCAGTGGCACATCAGCAGCAGAGCAAGCACCATCTGGGAAAACTGATTCAAACAGACGTGCAGCGTAGGCCTGGGCACGAGGCCGACCAAGTCCACAACTGCTCGCACAGTAAATGAGGGCAGGCAGATGTCTGTCATGGGGAACTGACGCCAAGAGTGGGAGAGTAACAAGGTTTAGCTTTTAGTCTATTAACACTAACAGAGAATATTTTTAAATTTATAGAAGGTATTTTACACCCATAGTTGTGAAATCATTTTAAGAAAGATTAATATACTCTCTACTTTCTCAGAAAGGTTCGTTGTTTTTCCCTCACTATACAGCAAACCCGTATATGTAAAAGAACTAAGGCAACTTCTCAGCAACAACCATGTATTCTATGCACAATGTTTACCTCTGAACAAGTAATTACATAACGATAAATTATGATAACAGCGAACAATATAAGCTCTGATTCTTGGAGACATCTAAAACCTCTCATACGGGAAACAGGACCACTAACCAGAAAAATCAGTACAATCCCAGATCTCAGTCAACAAATGCAGGAAGCGTTAACATACAGAAATGTAAAGTGATAGAACATCCTGCAATCGTGACAATGCAAATGATGACACTCCCCCACCAGTGTCACCAGTAGCAGAAACACGGAGTTCAGTCAGCAGCAATTAAGGAGGGAACAATACAGCATATTCAAGTATATTTTATCTCATATATCATGGTTTTCACACATGCCGAAGTCACATCTTTACCGCATCAGTCAGTGAACCTCTCAGCAATGCCAAAGGGACCAGGAACTCTGCAGGTTGCAATGGTACGAACAACAGTAATATAAAAGTAACCTATGCAAAGTACACCTTCTCAAAAATAATGTTGCTTATGTATATTTTTCCTTATTAAACTACTGTTTCCTTAATAAACTACTGTTTTCCATCCTGCTTTCTCTCCCATTCATTAAAAGCTTTTAAGAAAAAAAACCTCATGTTGACTATAATTGTTATTTACTATTTGGACTCTACCATTCACGGAGTGCAAACTTTGTGACTGAGAAGTCATTTTCCATGCAGTTACTACTTAAATGGTAGGAAAAATATGCAAGCAGAAAGTGTTAATTACAATGGAAATTGGAGCATATGTTAACCAGATACAAGAATTCAGCTTGCAGCACTTTGACAAGTCAGAGCTCAGAAGTGAGAAACAATAATAGAATTTTAGTTTATTTTCCTGATGCTGTATGCTCAGGGTATTTAAACTAACAGTGTAATAAAATATTAAAGTGCACAGCTCTCAGGGTGTGAAATTCACAAGCAAAACACTCATCTACCAGTATGGCATATAATTTTTTTAGACATAATATCCAATAATCTGCCACAGACTGTCGCAATGGATTCTACTTCATAAGATGTGCAGATGCTATCTGAAAGTATGTCTGCTCTATGTAAAAAGCAACTGCCACAGGGCACTTGAATAATTGCACATCCCTTGCTGGTCACTGTAGCAGTTCAGTAAGCCATGGAAAGCGTATTTGCTCATCCTTTGCAGCCAGTAATTCAAAAAGATAAGGTGGGACCCAAATTATACCTAGAAATTTCCCCTGAGCCAACAGCACTGAACTGCCAGAATAGTCAAACACAACAGGCCGTTGTGTACTCGAGGAGTGGCCGTGTGAGAACTGTCTGATGGCAACAAGCAGTACATGCAAACAGCTCCTCCATTCCCACAGTTTCTGCAAGCTTCCACAGAACGAGGTCAGAACACTTTATTCCTTTCATATCACCTCACCCAAATTTCCATTCACCCAGAATATTCACCTGAGTAACTCTCCAGGTTATTTGGTTAATACACGGTAAAGACACAGGTAGCAACGCTGCAATTTCAGACTAACAACTTCATAACATAAACCATATTTCATAAAAATCCAAATGATTATATATAGAGATTCTCATTTAGGTCAATCACTAAAAGAAGTGTTTTAAAACACCACTGTAGCATTTTAGCTCTGAGGCAGAGCTCTAGCAGTAAAAGGGATGATCATGCTTTCTTCCTTGAGTGTGCAATATCATCTCTTCCCTTGAGCCATCTCTGACACTTCTGTGACCTCCTGATGAGCCAACTCAGTTCACAAGGCCAGCAGAAAATTAATCAGGAGAAAAAAAAGGATGAAAACACTTTGTGTCAGATTGCCAGAACAAAGGAATTGATTGACACAAAAGTCAGAGCAGCACAAAAACAACCACAAGGAAAGGGGGAAGAACCCATCTCCTCTGCCTTCTCTAAGCATATCTAACATTTGGATTGCTTCTAGAAACCAGGAAGATTACTCCACAACCAGTGAATATATATAGAATCCTATCATAATATTTAAGAAAGAACACACACATTGTGCAACTATTCAGATTGTCAGTATCATCCCCAAAGATAAAGTTTTATCTTTGATGTAGCCCAACATTTTTATTGGACTGCTTTGTGAGTAACACACATGGACAGTAAAAACTGAAATTACCAGCTACATCTTCAAATTCAGCTTGGCAGAATCACTTGATTGAAGGGATGACATGAAAGAAGGAAGCTTGCCAGCATAATTTGAGGATAAATAAGATATACCTGGTTATAGGAAAACTCTTATTCTAATTGTATTTGCAATTCCTTCTGCTATTGTTCTCTATTTGAGCCAACATCACCACAGTAGTCTTCTGCACCCAAGGCAGGAAAAAGAGGGAAAATGAAATGGTTGATATCTTCCATCAGACAACAGTGATTTTTTACATACATGTCTTCACTATGTGCAAGGCAATGGGAAAAACTGAAACTGTAGACTTCAGAAACCACATTAAGATTTTCAGGAGCCACTGGAGCTCTCAGAAGACACCTCAGATAATGCACACCAAGCCTGAAAATTGTTCTTTTGGATAAATGTGAGGGCTCCAATAGGCAGACAGTTTATATTACAGACATTTCAATGTTTAAATGGTTGAAAAATAAAGAATATAACTGAAAGTAGATATTGTATATGATTAATGGGAACAAAAATGAAACATAAAACACGAAGAAGCCGAGATAAAGATCAGAAAGAAAAGTACCAGTGCAGAGCAAGAGTGAAAACCAAGCAACGAAGAAACAATAGTGGACAATAAGTAAAAGAAAATTCCATCCATATTTATTAGACACAAATGTTGAAATGTGTAGTTTTTGAGACATTAGAATCCAGCTTTTTTAGATCACATTTTCCCTAAATTCTGCCCCATGAGACTGAAATCACTTTACTAAGATTTTTATCAGAGTAAGGCAAAAGACTCAGCTTTAGAACCTGGCAACAAGCCTTTCTTTTGAAAGAAAAAGAAAAAAACCCAGAGGGTCACTTCAGTGCCACGACCCCTACCCCAGCACTCTGCAGTCACTGAAGAACTCCAGCAAATTCCAGGGGCACTGCACAGCCATCAGAGCCAGGAAAGAGACACAGAGTGCTCCTCACATGCTGTTTAATTACTGTTCCTTCATTTTTCTACTTTTATTGGTAGGTACTTGCACATAATTTGAGGTAACAAGGACGACAATTCTATTCCCCAAAGCCTTTTCTTGTTTTTAGGGTTTCTTGCATACTGTAACAGCACCATTGCAGCTGTTTGGCTCAAACAAATAAGGCTTTGGGAGTAAGAGAATGTCTTTCCCTTGAAAGCAGAAAGCAAATGCTATGCATAGAGTATCATTATTAACTCACCATCATTTCGTAACTTAGCCCTGATATACCAGCCTGTTTAAAGGTCTCCTTTTTTTCATCCCAATGAATGTGACGTTGGATATTAGCTATAGTTAAAACATCTAAAACCTGATGACACATTAAAACATTCTGGTTTTGGTATCATTTTAAAGCTGTAACACTGTAAATTAACTTTCTGCATAATTTTAATATTAGAGAATGTAAGGTTTACATAACTTCCAGGAAACAATTTCTGTCATAAAACATACTTGGTGTGAACAGATTCCTACAGCCTGCAAATATTTACACACAGGAGCAAACCTCTTCCTCGAAGCCCTCCTACAACTGTCAACAGGAATATCAAGCAGAATATTAGCCTTGATAAAGCATCTATCCCTGTGTATTACACTTAACAAAAGTTAAGTATATATAACTTTTGCTTAACAAAAATTTAAGCAATCTTATGGAAGCGACCCAACATTACTAGATAATTCTTCACATAACCACTCTGCAATCAGTGTGACTGCACCACAAAGCTACCACCTGTAGTGCATAACTACTTTCCTATTTAATTTCCAATTCACCTTTCAGCTGCACAAACCTAATGGTTTTTCATTTTTTCCTCCATACACATTACAAGCAAAAAGACACTGCAGAATGTTTATCTCTTATCTGGATATTGTCATTTTACTGTCTCAAACTCCTTAAAACAAGCTTTTCACTTGGGAGGAAATCAGTCAGCATCAGACCTAGTGGGGAAACCCTGCACTTGCTCAATGTCTATGGATCTTACATAGTTCCAGATGTTCAGAACATTAATAATGCACTAACTCAAAACCTCTTTTTGAAACTTTAGAATGTGCAAATTGCATTAAAACCTCTTTGCCCTCATTAATGGTATTGTTACAATCCCAGTACTCTGGAAAATGTTTTTTGGCATTTGTTTAACTTTGTGATATTGCCATTTACTCATTTTAACAGCCAGCGCTCAAATCTTAATGCTTTTAATAGGCCTGGCTAAACAGACTACCATCTTTTGTACATTTATTGAAGCAATTTATTAAATAAGTAAAAGTTGTCTGAAGGTCGTGTTGGGGTTTTTTTATTGATGGCAGAAAAAAATGGTTTTCTTATAATTTGTGTTTCAGGAAAGTTTTCGAAATGAAAATATTCTGCTCTTTTTACAGTATTATGACCAGTTATTTTCTGCCACTCCGACATAAGAAAGACTTCTTCAAAAAAACAAAGATTTCTACTAGCCCCATACAAACCTCAGTAAGAGAAGGAGTCTGTCTTAAACTAAGAGCCAGACGTTCAGAACTAATCCTGAAACTGGATCCCTCCCTCAGCCTGTCATATGTAGGGGTGGCACGTTTATGTCCAGGCCAGGAGACAATATATTCAAGGACTCAGACTCATTTCCAATGCAGCCACACTGCTGCACAATGGAAGAGTGCAACAGTCAGAGGTTAAACTGAGGTCCCTCCTCTTTATTCCAGATAACTACCTAGATGGAACCTGAAGATTCGCGGTCTGTTTGAAAACAGCACATGTTGTTACCTTGCTCTACACTGCTCGCAGACTTAATGAATATTGTTAAGACCTGCTTGCCTGAAGTTGTGAAATTCTGCCAAGAATGGTTTGTCAACAGCACGGTAAACAGCACTTGGCTGCAACTCCACTACTGCTTTGGTCGATACCTTGAACACAGAAAGCAACTACGTCATTTTTTAAATTTTATTCCCAAGTTATGTCTCAACAATTAGCAGATACAAATTAACCAACAATGCTGCACAGAAAAAAAAACATAAACCAAACCAATGACATTACCATTACTGCACAAAGCTTGTTTTGTAAGAAAAGCTACTAAAGAAAGGTCAGTTAATTCATCATGATGGATTACCACTAAAATTTATAAGCATTAGCATTTTTCTCCTCGTTGGATACCTTGACTTTGATATGACACATATTGAATGAATCATCTAAGATGCAGGCACCAGGCAAGATATATCTTAATGCAGACAGGTCGGCGACTTGAACCCTAATGGTCCTTATCTTAATCTTGTTTAAAAGCATCTTAGATTTCTGAGCAATCTTTTCACCTTCTGATATTCTCTTTTATAGAGTGTTTTTGCTAGAGTTGCTACCGACTTCCACATAAACACATTTTTGTTGCATAGTATCACCAGATTTAGTAGCCCTAAAAATTATCTAGGTTTGTACTTTAGGAAATATTAAGATTTCAGATTTTTTTTAAAAAACTCGATGTGCCAAAACTCTGATAATGGCGATAAGAATTTGTATATTACTGTAGACTATCCTATTCATGATGAATAGCTGTTCATAACATAGACACCTATCGAATGTGGAGATGTGTCTGGTGCATTATCTCCTTCTCATCCATATATTTTCCTCTATTGCATTACTAACCCCAGACAGTTGCCATACGTATATTTTAAACAATCACTCTTCAATGAAAATACATTTAATCAAATATCTGATGAAGATAAAGACAAGTTCCTCTACTATTGCTTTTTTCATACTTGCACCTAGTAATTCCAAATTACACAGAGATAACAAGGTGCCAGACTTTTCCCACCAAACTGCACCTGCACTGAGCTCCTCCTACTACAGCTATTATTAAAAAAAAAAAAAATCAGATGGAGGGGCACAGAGAAAGGTAACAGGTGAATTACTTTTAATTCACATTCTTTTGCCGTAACAGCAGTTCATATCCTAAGTAAAAAGATCTTTGGAAAATACCTTCTCAGCATGACAAAGTATTTTCTTAAACTGATGCTTAGGAAAGGATACGGGATTACAATGTTGCAAAATTTAAATTCTTTACAAAACTCTACAGATAAATATCTTGTAAGAGGCACAAGTACCTCTTCCTGACACTAAACAGCTTCTTCAAAGAAATCTAGAATCTCCCAGAAAATAATCTACCTGAAGAAATACCAATAGAGAAAACGGAAAGCCATTAACAGAAGGTTTTTGCATGTATTGGCATTGGAAGGAGTATTTCACTAAAATTCTAGCTCCTGAAAAAATGTACTGTGCTGACATTTATAATGTTCATCTCAGATTTGCTACAAGCAGCATCCAGTTTTCTCATTTTATGATTAGGTTAATGTACTGACATTTAGAAATTTGACTTGCCCTCCATTTATTTTCACATTAGATACTTTCAAGTATGTTGATAGCTCTTCTATGTGAGCATGCAATACTTTTTTCTCTCTAGTGTATGCTTCAGAAGTCTGAAACAAATAATTAAATTTCTGCCAGAGTTTGCTTCTTCAGCTCTCACATGCATACAGGGATCATTTCTTTTTCCAAGTATTGGTAGGTTATTTCTTTAACGTATGCAAAGCAACCTGAAATTCCAGACAAAATAAGGAGAAATAAATATTACTTATAAAAGCCCCTTAAATTCCAGACTGAGAAGTTTAAATGTAATATTCATTCTATTTCTGGCATAGATTTTATTTCTGACCTCACGTAATGAAGTTCTGAATAACAGGGCAAGGAGCAAGGGAATACTGCCTGGGTGCTAGCTCAACAAGGGCTCCACCATCATTCATCACAAACTGTGTCAGGCAGGGTTCTCAACTTTGGCTTCCTCTGGCAGGTGTTACACCTTCCATTCTTTCTGTTCCCCCATAGACTGTGGCCAAAATACCATTCTTACAACAAAAAAAAAAGAACATATCCCTATATTTCTTAAAGCAAACAGAAGCCTATGAAATTCAAAGTGAACTGAAGTGAACAAAATGCAGTAAAATGCTATTTCTGTCTCTAGCACTCTCCTTACACACAAACAAGGAACATAACATAAAATTTACTACCTGAATTACATTAATAATGGGTTTCCCAGAAAAATACAACTAACTTAATTTACAAAGCAAAATAATTAGGGATAATTGTCAAGGAGGGTTTTCAGGTAAAATGTGCAGCTTGAATGCTGAAAGTGAGGTACAGAAACAGACAGAACCATCCAAGAAGCAGGGCCTCTACTGGAGGTGCAGAGCAAAGGACATCCCTTCTGAGCCACAAAATCTTAAAACTAAAAAGAACATTGAATTGAAAAACATATCTATAAGTGTAACAAAAGTGAAATCCAATGTACATGCTTAAATTCAGGCTCCATCAAATTACCTGGACAGATGGTACCCAAAATCCAGAGCATTGCCCTCAGCTTTCCAGACATTTAAAAAGACTATTTTTCACTTATTCCAAAGCTGAAACTTCAATTCATAAAACAGGTTGAGCCCTTAGAAAATCTGCTTAAGTCATAATAGTTAATTTAGTGAGGTACAAGACCATGTGTATTAATCAGATCTTGATAGCCTTCAACGATTCACTTAAGAGCTGCAGGGGTTTTTTTTAAAGTGAAGTAGCAATTTCCCCATGAAAATCTCTGAAAATCAGTTTTGAAATGCAAATGCGCAGATAAGAAACATTCTGGGTGATTATGAAAGACAAAACCCTTGTTTTCCCTGTACTAATATGCTTATGTTTACATTATTCTGTGCTTTCAACATATTAATCTCAGACTTTAAGGCAACGCAAACCAGAATAAAAGAAGTAGAACGAAAAAGGGCATCCATAGAAAAATATTGGCAATGTGATTTTAAAATATCATCCTTCAATTGTCTGCAATTTATATTTATCAATACTTTCGCTGGGATCATGGAAGTGTTCCCACAAAGGAAAAACACACTCAACGTGTTTAGCGAGGTGACCTTTCAGTAAAGCATAAGGGCAGTGAGAGGGGGAAGGGTACTGGAGCTGCCCAGCAATCTCTTTCCTTCTTTATTGAATGCCATTAAAGTCTCTCCATACTTTCAATTCAGATTACTATTCTCATAAACACTTGCATAAATATTTGTCAGGTCTGTATACACAAGATCAATTATCACACACTGTTCAATATTATAAACTTCAGTAAAAGATAAAGATGATAGTGAAAACAAATCTACTCCCATTTCAATTCTTAAATAAACTGAATGCAATATTTATTTTCAGATTGTTAAGTTTGCATAGAAGTGCAGAGTTTAGTGAGTTGGGTTAAACACATTTGTAAGTAACTGCTTTTTTCCACTGACTCCACATTACCTGGTCTAATGTGGTCACCTAATGGTTACTGTCAGTAAGTGCAGTGATGACTGCAATTCTTTATAGACAACCACTTTGCAGCCCCTTCAGTTAAAGGGTAAAACTAACATGAAGGTTTTGTAAAAAAGAAATCATTTTTATTTCATTTTTTTAAATATTCTCTGTTAAGGAACCTTAGAGATGAGGGAAATCGTCTGAAACCCTTATTTCCATTACACTGGGGGTTTTGTTCATTTGGTATGATTTTTTCGGGGTTTTTTTGGAGGTGTTTGTTTTGTTTGTTGATAGGATTTTTTAAAATCATAGATGATGGTTTAAAGTTTAAAAAGTCACACTCTTGTGAGCGTTACAAGAAAAATAGGCAAAAATTACAGAATTATATTGCAGGTTTATATTCCTGCACCTCAGAGCTGACCAAAACAGTAAGAACTAATAAAGAAGAAAGGAGAACTAGCATGAGGTACAGATTAACCATAATTAGATATCTGTTGTCTGTGAAATTAGATATTACATAGGTTGAAATTGAGAAATTTGATTCCTTTCAGACAATGCCAGTGAGCAGTTCCATCTTGACTCGAGAAAAATATACTCAGATTTCCAGCGCAATGAAATGGAACAAGAAACAAGGAAAAAAGAAATTAACTGAGTGAATGCTACATTCAAATTGCATACATAGAACATGCAAAGGCACTCTTGCTGCTGTTAGACACAAAGTTTCCTTTCATGATGTGTGCTTATGTAGATGAGTTCTTGGGTTTTTTTAATAATTCCAAAACATTCAGGGAAATAATTTAAGAAAAAGCTGCAGATCAGCTTGTTTGTTCTGATTAGTTCTACCAAAAAAACCTCAATCACACTCATTAACTACGATAACAACATCAGTTGGAAAAAAATATGAACACATTTTTTCTTGGAAACAAATTTGCATGTCAGCCAATACAACATCCAAGAAATAACAATATAATATAATCACGATGTATTATCACAATACATTTATTTTATAAACATTTATATATGTTGATCCATAAAACAAAGGATTACCCAGAACATTTTCAAGTAGCGTGTGTGTGGTTTTCAGAGGAAGATTATGAATGAAGATTTCCTTACCTTATAGGATGGCAAAAAGCACAAAATTCCTTGGCCAACTGTTTGACACACTGAAAGCAGCAGTGCTCCCACCTCATCCTGGAACTCAAAGGTCTCTGTATGCTGGAATGTGGCACACAGCTTCCGACTGTTAGGGCCTGCTCCAATGGTGCCAACCCAAACCTGGTGTATTTCATATTAAAAAAGTTAATTCTAAAACATGCAACACAAACTGCATTAAATTCCATTAGGTTAAATAATTAAATTTTAAGCATGAAGGAAAATGTGGAGTTATTTCTAAACAAAATAGTTCCAGAACTTAAAAAGAGAGGTGAAAGTGCAATAACTGATATAAGATAGCTATTACCCTAAAATAGTATGACTAACTTTCCAGGAGAGTATGTGTCTAAAAATTGCCCCTCTTTTCATTTGAAATTGTACCTTACAATTGCAGTAATCCAAGCAACAGTCTTTTCTGTACATTTCTTCACTTCTTTTTACTTATGGAGCAGGTTTGTCCTTGTTTTTATTTGCAAGTTATTGGGTTTTTTTTTACAATGCCTAGCATTACCTCTCAGGAGCAGGAAAAAACATGCAGAAGTTTACCTGCGAGTTCCGAATAACGTGATTTGCCTCCAACTGAATAGAAAACTTCACACCAAGCTCTGAAGAAAATGAATCCATTGGAGAGAGTGTACCAGATGTCAGAACAATTGTTCTAACATCGCTTAAGTCTGAAAAAGCCTAAGGTTAGAGAAAGAAGAAAAGGAATTCAGAAAATCAAACCAATCTTTTTAAGATCTTATTTGTATTTATTATCATTTAAATTATTTAAGGTCTCCTACTTCACAGTCAGCTTACCACAGCAGGATTCAAACACCAAAAATTAAGCATGTGGACTACAGTTTTCTGCCGCGAACCCCTTTTATGCTTGGGCCGTGTAAAGAGGGCACTTGCATCTGAAACATCAAGCTGGTTTTCATTCATCCAAGCGTAAGTTTGTTGCAGAGCTACTCTGTAGTCATCTGCATACCTACATGGGGACATATAAAATCAATAAAAACTACAATTCAGCAATAAAACTGTAACCATTAAGCTCATACAGAGGACAGACAGTGTTGCCACAATGCATTTACAATTTAAGTACATAAAATCATTTTATACTTTCAGAAAGGAGTGAAACTTAAAATAATTAATATTTTAAAATAATGTTTAAATCAGAAGTTTTTGCTGGCATTAGTAGTTAAGATATCAAGACAGTGAAATGACAAGTTCTATGTAAAAAAACCAAATCCCATGAATATTTAACTTGGCAACACGTCAAGAAAATTTACACCTAATCTTCAAAGAAATTTCTTTAATATTTGAATTCATTTATGAATGAAAAGAATAATTTGGTATTATTTAAATTCTTTTCATATGAACATATTTTCCAAAGCTTTCTGAAATGCTAGTTTTACTCAGAAGCCAGACAGCATAACTGAGACATTGCACAAATGATAAAGCAGCTGAATTAAACACAGCCACATAACTCAGGTTATTTGCACTGACCTACTATTGTCTTTAAAAAGACATAAAAGAACCATGAACAACCCTTTCAGCACAATCTGAGTGGCAGGGCTCACAACTGGTATCTCAACAAGTTCCTCTCTACCAAGCACTGATACTTTTTCTTCTTTTTCCAAGACAGTAGCAAGATGTTTCTAAAAGGGGTAAACAAATTCCACATTAACGACTTCTTAAATATCTTCTCGTAAACAAGGCTAACACAGATACAAGACCAGCAGCACACTGATTTAACAGTTCAGCTAAAATACCTATAAAGTAAGATCGAAGACAGAACCACAAGGGGAAAGTAATGCTTTTAACATATTTGGCTTACACAGAAAGGAGAGATATACTTGAAAATAGGGTAAACACATTCCAACAGTCAATAAAAAAGCAGATGGATAAAACAGACAAAACTATCCCTGACTCAATGGTTCAATTAAAATAATTGTAGGTTATCAATTATATCCTTGAAAACATTGATTCTCCACAAATTCCAGAAGCTCAAGTGGATTACTTCTGATTTTCATCAGGTATCATTTTCAGGCAGCTCTTCAATATAGCACCAAATTAAAAGCTGTGTTAGCATTTAATTTAAGTACACTTTAAGATGTTTAACACCAGTAAAAAACACTCTGGTACTCACTCATGTAGCATACATTACCTGTAAAATGGGAAAAGTAAAACCAGTTATTCCCATTTTGTACAAAATGGTGAGCATTTCTTTCCCATTCCAAACCTTACAGGAAGTTTCA
Organism: Dromococcyx pavoninus; assembly: GCA_033558185.1. NCBI lineage: Eukaryota > Metazoa > Chordata > Aves > Cuculiformes > Neomorphidae > Dromococcyx > Dromococcyx pavoninus. The sequence continues at coordinate 553,016 of JAUMJL010000745.1, forward strand.
TAACCTCTTTCTACTAGTTGACCAGAGCTCTCCTGTAACCAGCTGTAAAAAGAGAGGAATCAGAAAAAATTTCAGCATTAATTTTAGAGACTTAGAGATACTTTGCAGGTACAAACCAAACCAAACCTCAAAAACTGCACTAGACTATGATGATGATAAATACTTTCCACAACTAAGTAGAGAAACTCTGCTTTTCCTTACGCCAGTTTTTCACTGCTGAAGTCATTTCTAACAAACTGTTCTTGATGAAGCTTATTGAAGTGAGAAGAAAATTTGTCCCTATACATTTAGATTTTATCATCATATCTTTACAAAAGGATTAAAACAATCTGCTCTTATGATAAAATGTGTCAGGGTCATTTAAGAAAGACTTCTGCTGTACTTCTGAAGCCACTCATTATTACTCCAACTGATGCAAGTTTATCATCCCTGTCAATTGCAGGTTTCCCTATTAAGAACAGATCTCGAGGCATGAAATGAGTAATTTCAGTATCTATACACAGTTAGAGAAAGTGGGGCAATAAAAAGCATGTGTTTTAACCTACCTACAGGTATTTGAAAGCTAAGCAGAATCATTATCGTACATACAATGCAAAATGTGACAGGATTTTCTAAAAACATGATCTAAACACGCAGGTCATCTCATTTGTAGCAGAGCTAAAATTTTCCCTATCTGAACATGCTCTCCATCATCCCTGCAGACCTTCCCTCTATCTCGAAAGCCAGGCAGGCTTCCTCCCTCTCAGGAAATGCCGAAGCTGTCTGTCTCATCAACCAGCAGGAGGCATCAGAAAGACAGCTGTCATTTCTACAACAGTTCAAAACATTTACCTGTAAAATCAGTTAATCATTATCGACTAAAGCAGCAAGGCTTACTGACTGTTTCAATTCCAGATTTCCTGGCCTCTCGCTGCAAATAAACTGATCAATGGAATAACTAAAAAACCCCTTCCTTTTGCCAGGTTAAATGCAAACAAAAGCCCGTAAATACTACCTTGATAATCACTTCTTCAGCTGCAATTTACTTTATCTTATTAACGAATGATGATCACTAACACAGGCAGAACTTCCCTCAGGTAACACTCTCCCCCATTTCCTCAAATATAATACCAAAAAGATCTGGAACTAAAATTGGGAAATGGCTACTACGACAGAAATGAAACCGATTTACAAGGGATAAAACATCCCAGGAAATCTAAAACTTCTGTTTCCCTGTTATGAACTTCAAACACCATGTATTTTCAAAACCGTCACGCTATAAATGCAAACACAAACTTAACCCAATGACTTTCCTAACACTAAAATAACACCAAAAAAAGCAAATTCTAGAATAAATTCCATGCAATTAAATTTAACATTAAAGACATTACTCAAAACATCCGTTAATTTATTTTTAGAGTAAAGCAGTGAGCATAAATAAAATCAGCTTTATTCCCAGAAAGGTATCTATGGTTTTGAATTAAAAATTGGCGTCCGCAATATTTTCAGGAAAAGATTTAACAAATGTTATAAGCATGCCTTCAGTTCAACAAAGTATATTTGTTCCTTCCCTCCCTATCAGGATATCCCATTGTAGATACAGTTTACTCCATGGAACAAAGTAGTTTGTCATGGTAAATCTGCATCTCACCAGAAAAGCTTTGCAGTATACCTCTATTGGTATATCTTCAAATTCCTCAGAAAGGCCATTTTAGCACCTCTGTTGGCACTAAGCTCACCCTTAAGTGCCTTCTGCAATGAGGGTCCAGGACCTTTATAACTGAAATAAGATTTTTCTAATTATCCATGCATTTGGCAAAGCCATGCAACACTTTACCGATTACTGGGCATTTACACTGTCTTCTGCTTTCCAACAACCACTTTTCATGCTGTTGGCAGATTTGCCAAGACAATCACCCTTAGTTTTCCTGAAAAGGTTAAAAAGCTTGAGGCAATCAAATCTCTAGGCATGCTGTTCTCATCTTTTACCAAAACTTAACATTTGAAATATCCAAGCTAGAAGAATTAGCTTCTGCAAGAGAGTCACTTGTCTCTGTGACACATGAACATTAACTCTCAGAATAAAGATGGAAAAAACAGTGTACTACTTGCTGTAAGTGTACTCCAAAGCATATTTCACCTACCACTAATGCAACAAAATGACCATTTGACACTCACTAAATCAGAGTTCAGTTAACTTCAAAGCCACTTGTGTCTTTATTCATTTTTACATTGCTGACTTCGTTGTTCAGGGTTTCATTAGCAGTGCATTTGTGAACTCTTTCAGTGTTTGGATCCCTCAACAGAAACATGTGAAAGATGTGGAAGTTTTCAAGGCCAGGCTGGATGGGGCCTACAGCAGCCTGGTCTGGTAGGAGGTGTTCCTGCCCGTGGCAGGGGGGTTGGAACTGGATGGGCTTTAAGGTCTTTTCAAACCCAAACCATTCAAAGATAAAAATTTTCATACAGAACTTCATAAACTAGGACAGGAAGTCCCATAAAGATCAGCAACTCCTTCAGAAGCATAATATAATTTTAAAAACAGAATTTCAAGGCCTCCCTTTAATACAAGACTTTTTTTAAAATAGATCAAACCCTCTGGGTTCCTCAAATGAACAAAAATTAGGTGACTGCATAGTTTGAAGTATATCTCTATTGCATTTTACCTGATGCAACACAGCAACCAGTAAATTGTATCAGCAAAAGCAATCTAAATAATTTTAGAAAACATTTATTTATGTAACGGAATTGGAAGGAGTTGCCTTACTTTATCAAAGAGCAGCACACAGCCCGTAGGGGCTCATGATCCTTCTGCCTGATGTTGTTATTGACCATTGAATCCAGTTCTTCTCGAGCAGCTCTCAGTTGACTTTCTGTAACACTGAAGCTCACTGACTCCCGAGCAGAGTCCTCAATATTATGGGCTTCATCTAAAATGACTACTTGGCCTTTTAGGTTAATTTCCATCTAAAAAAAAAAAAAAATATCCATTAAAACAGAGTGAAAGACATAAAAAGAAATAACAACTAAGAGAAAAGTGCATATTCTCCATCACAGTGCAGCCAAAGTTTTCAGCTTTTTGATCCAATTTCTGTAGTGTACAAAATAACTGGGGAGGGGGGGAAGTCTTATCTAAGCATGGAAGAATATAGTGTGACCATACTACACTCTCCGTAAAGCAAACAATTGTCAAGTTTCCAAGGTTTTCTTTTCCACTGGTTGAAAAAAACATGTGACTGATCAGCTATAGTACGAGACCAGCAGAACAATTACTTGGAATATAGAAATCCTCATCTTGGAGCAGGGGCAGAGAAGAAGGAAGAGGGAGAAAAAATTCTTTAACACAAGAGTTCTTCTGTAGATAATATTTTGGATATACACTTTCTAACTTCCCTTTAGCTTCAGTTATTGCAGTCTTTTTACAAATATACTTACACTCTCCCGAATCTGTGGGTCTAGGAGATAATTATAAGGACAAAAAACAATATTTGCCCCCACCATCAGTTCTCTGGCTGCAAAATATGCACAGGCACGAAGCTTCTTTCCCAGGCTCACTAGATCTTCAATGTCCCAAGCCTCATACATCCTATGTGCAGACTTTAGGGCATGGTGTTCACTGAGTTTATGAACACCATGATAGTAAAGACAGGACTTGCCCTAAAAACAAACAAGCACAGACAGTCATTAGAAAAAATAAGCAAAAACAAGTAAGTTGAAAACCTCCAAGTTGCTATGTGCACTTGACTTTATTTCCTGGAAGGAATTCTAACAGCTGCTATGTCAGACAATAATGAAAAGCCCATCAAGTCCGGAAAAAAAGGCAAATCCCTATTCCTAAAATGTACATTGATACAGAACACTTCTTTATTCTTCATTTATAAAACCAGAGACAATCTAAGGCTTACTAAGAACATTAACCTGGCAATCATAAATACTATCCCGATCATCATATATTTTTTCAGTTTTGATACCACATACCAACATTTTGTAATAATTAACATTTAATTTAAACCAATTTACCAGAGGCATTTAAACAACATAAAGAAGTGGAGTGTTACTCATTTTAACTGCTCAACTATCTTCAATTTCAATATGATTAAATGAATGCTCATTTACTGAAACAAAATTACTCACATTTTTTCCTTCCAGCAATTCTACACACATTTCGTTCCTATTACTGCCACTGGTAGATACCACTGGGTGAATACAGGTATAATCCCGGCTTGAAAGTATTGTCATAGGCACACTGGAATATGCTGTTCTCTTCAGCTCTCGAGTAATCTGGGTTATTTGCTTGTGTGTTCGTGTCCCAAAAAATATTTTGGGAATGAATGCCCGATCTCCATTTTCTTTCTTCTTTGTGCTACTTGTATCTTTGTCAGTTTCTTTCCCAGAAGAACAGGAACACTCAGTGCAAGGACCAGAAGACTGCAATCCACACCAAAAAAAAAAGATTAATAAAATTCTGCAGTAAGACACACATGCTAAATCTGCTGATGGTCTGTTTAGAAATGCCCTTAAAAAGTTGAAGATAGCCTGTTAAATCACCAGGGTGGCCTATGACACCACAAAAAGTTTAAAAATATTAAATCATACGCACAAGCACCATAGTCCTCACGCCTGAAAATCTCGAAAACCTTCCAGCCGTCACTAGATACAACTTTATCAGAACATAATCACTGAGAGAACTATTATTCCAGTGCAGTATTTACATGTGTCAATCCTGCAAATAAACTTCTCACATTTAAGCTTCAGCATAAGGACACTCCTGTTACAGAACAAGAAGTGTCAAGCACCTTAAATGAAGAAATTTTGGGCCCAGACACTCAAGTTTAAATACTGAGCACATTTTTCCTTCAAGCAAGGAGAAGAAATCTGGACAGTTTAAAGAAATTTGTTTGCAGATAAAACAGACATCATATTCTCTCCATTAGAAACATGTTTGCCATGTCATTATGTCAAAGGCCATCTAGTAACTAGGAGAAGAAAAGACAAAGTAGGGAATAATTCTAAACAGAACCTAACTCTGTCAAATATTTGTTAAAAGCCAATTTTTTCTTCTTGAGAAGCATCATCTTTCATAACGTAAAATACTAGAACTGTCATGAAAATGTAATAAATAGTGTGAAAAGATGCAAGGAAAAAAAACCATAAGTCCACACATACATCCCATAAAAAATAATAAAGTCTTCCAGTGCAAAAAGAGTTTGTATTTGATTTTCAGGTGACAATGCAAGTAACAACATCCACTCAAATACTCCTCCTTCCCTTTTAATTGCAATCAGTAAGATTATCCATTATAAATAAATGCTAAGTCGTGCCGTGTGTTACACCACAATTCTGGGGATCAAGCTGTCTTTTAGCCTCCACTCTGAGGAAAAGCAAGTTCATATTACCCTTAGTCCCAGCCAGCCTTGTCCACCATTAAATATTACAATACATGATAGAAAGCATGTAAATGTAGCCCTTCTGGAGCTGTCACTCACTGGGATAAAAGGTTCACTGATGTGCCAAATAAACAGGCCCTCAAAGCAGATAAAGTTACACCCATGCTGGAATTGTTACACTCCCCTCTCAGGTTGCCAGTAACAGCAGATTTCATTACAGTGTGCTGCCACATGAAATAGCCAGTTCCAAATATCCTGCCTTCTATATTGAATAATTACTTATTCACTGAAAGGATAAAAAGAAGAGTTATGAATGGAGCTCTTGTCAACAACAAAGCAGGAAACAGCTGACATATGGTATATGTTACATATATGGCAGTGCTCAACTGGGTTTGTACTCGCATAGAAAACTGCAACACAAATTGCACCTTGATATTTCTATCATCTAGATTCTATTTTGCTCTTTCAAATAATGAAAACCACATTACCACGCTAACAATTAATATAACAAAAGCAGTTTACTCACTTTGTAGGGCCTTTAAGAACATGTTTATCTTTCAATTCTAATTCAAGCCAGATTGTGTTTTCAGAGATAAAAAGAATACACAGAATTCAAAGATGATACCATATCACTAACTTTCATCGCTAATGCCAAGCTTCACATTCAGTTTTCTAAATGAAAGTAACAGAAAAATACTAGGAATAATCAGAAACATGTTTTGCAAAGGTTGTTCTAAAGACAAAAATGCAGTTCAAATAAATATATACACAATCATGAACAGAAGGCTCATCTACGATGAGTTCTAAAAGACAGATATATTTCCTTTCATAAAGAGAATTAAGTGTTCTGATGTGTAAGGCTTATAAATTACAGTATTTTACAGGTGGCCTTAAGAGTTTTTCTTAAATGGTTAGAGATTGGTATAATACTGGCTTTAAGAAGCACATTAGCCAGTACTGCAGTTTTAAAATGTTAGCTTTAACTTTGAAAAAAGTTGTTTGTTTCTTCTTTTTAAAAATCAACATTGAAAGTTGTAAACTCAGACTGATTTTACAGTAATCAGGCTGAGTATAAAACCGCCTGCAGTGGTCATATTTCTGAAAGCCACTGGCACCATCAGGCTAAAACAGATAACTTTTCAAGGAGGTCCTTATAATGAACGGAAACTACAAGAAAATGGTTAAAACGTAGTTTAAAATTTGAGTTCATGTTATCTGCACATTTTTAAGTGTGTCTATTTACACTTGAATTTGTTTTTATCCTTTACAAAATGGTTTCATAATTTTTAAATTTTAGTATAAACAAACTATTTTAATTCTAGATTTTTTATAAAATTAATTTAGTATCAATATCACATAGCTAAATCTAACATGGTGTTAATCTCCCCTTACTACAGCAAAAAGAAAGAGAACACTCTCCAGCTGAACAAAGCAACGACTCCCATATGGCAGCTCCCATAGCAGTGCTGTCTCAAAGTACAAATTTTTAGACTCGTAGCACAGAGACACCAGTTATATGTGTCAATTTATTTATGAGAATTGGGGCTCGCAGAGTAGAAATAATTAATATTAAGACAATAGAAAACTATTTCATAACACCCTCTGGCTTCAGAACTAAACCTCTTTTCAGCTCTTTGAATCTGGGATAGAGATTTTCTTTTGAGAGTGTGGAAGAAAAAAAAAGATACTCTTCTACTTTCCGCAGCATTTAATCAGAAACATCCAGTAACAGATGCTATTAGAGATCAGATACCACACTAAATGAACCTCGGGCTAATCCAGTTTGGTTTTACTTTAGTCAGGGAGTAGATAAAGCAGCCTCTCACATCAATATTTATATGGCAAAAACGTGGAAGTCCGATTAAAGGAAAGAATAATGAAGTCCATCAACCTGTCCTACGTGTAAAATAGAGCTAAACAAACACTGAGGCTATGATCCTTGTAACACAAAGAGATAAGAGGAGTTCATATCTTCATCTACATTTCCCGGTTACAAAGCCATCTAAATGATACAGCAGTGAATACCTCTTGTGTGAAATATCACACAAGCACAATCTAGTAAGATATCAGCAGTGACATTACTAGAGCTTTTCAACTACTCCTTTATAAGCTCTCAAAAAGGACAGCATTCTGCTGCTGCTGCAGCCTCTTGATTAAAGTACACAAAGCAGCTGTTTATCCTCCCACAGTAACCAGCAGGTGAACCCGGTTCAATATTTATCACAGGCTTTCACAGATCACTGCTAACCAAGCAAACGTTTTAATTAAGCTGGAACTCGCTTCAAAGAGCTCATTCAAAATGTCAATCAGCAGGAAAAGGATCAGATACGGTGTCAGGTGAGAGCATGTAATACAAATCCACAACTTTTTTCATCCCATCGTGGTAAATTAGCCTATTCTGGAGTCCAGACCCTGATTGTAACAGGCTGCCAGTCTCCTGGAATGTGTAACAGAAGTCACTCAAACTCCATTGTGAAGGTTGTAAGCAATATGTTAAACTGCAATGGGCTAGCACATTAAGACAGATTCTTTTCACAGCTGTTTTCTGATACCCCAAGTGTTTGTTACACTACTCTGCATTTACTGTTTACTTTTTACCTAGTATAAATGGGGATTCCTTAACCCAGCTGCCCCAGTTTCTCAGACTGCATGCTTTGACAGAAGTAATCAAGAGAGTACTGCAAGGGTAATATTTCTCATTTAAACTTGCACTGGAACTGCCCTGTCTTGCAAGAATTAACAGCAGAAGGACAGAAATGGATTCCCAGGCTCTGGACTGAAAGCAGCTAAGGACAGGCAGGCACCATGGACAATCCTCACCCACCAGATATCCAAGTGTTCTGATGCAGCAACGCTGGACAACACCTCTCATGGTCTTAAAAAAACAACCCATTCCCTCTCTTCTTGGACTACAAAAAAGAACACTTGACAAGGAACTTCATTTGCTTTAAGCACATGATTCACTACATTAAAACACAAGTTATCCAAAGGAAGGGTTATCCCCTTGATTAAGAAAATATTTTTATTGCATTATTGTATCATCCTAAATATGTCGTCCATTACGAAATAAGTGTCAAACATAACCTCAGCTGACTTGATTTCACAAGTTAAACTAGAAAAGCATTTTCATTCCTATCAGCCTATGCTATTCGTCATGTCTTAAACTTAGTGCAGTTAAGCCACAGAACTACTAATGATAAATAAGGCCTTTCTTTCTGCACTTGTTTCTTGATACAAGACAAGTTCTCAGTTTGCTAAAGTAAAAGTCCATCACAGGAAAATAATATCTTATTCTTTCATTCTTAAAAAGAAAGGGTTTTTTTACAAAGAAATAAAAACTTCTTTCATTACAAAGACATTAACAGAAATAAACACTTTTATTTCTTCTTAGGCTACTTCTTTCTAAAGAAGTAGTAACAGTATTGTTGAATAGCATACTGTACTGTCAGGCCCATGGATAGCACATTTTAACACACATGTACAGATAAATAGTTACAAAAATGAAGAGTTTTCTAAGAAAGATTATGATTCAGTATTTTATTATTTAGCAGTTAGTTTATCTATACCAAGAGTTTTCAGTTTTCTTCCCTGCATTAAATTTCTAGAAGTTGTAAATCAGGGTTTTCAGATACCCATACTGAAGTACCAAAGCAAGTTTTACAGTCAAGGCAGAAAGGTCTTCATATCTGAAAACCAACAGCACACTCTGCTGGCCTTCACATTTCAAACTACCAGTAGAAGTTCAGCAGCACCAAGCGTTTCAAATCCTACTCAAAAATCTATGGATGTTTCCAAAGCTAACAAAAATTACTTTCCATCAAATGACCTAGAACATAGATTCACTTTATCAAGAAAAAAATTAGCTCCCAGTGCCTCAAAGTAATACCAGAGCTTTTGGCTTCTTGTCTGTTTACAAAAACATAGCATACTGGAAAACAACTCCTGAAGTTAAAACTTAAACTGATTAAAATAGAAGCTAATTTACGACATAAAAAGAGATAAGGGCTGTTGGAAAAAGCAGAAAGAGAATTAAAACACTTGTTGAAACCAAGCATATTTCCAAACATGCATGAAACTCCCTGTATTTGGAAATCAAGATATCTAAGATGGGTATTACTATAAAATATTAAAAATACATTGGAAAGTGAGAATGTTCTTTGCATGTTTAAAAGAAGAAAGTAGAATTATGTACTGAAGAAAGAAATAAAGGTCAGACCTTATTCCTGTCTTATATTTGCCTCAAACTTCTACAATTTCATAATTTCATGGCATGCTCCTATATTTTCATAATAACAAGAACTATTTCATCGCAGCCTTTGATAAGCATTCCTGGGAACTACACCACCCTAACATAATTTGCCATCTGACATTCATCTGTCTACTGCCTCTGATTTCTTCTTCTACTGGTTTTGCCTCAATAAACTCTTCTGTAAAATTCAATAAGATCCGAACACCAGGAAAGGCAGAAAATGCCTAGCAGAAAGCTGCATAAACAGCTGCATATTAGTATCTCTGCTTCTTATGTGACATTTCTGCTATGGAAGGTGGCAATTTAAAAACAAACCAAAATAAAAAATCAAAAACAAAAAGCCCAAACCATAAATCTATGACAGTAACAAACAGAATTTTTCTTCAATATATATACTTCTTTTTTTCATATTGTAATTATCAGCTCCAACTTTCTCCGTCCTAGTTTAAGGTCTACAAGGAACATAAATTAATATTCAATACTGTCTTCCGTTTACTACATATGACACAAAGTAATGACTGGCAAGTTACACAAACTCTAATGTCACTTGATTTCCATGTCCTAGTTTCAAGTTCTTTCATAATGCCATAAACCTCCTATAAACTGGAATATAGCACACAGACTTATATCTGCTGTACAATTGTTATCACAAACTGAAAGTCTACAGGCTGAATTGTTGGGCCAGATTCTATGCAATTGGGGAGCCACAGGACAGAAGAGTTCAACCCATTGTTCAGAAGAACAGCCTTCACAGAAAAAACCCACGCTTTGCAAATCACATTGGTCAGGCAGCACCGCTGCAGTTCTCACTATTGATAGCAACATTATATTACCTTTAAAGAACTTACTTTAAAACCTTTACACGAGGCTGTAATGCAGCTGGAGGTGGTGTTTGCTGAAACTACGTTAACAAGCTGAATTTCATGCGTAATCTTTCTACAGTAAAATATTTTGTTAAAACTGCTCTTGAACTAACAGTTCTGATGTAAAAAGTATTGCTATATTACTTACTGTTTTGGGAGAAAAAGTAGTGTTTTTCACACTTTTTTCAACTTGAACAATCAGCTCTCCATTTTTCCTCTGATGATGAACTTCTAAAGCATCAACCAGTTGCACTCCTTTTGCAAAACAATGACGTTTTCTAACCTGCTGGGGAAAAAAGCACTGAGTTAAAAACCACTGGACAGAAGGATGTGCTTACACTAGCAGTCAGTGATTTTGTTTCAACTGTTTTCCAAAGAGTCTGTTTCAGTAACACAGTGCATCAGCAATATTCATCAATAGTTTAACCAAATGTAAGCCAGACAAAAGTCATTCGATAAAAGCTATAAAGTTTTAACTACAAAATTCACTAACAACAAAAAAAATATGTGTAATTATTGCTGAGCTTTCCTTCTTTCATTTCCCACTCTTATAAAACTGATAGAAATTGACAGAAATTCCAATACTACATAGATACAAGCATAACATTTCCATAACTAAAACAAGAAATAAATTCAAACCATATTGATCTAAAAACTTTTACAAAATCAACCATTTGAGCAATACTCTAACACAATATAAAAGCTATTTACAGTGCACATCTCAAAACAAGTACTAAGTCACGTGATATCAATACTGACACAGATGAAAACATCAAAGAAATATTGCACTCCGTGTTATTAGTCCAGAGATAACCACATTTGACAGGTTATAAAACAGAACTCCAATATATCCACAGCAATTTCTAATATACATTTGCAAGAGCACTTTCAACTCCAGAATATCATACTTTGACTTAATATTACAGATCAACCAGGGATAAATATATTTTGGGGATATTAGGTGTTTAAATATGCAATATGTAATTTCAGACGTGGCATTATGAACAATTTACTGCAACAATGGACCCCTTTCTTATAAGTAACAATAAAAATTAAAAAAAAACTGTCAATCTAAACTATGACGACTCAGCTATTCTCGATTCCTTTCTCTGAAATGTTGATCGGTATTTGAAAGCTTTGTTGAGCCATGCCTGGCTTATTTGACTGTCAATAAGCTTTGCTCACCTGCTGCTCAGTTTCTAAAGGACGAATCCTTTTCCTGTCTGCTTGAAAATCACCACTCTCATTATCACATAGAGATAACCTTTTTTTGGCAGACAATTTCGAAGCTAGTGTGGCATTTTCCTTACATTCTGTAATTAAAAATAAAATAAAAGGTATGTCCACTACTAGGAATGCATTAAAGAAGGGCAGCATTTTAAAAATAGACTTTGCTATAAAAACACATGATGTAGGAAATAGTATCAGACATTCCTAGACCCATTAACTGCCATTTACATACAGATTTACATACAGGGCACAATTATGCAGTATTCTGCTATTATGAAGGTAAAAAAAGCCCCTGACTTCAAAGCAAAAACACTGGCATCACTGCCTGCGTATTTCACTTCCCAAACACATTTTTTAGCTGCCTGTGTATGAAGTTACCTGTATTTGTCAGCGGGCTTCCAGGTTTTACAGAACTTCCTGTTTCATAGTTATTCAAAGAACAAGAAGGACCATGATTCACACTTGTTGCAGCCTCGTTGCTCTTAGACTGGGAATGACAGGCACAGTGACACTGAGGTGAGGCCTCTGGCTTTCTGTCTTCCTTTTCACAGGATGATGTGGGCACCAATTTCTCTGAAAGACAGAATAATTTGTCTTTCATTAAAAACTATGGAGAATATTCATGAGAACTAGACTTCCAATACAGTTAAGGTGAAAGGATTTGTTCAGTTAACAATTATAAACTTTGCATCCCTATAAAGTCTGAACAAGCTATCATCACTCTTCAAAGAGATGCAGTGCAAAGAACTGTAACAACTCGCAGAACTGAAAAAAATCCCTTCTTTTCAATTCAATCTACATAACTACAAGTCAGATATTTTCTTTCAAAGTTTGAACAGCATATAATTCCCTTATGATAACAGATTCAGCTTAGCATTACTGGACATTACAGATTTATGCTGCCAAAAAGGCAATATGCACAACGGTGAACAAAGACCTGATAAGATTCCTGAAACCAATCATTTAAAGGCTGACAAACATCAACAACAATAATTCATTATAATACATTTTGTTAATAAAAACTGGGCGGACACCAAGACAACTTACCATACAGAGACTGCTGCCATGATAATGCTGAACAAAGTAATGCCAAGCTTTTGCCACTTCCTGTAGGGCTCTCCAACAAACAGTGCTGCTTGTTATTCAAGCCCTTAACAATCTTTAAGGTAGAATAACAAGAACAAAACCAGAATTAACAGAAAGAAAACCAAAAAGGATGTCTTTAGCTATGCTAGAAATAATTTCTAAAAATGGATCAGAAAACTTACCGTCTTGTACAAATTAAAGAAAGCAAAACCAACCAGCAACTCCCTCCCTTTAATAATAATAATAACAAGTCAACATGGCTTAGCTCTGTTTCTCTCAGGAAGAAAACGCCTCGTTACCAACGCTCAGAGGTTCCCTTACATAGGCTGAGAAATACTCACCTGCTAACAGCAATACCTGACAGGACCAGCTTGCTTCCTTTAGTTTTACAGAACCAAACATTTAAAACCTCTGTCAGACAACAAAACCATTTGTCCCGCAGAGAAAGTGTCTGAATTTAATATGTTTGTTCACTAAATGCTGATAGGTACTGGAAAACACAAGCTAGAAGTCTAGCAAAATGATCTACTTACAGCATTCATCATCGCAAGCTGTGAGGGGTAAGCCTTGCAAGGGAACATGATCTTCACTCCCCCAATAGTATATTCTGACACATCAAAAGGCATTGCTGCTTCTTCTTCCCGTTTAGTTCAGGTTTATATCTGCAATAAAGAGCAGCATTAACAAGTCAATACTAACCACCAGGCAAAGCCTGAAATGACACATGCCACCAGGCAAAAAAAAAAAAAGGCAGAAACTGCTAACCTGATAAGGGAGATAAGCAGTCCAGGACGTTAACAGAACTGGCATGTGAGAATTTATACCACATACCCTCAGTTCAGACTTGGTCCTTGGTACAAATAAAAGCGAGTTGACACCACGTGATGTGGAACACCAGCAATTTAAATAGAAGTATGATGAACTGCACTCATCATTTTTATTCTCAGACTAAATATCGTTGGTATAAGAACCCAAATCTTTGAGGGAGAAGTATTCAGTTAATAACTGAAAACAGCCAGTTTTCCAGTTCTGGAGGTCCATTAGCTTAAACTTCAAGACACTGCAAACTATGAAGATACAGCTGACAACAGTACTTCTATCATAATGACAAAAGAGAACAGGACACTGACTTTAAAAATGAGATGTTTTAAATCAACAATATTCTTATAATACAGTAATTATTCAGGGGAAAACGAAGTGTCAGTTACTTCACCATTCTAGGTGTCTTATCTTGCATTTCTCCCAGCCAGGTTAATAAAAGTCAGTTTCCCTACCACAATGGTGAAATTATTACATTAAAAATACTGAAAAGGCATAGACGGAAAGGCATAGATGGCTTAAAAAAGGGACTGCATTTATTAAACAACACACTTTTTTCTTTTTACAGATTTTCGTCACCGACGAAATAAAAGAGCAAATCTAAATTGGTAGAGTCCCTGTGATAAATTAACTCAGTAACCTGTGCCCTCATCAGACTTTTAATGAGTAAGCACATGCATCAGAAAAACACAAACGCATGGCATGATTCAGCTTCACCACCGATTTCTTCAGCAGGTACAAGAACTCCTAGCAAAAAGAGATTTTAATGTGAGTTCATACCAAGCCCCTACTTCCAAAAGTGTAACCAAACCCCATTAAAGGGCTTTCCCGAATAAATGGAATCAGAGAATGGTTTGGGTTAGAAGGGACCTTAAAAATCATCCAGTTCCAACCCCCTGCCACGGGCAGGGACACCTCCCACTGGATCAGGGGGCTCAAAGACCCATCCAACCTAGCCTCGAACACCTCCAGGGATGGGGCAGCCACCACTGCTCCGGGCAACCTGGGCCAGGGCCTCCCCACCCTCACAGTGAAGAATTTCTTCCTAATGTCTAACCTAAATTTTCCCTCTTCCAACTTAAAGCCGTTCTCCCTCCTCCTATCACTCCAGGCCCTTGTAAAAAGTCCCTCCCCGGCTTTCCTGGAGCCCCTTTCAGTACTGGGAGGCTGCACTAAGGTCTCCCCAGAGCCTTCTCTTCTCGAGGCTGAACACCCCCAACTCTCCCAGCCTCTCCTCATAGCAGAGGGGCTCCAGCTCTCACATGATCTCTGCAGCCTCCTCTGGACCCGTTCCAACAGTTCCACACCCTTCTTATGTTGGGGATTCCAGAACATCTAGGGGGTTCCCTCAAAGGGGCCCCTCTTCTAACCGAGCTTCGTCCACCGTCGGGGCGGCGGGAAGGGTTCAACACCGAAGGGGGCGGCACCGCGAGCGCGGAGGGACCCTTCCCCCTGCTCTGCCGGGGCCGCTCCCAGGAAAATCCCGACGGCGCCACGGCCCTACTCCGCCTCCAGTCCCGGGGAGAGCCGTTCCTCCCCGCCGTAGCTGAGGGCAGAATACTGCTGGTACCCTCCGAACGCGCCGCCCCAGCCCGCGCAGAGGCCCCCGGGCGGTTCCTTTACCCCTGTGAAGAGGCAGCGCCCCCTCCCCCGCCCGCACGACCCCGCGCACCTCAGGCGACGGCCCCGGCCGCGTCCGTGCTTCCCGCCTCCGCCCCGCGCCAATCAGCTGACAGGAGAGCCTCTCGCCGCCAATCAGCGGCTCGCACGCCCCGCCGCTCCCACCTCCCACCTCGGCGCTGTCAGAGCCAATCACGGAGGGCCTTGTTGGCTTGCGGGTTGCTTTAAGCCCAGTGCATTGAAAAAGTTAAGAGCTAAAATTGAGCGATTGGTTTTACTAAAGCGGTACCCAAAGGGAAAGCTGGGGAGGGGCTTTTTATCAGGGAGTGCAGGGATAGGATGAGGTGGAACAGTTTTCAACTGAAAGAGGGGAAATTTAGCTGAGGTCTTAGGAAGAACTGTTTTCCTGTGAGGGTGGGGAGGGCCCTGGCAAAGGTTTCCCAGGGAAGTGGTGACTGCCCCATCCCTGGAGGTGCTCAGGGCCAGGTTGGATGGGGCTTTGAGCACCCTGATCCAGTGGGAGGTGTCCCTGCACATAGCAAGGGGGGTTGGACTGGATGGGTTTTGAGGTCCATTCCGACCCAAACCAGTCTGTGATTCTATGAAAGGCAGTGGCTTTTCAACATGGTCAGGGGGGAGCAGGCACTGGGCCACAGACAGTACAACACAGCACCCTGCGAGCCGATGGCTCAATCCACACGTCTCACTGGGCTGTGTTACTGAAACCCTAATATAGCACACAAAATCACACTTGGAGCAGAGGAAAAAATACACACATTTAGATTATTTACATACTTTACATCACAAGGACAGAAAGATCCTCTATAGGCAGAGGTCATTACAGATGGTGACAGCATCCTGGTAACGCTGGACCACAACCCCAGGCATGTCTGGGAATACAGTATCAGTCTTCGCCTGGGAATACAGTATCAGTCTTCCCAAAGCACCATCTGGCACAGGCAGAGGACAAGGCGTGCACGGTTTTCCCAAGGCCACATTAAAGAATCCAGACCATTAATTTCTGGAATACAAACTGGTTTAAAACGAAAAATATTTTACTTATTTAAGGACCCTGGCTGCTGTCCGTTAAGAGAAGAGCAACCGCTGGGCTGACAAGTACAGCAGTTCACAGGTTTTGAAGTACTGCATTCAATTCCAGCACTTACTTCTTAGAAGTCTTTCTCAACTCTCTTAAACTACAGCATCTGAGCTGTATTAAAAACACATATTCTTTACAAATCACATTTATGCAGCGCAGTGTGTTCTTTTTTTTTTTAAAGAAACTTTTAGATTAGTTTCAAACTTTAAATGAAGGCTGGCTGATCTTTAAATAAAGCTCCTGATCTCATGAAGTGAAACTTTGACCAATGTTGAAACACAAATAAAAAAAACAGTTAATCCATTTTCTTAGTACTCAGTGCGATGGTTCAAGTTCCTTACACCACTTTCTCAAGCCTTACTTGGAGTATTTTATTCCATCTTGCTCTACAAGGCTTTGGAACAGTAGTTCATTTAACTTAAGCAAAGTGCTTCAATCTCTAATTTTTCTCATTCATCATTTTGCTCTTTGCTCAACAAATATTCACTTTTCTGAGTGTTATAAAACCTGTTCAGATGTTGCTGCATCACTTCAGAAACCAAGCAAGCCTGAAAATCATGCTCAGTTTCACTTGAAATCATTCACCGACTCCATCAGCCTCAAGAGTTCCCATTGGAAGCACCATAAGCCTCTTAAAAGAATTCTTTTCTTTTCAGCCATAACTGAATTGAAAGAATGAAAGCCATGAACTTCTTGTGCTCCAGTTCCTCAATCCATTTCTGCAGCTTTCTCTAAACTTGGACACCATAGATCATGGGACTGGCTACAGTACAATTTAATTTGAGTTCTTCCTAAACTCCACTTACGCTCATGTTAATTATTTCAATGATGGTATTTTCAACACACTG
Organism: Dromococcyx pavoninus; assembly: GCA_033558185.1. Lineage (NCBI taxonomy): Eukaryota > Metazoa > Chordata > Aves > Cuculiformes > Neomorphidae > Dromococcyx > Dromococcyx pavoninus. Next base: position 570,196 of record JAUMJL010000745.1, read on the forward strand.
GCACAACCGAACATCGGGGTCCGTGCTTGCAATGTCCATTGAACAACTTTTGTTAGATGAATCTTTACATAGTCCTGACACTTCAAGTGGTTTCTCCTTTAGTTGCTGGAGACCTAGAAAATTAAGTAAAAGGAACAATGTACATGTAATTATTTTTTCTAAATTGTTATATTACACCCATAACACAAACATGTCTGCTATGAAATTGCAAATTTGAGCCATCGCTATTTCATGCGCCAGGTTTAACAATGCAGATTATTTCTAGGGACACTACAACATTTCTTTTTCATTTCCCAATGTCTGACTCCTTTGGATTATCTTGTATTCCCTCTTACTTCTTTTAACATAACTATCCTAGCATAGATAGTATTAGGGAACATTGTATAACATGAACAGAGCATTCGCCTTTAGGTAAGGGAAAAAACATGAAAAAAAAAGAGACAAACACATGCTCAAGATCAACTGATACACTTTAACAGTTAATCCATGTTCACACTATCACTATCTGTTTATCCAATCATGCTCTGTCATGTGTGAGACTTCAGGTAGCTCAATTGACTTTGCATTTCCAACAGATTAGGAAGATTTATATGGCCATTATCCCTCAGTTGAGGGGTTGAAACATCCTTGTGTTCTCAAACACCAATAGCTTTTGCTGACGCCTTCCATCCTTAGACTATTATAGTAAAGCCTATACACAACGCTTGCATGCAGGGATACATCTGGAAATGATACAAGCAGGGGAATAAAAAAGAGAAGGGGCAGTATGAAGTTTAATAACAGGGATACATTCAACCCCTTTAGCCTCTAAACTCTCTCCTCCAATCCAGTAAATCCACCTGTCCCTATTCCTTCTATATTTACAAGACAACAGCAGTAAATTTCATACTCCAACTTTTGAAACATTAATATAGTTTTCTCCCTGGGACCATAACCCTACTTCTGAAATAAAATGTACTTTACTTACGTGTAATAATTGGGTCAAAGTCTCTTGTCTGTGTAGCAACATCAGAGGCACAAACTTGTCCTATTTGTATCAGCAGAGACATAATATCCTCATACAAAGGAGGAAAGGCTTGACAGAATGACACCAAACAAGGCAGGGTTGGCATAAAAAAAGTATAGCGCTTCGACTGGGTTAAAACTATCAAGAAAAAGGAAATGGTTAAGTAAAAGGAATTATTATAAAAATCCAGTCAAGAATTGTTGTTACTCTTACAATCACAATTAACACAGTGGCATTCAGACAAAACTGCATTCCACCTAGACAAATAGTCTTAATCTACACAGCAATGTATTTAGGGGTTGCTGGAACACTGACCTGTGAGCAGGGTTCCCATCACATTGATAGCTAAACGAGCCACGCTGAGAGATTTGGGCAATGCATACTGGATGCACAAAAATGAAAGTAACTGGATAGCAAATATCTGTTAAGTAAGTGAAAGGCAAAAGAGAAATAGGCAATAAAGTTACAGATTGCTTCGCACTTCCTAACCAAAGCTCTTCACGTACCTTAGTACATATTCCCTGTTTTACCAATGAGGAAATTAAAGCCAGAGAAGCCTTAGTAACAGTTATTCTGAGTTTTTTTCTGCTGACATTAAGGAAATAAACCCCACATATTTAACATTAATCAAGTAACAGCATACTGCAACCCTTCCAGACACAATTTGTTCCAACATTAACCATGAGCAACAAAGCAATGCGCAATTTACAACATAACCCTTGTAAAAGCTGTTTAAGTTCCAATTAGTTGAGCGTCTGCTCATCAGCAGTAACTTAGTAGTTGAGAAGGGATTAGCTAAGAGCAACTACAAAGTTGGCTTGAAACAGAGGAATCTTTAGCCCAACAAATTTCATTCACCTACAATCAGCCCAATATGTAATCTCCCCCTGTCACAGTGCAGTAAATCAGGGTCTACAAATTGCTTTAGAAAGAAGTAATAAATGGCAGTAATGTTCCCTGGAAAAAGACTCCATAGTCAAACTTTTCACAAGAAGGAATAAAATTTTGATCTTAAGGCCACTTCATCCGTTCTGCAGAGTATCTTTGCAAAAAAAGGTTTTCAAAATTTAAATCTTCATAGAAATTCCTATAGCTATAAGGTTTCAGGTAAAAACTACGTAGGCAAAACTTTTGCCAAATTATTTATACTCAATATAAAGAATGAAAGTCATTATTGAAAGTGTTTTGTTCATGTTCTTGAAGGTAATACTGAAATTCATGAGTATTTCCTGAACAATGTACAGAGATATGTCAGAGGAGTTGTCACAATCTCTGTTTGAAGGGGATTTAAATGCCAGGCCTTTAATTTAAGGTAAAAGTGCTACAGATAATTACCTTAATAGCCTAGGCAAGTTAGGACAGGACTTTTTTTAGTGATCCTTTTATTTTCATCCCTTAACCGACACTTCGTCAAGGTTAACTACTCACAGTGACTCTCAACCCAGATTACTGTATAGTACCTGTTTTTCAAGTTCAGGCTGGGCAATGAGCTCTGGTATGAAATCCAGACAGATGTGCATTGACGGAATCCCTGCCACAGTCAGTGCCAGAAGTTCACATGGATAACCCTGTGTGATTAAAAAAAAACAGATATGTCAAAGGTGTTTTAAAAATTGTCTCAATTAAGATTTTAAATTAGATCTGCATTAATGCTTTTTTCAAAACTAATATACTTGTAAATCTCTTTTGTTCAGAATTATAAGCAACAGGCCTGTATCCCAAGGCAACAAGAGACAGGCTGGGTGACAAACCCAGGGTCTGAATCAGGTCTTCTATTTGGCTAGAAACTCTCCCTCCACTCCCCAAACTAAACCAGATTGCAGTGATCCTTTCCTTCTGTCTTTCCCCCACGTTCCAAACTTGCTTATTCCGTGACTGCACCATTATGTCATTCAATCAGTTCCAGGTCAAGGCAAATTAATTCCTTTTAAAGACGCTGCCATCTGGCAATAAGCAATTCAACACACACTAAAACCACAGTTACAGTAAAAAAACCCACTAATCTTTCCCTTCTTTTTTTGAAGACCTACAGCTGCTTTAGTAGGTGCAACCTTTCTCCCTCCACTCTAAAGGGATAAACTGTGTCCTAACAAAAAGGAAATATAAGATGTCTACATTTGAAGCCAAATTACAGTTTTGAACAATCATATACTAATTTAAAAACGTGGCCAGAAAAAAAGTAACCCACAAAAGACGTGAAACAAGTAATTCTAACATGATTAGACCTGTTTTCCTTGGCCTAGAATGGACAAGCTATTCTAGTATAAAAAAGGGCAAAGGCACAAAGCCTGTGTTTAATGAAGGAATAGACATGGTTTAGCTGCTCCCTTCTTGGCTACAACACAGAGTCTAAATACTGAAATCTGGAGGAAATGTAGGTACTACAAATTGTTGAGTCAGGAAGAAGAGAAGTGGGCCATAATAATTTCTGAGAAACATAACAGCTCCATTCCAAATCCTTTGACCACTTCATTTGCCAGAGAAACCACGGAAAAACTAAAATAGTGCAAAGCAGACCTGGAAATGAACCAGTTTGACAATGTTGGGATCAGCTATGTACATCTGATGCAGCAGACAGCAGATCAGACACTGAACCTCTCGAAGATTACACAGCAAGCTATCTTCTTCTTCTTCTTCCAGTTCAGGACTCTTAGAGCCTGTGGTACTACGAACACTCTTTAGCAAACTGTGGGTATTACTGCTCTGGGCTTTCTCATCTTCTGTTGGTAAGCAAATCTCTAGAAGAATCTGCACAGCAGCACTGTCCTGTGAAGAATATAAGCGACAAGACATGTATGAGAAACCCCAATGAAATCTAAGAAATCAAATTCAAAGTAATGATTATTGAAGAAATGGAAAACTTTCAGATGGCTGATTTCCAGCAATATTTTTTTATGTAGAATAAAAACAACTCAGTTCAAGAATCACAAAACCTGTAGAACATTAAAAAAAACCCCAACACTTTATCTGACTCAAAACTCAAAGAATAAAAGCTTAAATCCAACAGAACATCACAATCACAGATCAAAAGAATAAATTCAAAGGAATCTCATATTGTTTCAAAATAAATATCCCATGGTTCCTTAAAGCATCCAGATCAGAAAAAAATGTGCACATGGCCAAGTAATTCACCATATTCAGGGGAGACTACACTACTCATTTAAATACAGAGCTTCCTATTAGGCTAAAAATCACCTTCTAACAGGGACTATATATGTGACATTCTTTCAGGCAGAGGTAAGAAGAGGCTGTCTGTGAAACAGGATTACTCAAGAATTCCCATCACACCAAGCTAAGCAAGTTAACCATCCTTCAGCCTCGCACTTGACAATGCTGGCTGCTTCTCAAATAACACAGTTCAAATGATTGTGCACAGCTCTCTCACATTTATTCCTGTTTTACTGCTCCAAATCTAGGTGCAGAAAGAGCCTCTGGATAGTACAATCAACAAGGTAGAAGGGTTAGTAAGCAGAATTCTTCTGTTCTATCAAAGCAGTTAACCAACACAATACTTCAGACTAGAAAACAGAAGACCAAAAATATTTAACTAACAACACAGAGGCATTTTTCTTTTCTGTGGTATCAGAAGTTGGTAAAGAAAAAAAGAAGTAAAAAGGTCCCTTTTTTAATTTCCTGTTTCTGTATTTCTGTGCTATCATTGCCTTTCCTCATATCATTCAATATCCATTTCTTCTCCCTTACCTGAGCAGCAAGCAATGCATTTTTTAATTCTTCCCTTGTAACTTCTGGGGCCTCTGGACCCATTGCATTGTTTTGGGATGGCCTAATGTCCTGCTCTGCTGTTTCTTTCAGGTGAGAATTGAGGAAAGCTTTTGAAGCAAGAAGATATCCATTCAACATGTGCAAAGTTATATCCATTAGAGGAGGACTCCTGATATAGGAATACATGATAAAATAAAGGCATTCAGTAAGCAGAACAAAAGACAGTAATAATATGAGCAAACTAAAAGCACTCCTCAAAGGTTTATTTGGTTGCAGACTGTTTCACACTAAAGCTGTTTTCTCTAACACAGCAAAACACAAAGGTCGCTTTGGTGACCTTCTGCTGCCCTGCCACTCAGTCCCTCTTCTCACACACACGTACACTCCACAAAACCAAGGAATGCTGAAGAGGTTGATTTCTGATGAAGAAAAGAAACCTGAAAATGCTCAGCTGTATGTGAAATAAGGAAGAATAATTATTTGAATGATGGGGAAAAATAAGGCAGACGAGCTCTGAACTGCCTCTTTTCAAATCTCATTGCATTATAAATCTCCCTAACTGTTTTAGAAACAGAGGATTTTCAATTTGCACCCAGGGCTGAAGGGACATACATTTAAATATTTCACCTAAGGGTTGGGGATTAAAGATGTCATCAATAGAAACTTGAATTCTAGCAGAGTTGTAGCAACTCAAATGAAAATTGAATTCACAGCTCAATGCTAAAAGGCAAGTGGGGACAGAAGCATGCAAACAAGAACATGAAGAACAAATCAAGTTGACTATTAGCCATTTATTATGAACAGAAGGATAATAAAAAAGGGGAAAAACAAACCCAACAGACAGAAAATGTGAAGAATAGCCCCTAGCTTTATTCCTTGTGTAAAGTACATTGAAAATTATTAACCGTATCTTTTTAGAATAACAGATGCAATTTTCTTCATTACTATGAAAAAGCAAAGATATAATTTACAAACTCTGACTTATTGTTTGCATTAATTCTTATTCTCCTTAAAAGCTGGTCCATTGCTATCGATTATGAGCATTTTCACTACTAAAATTCTCAGCTTATTCTTCTGCATCAGAGCCATAAAGCAGCATTACACACCCTGCTCTGTTATCACTGACATCTAAAGAAACTCATTTCTAAGCACTGCTAATAGAGTTCCTTGAGAAATTAAGCAAATCTACCTTTGTCACAGCCATCAAGCACCCACTGGCAGGGACTGGTACCCAAGAAGATGGGAAACCTACAGGCCCATGAGGGATGGCAAGAGGCAGAGTGAAACGGATGGATGTTACAGCCTTGACCACCACCACCCCCACGTGGCAGCAGCCATTTTAAGCATGCTGCAATGTCTATTTAGAACAAAAGCACACGCAAATCTAAAATGGATGATCTATGGCCAAATCCATAAGTTTCAAAAACAGAACGGGGGGTAAGGCTGTCCAACGAGACGTTCAGCTGGACTGTATGAAAAGCTGACCCAGCAGGCACAGCTCGCTCACTCCTCAGACCAACAAGCTTCAAACAAAATAGATGGAACTTACAAGCCCTTATGATCAGTTTCAAAACACGTTTTGAAGTAGTGAAAGTTTTACAAGTTTTCTATGAGACACCTTCATGTTCAGGGTTCAGAGCTGTTCGCTGCCTTCTCACGAGGGAGGGAGGGGAAACAGGTGCTGAACTCTTCTCTCTTGTAACCTATGACAGGACTCGAGGGAATGGCAGGAAGATGTGCCAGGGGAGGGTTAGACTGGATATTAGGAAGAAGTTCTTCACCCGGCGAGTGGTGGAGCACTGGAACAGCTTCCCAGGGAAGCAGTCACAGCACCCAGTCTGCCAGCATTCCAGAAGCAATTGGACAATGCCCTCAGACACACGGGGTGACTGTTGGGAGTGTTCTGTGTAGGGATAAGAGCTGGACTGGATCATCCTTTGGGGTCCCTTCCAACTATGATTCTATGATTCATGATGTATCACTGCAACTACCACAGATCACAAAAAGCTGAAGGAGGGAGACACTTACCTAAGAACTCTCTGATCACATCTCAGTACAATCAAAGGATCGATCATCAGGTCATTCTGAGTGTATTTCTGCTGTCGGACTATTTTCACTGAAGGCTGCAGAGCATTAACAGTCATCACCCACAACCTAAAATGAGATTATTTTCATGATTTTTTTATTAGGTAATGTTTTCTTATTAGAGAACCAGGATCACAAAAGCATCTGAAAACTCACTTATCTCAATTAGCTGTATTTTTCTAGGCCTATCAAGCAGTAATACTTCATTTGCTGCCCTTGAAGTTACCCAAGATACAGTTAAATTACATTCACTAGAATTACAGCAACCAAACTGTTTTCACTGCAACAGAGAATCCAGTTCCTTAGAAAAGGCACATTCTTACCAGTGTGAGTTCATATTTCAGCAGCAAGTTGTCAGAAACAAGGAACACTATAATATTCTCCTATACTTTAAACAAACTCGTCACTCTCTTTCCTCTAAGAACGTCCTTCTAAATGCAAATGTTAAAAACTTCAACTAAGCAAAAAGGAATGCAACTCAAACACATTCTACTCAGTTACAACCTCCCATTTCCCAGACAAAGGCACTGTATTGTTATTTTTGAAACAGATAGTAGCATTCCACCTATCTGCAACAAGAGAATGGTATTTTGATCCTACCTTCTTGGCATCACAGTGTTCAGAACCATCCATAGTTTATTGACAGTCTGAAGAATCCTCCGAGGGACTCCAGCATCCAGCAAGCAATTCATATTCGATGTCAATACTTCTGCATACGGGATCAATTCACCAGCTGAGAGAAGTGTTAAATGCTCCAAGATCTGCATCAGCTGGGTATGATTTCCAGGCAGCATGGAAAATGCTGTAAAATAAAGACAATGGGATCTTGGTAAAACTGGATTTCTGACATTTTTTCTGACTTGGCAGCAGAATAGTTTTATTATACAAATGCATTATGATCAAATTAATTAAATGGTTTCACACTTCAAATCCATGGTATTCCAACCAGTTTGGAAAGAATGCTGCTCATTTCAAATGAAGTTATTTACCTTCTTGGAGCTGTTTGGGAGAGTGATTCTTCGCCATGTTTGTAAGAAGCATCCTCCTCAGTAAGGCATCAGTGCCCGTGATCTGCTCCTCACAGATCCAGTCTTCCACAATGCAGAGGTGTGGATAGTTTGTCGCAAGAAGGCGTAACAGTGCAGAATGCAAGCCTTCAGGAGTATGAAGAGAGAGTACAGCTCAGATTTGAGTAGCTACATCTTTCACCTGAACACATTTGTGCCTATCAATTCAATAACAGCCCTTAACCAAATCACTGTCAAGAAGTTCAACGATCTTGCATGTTTCTAGCCCAATATTCTAACTCCAACAGAAAGGGAAAGTTACCTTTTGGAAAGGTGTGAAGACTCTATAGTAGCTCTTAAACTCAGTCTGGAATAATTCTAAATTCTCAGGCAATTCCTACTCTAAAATCTAACCGAGATCTACTCTAAAAAGAACTGCCTTCCTCAAACTTTCACACTACTACTCTTCAAAAATATCCATAATCTCACTAGTTGTTACTGACAGGTTTTAAAAGAAAGGGAAAGGAAGGCACACTATGAAACAGACAACAGCCACAGGGTTGGAAACACGCTTTGCCTTCCACACAGACATACCTCCCAGTTCCTGCTGCAGTCCCTGTGCCTGCCGGATGAGGTACTTGATTGGGATCTGATCCATTAATGCTGAGGAGTAAGACTTGGGCTTTTTCTGCATGGCAGCTATGAGGCAACAGGACAAGACACCACACATAACAGTTACAGTTGGAATAAATCATTTTCCCAACTGAATCAATGAAGAAAACTAAAGCAGTTGTCTCTATATTATCTAAGTAAAACAGAGAAAATCCCAGATAAACACCTCATTCCTATTAAAGTATTATATCAAGTTCTTCAGGAAACCACTTCTAAGAATATTTCCATTTAAAGCTTCTCCTGGCATTTAGATGTGTTCACAGGATCTCCATACACTCTTTGACCAATTCCAACTGATTTTGAGATCACAGCACATATCTGCACTTTTCTTCATTCAAGGTTTTTTATTCTTACGTAACCTTGTTATCACTTGGTACACAGAATGCAACTGTTGGCACACAGAACCATCAATAGTGAGGTGGAAGTTATAAAGGAGGAAAAACTGTGATGCTACAGTATTTCTGGTAACTTTTTGGCCAGCTTGGACCTTTTTTTTAACCTAGAAAAAAAAACTAGAGTTTTAACAGAAACTTAATTTCTAAAACAAGGCTGTATTTATTACAAGAATCTAAACTTTTTATGCTTTGCTTGACTCTGACAGCAATGTGAACTTTGCTTTTTCCAAGAAATCCTCTCTTGGTATTTAATTTTGAGTTAACCTGTTTCCCACTGATGCATTTGCACGTACCCAGTATCTTTGTATTTGCCAAAAGTGCATCTTCATAAGACAGGACATAGTAGAGGACAAGCAATTGTGTTGTGATGCTGTATCGTTGAGCAAGACGAGTATTTTCTCCCTGTATATAAAATCACATATAAAGGTCATGTTGCATTCGTGATTCTTTAGAAGAAAACTTTGGATTTACCCACAAATGTGAAGAAAGATTAGGCAGAAGCCTTGTATAAAAACATCGATCCATATCAGGTCAAAGCTGGTAACTCTCCTTTTGTTTTTAAATGAGCTTCAAACATAAACTGTATTTTTGATATCTTGGGACATTCACAAGGAGTAATTCCCAGGATTCAAACACAAATCAGTGCTTGCCACTCATCTACATGTGTTCAAGTGACCATTCTCATACTTCTATCAAAATGAAAATACTCCTTTCAAAAAACAGCTACAGTGCATCAGATAAACAGTATTTTTATCCAATGAGATCCAAGTTGCTATAAAAATTATACCAATCCTACATAAACACCTCCACTTTTCAACCCAGGAAGTGCTTTTCTTTGCACTTTTAACAACACAAGTTGGTGGGTTCTCAAGGAAAAGGGCAAAATGGGGACAAACAGCAATCCTTCTAAGAATCTGAGTGGCACCAGCATGATTCACTTCAAAATAACGTGACCACCACTCTAGCAGGAGGCAGGTTACTCAGAGGCATTAAAGGCAAAAAGTGAGGCAACTTACAGAATCTGCGTCAAGCACATACACCAAATACCGAGCCACTTGTTCACATTAAAGTATGTGAAAGAAGAAACAAATACTTTACCCCAGAGAGTCCTTGAAACACATTCAGTATCTCCTGCTCTGTGACAGGCTGATTTGTGGCCTCTGGGTTGGATTTAGATGCAGGAGTAAGAATAGAGTTAATGTAGACATCAATAAGAGGAAGCAATTGAGGATGCAGCGGAGTGGTAGTTTCACAGAGCTGCCGATAGATCCAGTCCTAGAAAAAAACATGATATGACATGTTCAGTCTCAAAGCTGGAGGACAATTTTTTGTCTGCAAGTACATTCCCTTTTAACTGGTTACAAAAACTGTAACAGAATGAGGTCTAGACTTTGGAAATGGTAATACTAGTCCTGAGTTGGGCCTGGTCACAAGCTGTGTATGCTGGACTCTGCTCCGTACAAATCCACCAATAAAACTCATCCTGGCTGGAAATATCATTCTGATTAAGATTTATATCAAGTTCAGACAGGGGAAGAGAGATAAGTTTCTTATTATTTTTAACTTCACTATGTTTTGGTCTCTGGATTACAGAGCTAAACATGGGTACCCTCACTTAATACACAGTTCCTTCTTAAATTATGTGGTAATAGGCTCTAAGATTCATCAAGAACTCTGTTCCTAGAATTCACCCAAAAAAACCCACCTGCCATACCCAGTCAACATTCCGAATGCTGAACAGAAACAAAATAACAGTCATACCTTGATGGATACTTTGTGCTTGGTGAATGATCGACTCTTTAAAAGCTGATAAATGCAGTGAATGGGTAAAAACCCAGTAATGTTGGCACTGAGATTGCCCGTAACGGGCACACGAACTGCATGGGCCGTAACAACCTAAAGGAAAGTTATCATCAACAACAAAAATACCACAAATATTCACCTTATCACAACGCAACAAAGTCACACAGCTATGTTCTTTCTGGCATTGAGTTATTTTTGGTTGTCTGGAAGGCAAAGAACTTCTTTTATATAGTTTAAAACAGCATGTGTAAAACTGCAGCACATGTACTACACTTGTGAATGATTCCTGGCTACTGCAAAAAATAATGTCATAGTGGAAAATTTTTCTCCTTTGCTTCCATGTTATTTAAATTCAAAAAGCTCAATCATATCAGAGTACAAAAACAGTCAAGGCTGTTCAGTACCAGGGCTTGGATTCACACTGAGGTGATGACAGAAGAAAGAAAAAAAGGAAGCAAAGGGGGAGAGGAAAAAAAAGAGACCTAGGCTTAAAATACCTGTTCAGTGAAAATTTCCTGTGTGAAGATGGTTTTCATTCTGCTGAGTGAGCTGGGTTTAATAACAATCTGAAACAAAGAACAAAGCACTTGTAATTTTAAATTCTAGCCTTCTTATTTATTTTATAAACTATTAACTTTTAACCTTTTTAAACTTGTCTTCACTGGGATACCAAGAAAACATTCACATCTATACTTCAAATGTAAAATAAAAATATTTTCAAATGTCACAAGTTCATCACTCCACATCTTCCTGATCCCAAGAACTACCTACCTAGCTTTTACATTTGATGAGATGCTGTTTCATGACATTACATTTTTAGAAACTAATTATTACGTATACAGATATTTCTTTAAACTACTTAAAACAAAAAGTTGTCGCCAAGTTTGGAAAATACTTAAATTAAGCTTGTAAAAAAGGTCATTTCTTGCAAATAATGACTTCAACAAACCAGAACTGTTTGAAGATATTTTTACCAGAACATTCCACTGTACCAAGACGTATGCACAATGTAATGTTATTCTAAAGACATTGATTTATTTAGTTACCCATTTTATTATTTTACATTTGCTTTAACTACATTAGCAAATCCAAAGTTCTTTATATCAAAAAAAAAGTAAATACAAGAGTGTAAATACACAGTAAAAAGTTAATTTTAACAGAGAAACTTATGTGCTAGAAACAGTTTAGGGTTTACCTTCATTCCCAATGTGGAGCAGACCAAATCAATGATAGCACTGAGCTGATTACTATGGAAATACATGGCTACCAAGAGAAGCATCTCCCCAAAAGAAGCAGACACGCCAGAAATGCTAATGATAACAAAGAGGAAGAGTTAATTTCCAACAGGACTTAAGTAAATGTGAAATTATTGGAATAATCGAAAATCTGCTCTCACCTCTCAAAGTAAGCTTCTTCCTTTATCATCCAACTAAGCCACATTACCATGAGTTGCTCCTGTTCCGGGGTGCTGCACAAAGAAAATCCATAGAATTTCCTTTTCCCAAGAACTGCTAGTTTTACCTACAATTCCTAACAGAAAAGCCAGTATCTAAGGAACCTTAAGCCAGGAGGCTCTCTGTCACTTTTACTTCAGCATCCAACAGCTGATAAAGCACTGATGTTTGGCACAAACTTCAGTCCAACTGCAGGGCAACTTCCTGTCTTGAATGAACACAGCAGCACGCTGCATCCATTAAACATCTATATTGCTACTCTTTTGAACAGGGTCTCTAAAGAATTTAGTCAAAAACTTGTTCAATGGAAAAGTGACCTAGTAAGGCCTGCTTTAGCCTTCAACACAATTCTAATGGTAATGCCAATGCTCTCCTCTCAAAAGATTTGCCTATGAACAAAAGGGAGAGCAGAGTATAATATCAATTTGTATAAAGAAGCAGGAGACAAAAATTGTGCATTTCATTGCCTTAACGGTGGTATAACAGTCACACCTTTACTGAGAGGTACCTGACAAGAGTGGAGAAGGCCAGGAGCATGCAAAAGGAGAGAGATACAAAGCGAACACCAGCGGGAGTTGCGGGTGGCCGGCTCGTCATCAGCTGCAGGAGCTGCTCAGCTTCTTCATCGGTTGGCCTGAAGAGGACAGGAAAGAAGAGAGCCCACACTGCTCATTTAAAAGTGAAGAGATTTCTGATCGCACCAGAATGGTTAAAGATTAAATTTTCCCTGTTACTGAATCTCTCTAACAAGTTGCCATCAAGATTAACAGGCAACTCTCTCTGAACTCAAAGATGTAAAACTCTGTTAAGAGACAATAGCAGTAAGAAAATTCCCCCAGGATATAAGCTTCCCTATCAGTACAAAATACCTTAATTAAAACTAATAACACACGAAGATGCTACATTAACTCTCTCTAAAAAGTAAAAGCAGACAAACAGGAATTCTAAATTCCTGTAGCATATGCTGCTAAGAGTTTCCAGCTACTTTCTCCTCTACAGCCACTCAGGCCAGGGCTTCATTTAACAAGTCAGTAGAACTGATTTTGCAGTATTGAAGACAGCATCACATTTCTTGCATTATTTCAGATTTTTTAAAAAATCCAGCAAAATTAATAAAATGGATCTTTACTACTAGAATGAAGTAACTTTTCTGATGAGAATAGTACCAGAAAGTAAAAAACACACCTACCTCCACAGACCCTGGTATTAGATAACTTTGCTCGCTGCACTATAGAGATAAGGAAACTTCCAGCAGCTGGCAACTCCAGCCCTCAGAATGTGGAAAGGGGCTCCCTGAGCACTAAACCTGGCAAGTTTGGCCACGACTGTTCCGAGGACACAGTGGCATTAAGAGACACCTCACATGACAAACGCCCAGAGCTTTCAATCTCTGTTTTGATGGTCAGAGAGCGTATAAAAAAACAGAGCATTAAAACATTGATTACTTCAGCCCAGCAATTCCCATCAAAGCACAGTAGAGACGTAACAACGCGCTGGCTTTCACAACATGCTCCTCCTTCAGTCCTGAATACACAGACACGTTTGGCTCCATATCAACATCTGCTTCTTCCACAATGTGTGTGCTGCGAACTGTGGGAAGGATTCCCATGAGCTCCAGGAGCAGCTGCCTCCTCATTTGCCAAAGCACAGAACTGATATTATCTCTTTTTCTCTGTGAAAGAAGTTAAAAGATGAGAACAACAATGTAAAATTCATCCCATCAAACAATGAGTTACATAAGAGCTTCCATAAAGATGAAGTCAAGAAACAAAAAAGGGGTGGGGGGAGAGAAATGTTTTTAAAACAGACTTTCAGTACAGGCAACACATGATCACATTACAACAGCTCATTACATCAAAGCCCAAACTTTAACTAATTCAACTAAGCAAGTCAAGCCAAAGCTTCCTATTTTGAACACTGAGGATAAACATAACAAAGTAACAATTCCCTGGTCTCCTGCCTATTGAATGATCTACCCAAAAACCTCCCCAGAGGAACCACCAAACAGCTGCCTTTGGGGACACCATTTACACACCTGGTGGTCCCATAAGAAGTCATTGCCTTGTAAAGGCTGCTCCAAGATGCATAACAGGATTTAAATTCATTCAAATAAATACTACATCCAGAGAGGTTACAGCAAGCTGTATTTTCTAAATGTTCGTAATGATTTTCATACCTGTTGGCCATTTCGAATGAAAGTTCCAAACCAAGTTCGAACCTTTGCGTTTGTTCCAAGTAGCAAACCACTGACAAAACACACCAGGTCACTCACTCCATCATCTGAAGCTTCATTTTTTGTGTGATCCAAGGTCAAAGCCACACCGAGGCCTGGCAGATGACACTCTTCCACCTAAATAAAACACCCAGGCTCAGTCACCTTTTTTGTCATTGAAGTTCCAATAGGGATCATAATTATGATTCTCATGACAGACTAAGGACGGACTTACCACCATGCCTCGGACCCTCAGAGCTTGGGAAGGATTCATTTTGCACAGGTGACGAAGTGCTTCTGTTCTGCGACGGCCTCCAACACTCTCCTCATCCTGCCGTTCACCATTCTTAATCAAACCCCTACAGACTAAACATCCAACAGGAGGCGTGAGGGAAAACAAAGCCAAAGTATTCTGTTCAGCTCACTATGATTTTTTTAGCTGGGCCACACCAATTTTGTCCAGACAAGAACTCCTGATCATTGAGAACTCATCACTGTACAGAGAAATCGTGGCTGCCCCATCCCTGGAGGCGTTCAAGGCCAGGCTGGATGAAGCTTTGAGTAACCTGATCGAGTGGGAGGCGTCTCTGCCAATGGCAGAGGGGTTGGAACTGAATCACCTTTTAAGGTCTCTTCCTACCCAAACAATTATGATTTTATGATCTACACTATATTAAGTAGAACAAGAAAATGGTCTTTCTCCTCAGAGAAATTACAGGGCCATTGCAGATCACGTATAACCCAGTTACTGCTCATACTCTGTCTAAGGTAACCTGTGCATCTGGCAGCCCTGGAGACTGAAATCTTACTGTGAGCTAAACGATGCTAAACAGGCAATGTCAATACCGACTTTTCACCTCATAGTGCAGCTCAATCTAAGGGACAAGAACTATTAGGAAGGGCCTCTGTCACTCACCACCTGGGTCAGCCTTCGTAACGCTGACCCACAGAGGCAAAGCTGCAACAAGCACACAAAGAGCTCACACAGACGCTGCAAAAAAGGGGAACTGGCATGATGAGAATGGGAGTTCATCAGCACCTCTAGGTAAAAATGCATTCCAACCTTATTTCATAAGTTAAATGCTCTCCTGTTCAAATATTTATGACTAGAATTAACGATGTTGCTAGGAATCATTGCAAATCTTTACAAAAAGTAAATGGGACATGAAGAAAGTATACTGTACCCTCGTTAAAGCTATCAGGAACGTTGGCCACCAGAAGGCAGAGGAACCAAGCTCCATTTTTAACGTGCAGCAGAGCTTCAGCCACGTCAACAATTGGCAACAGTGATGGTAGCTCTGCATAAGAAGAGAATTGTAAAAGTCACAGCTGCACTGTGAAACAAGTAAAACCTGACTTCTAATACGCATTTCAGTAACAAGCTCAAGTCAGTAAATGGAAAATCAATCTGTGAGAGAGCCAGACAGCCTCCAGTAACCTTACATCAGTCACAAGGGCTCCAAAAGTTATTTTGTTTACATTCACAAGTTAGAAATGCCTACGATTACAGAATATTTCACCTGCTTGCAAAATGCAGAGAACATCAGCTGCCTCCTCCAGATAAACAGGGCTCTCGAAGAGCTCAGAAGATTTGAGAAAAAACTCGCCGTTTGATTCGGACACCTACAAGACATTATCATCGTCACTGAACAGATGAAGCAATTTGTTTAATCAGTCTTTTACACTTTAAAGTCAGCAGACTGAACACATTAAAAACTGTCAAATATGTACAGCTATAAACAGAGAACAGGCAAGTGTTTAGTGTAAGAAACATTTACTAGTGGAATTGGCTGGTACCATTGTTTCTTCCGAGAAGAAAGAGAAATAGCTCACTGACAATTCCAAAAACATGGGACATTTGCACAAGGAAAACGAAATGTGGGGGTGAAAGGAAGAAAAATACAGTGGCCAATATCATAGTGTAATAAGAACAAAGAACTGGATGGATTAGAGTCATAATTTTGTTTTCAATTATAGCATACTACAGAATATAGATCATACCAGAAAAAATCACCCTTGTTCTGTGGGAGAAAGCCTTCCTCCAGAAGCCCAGTTCATAAGGAGTTTAATCACAAGCTACGACTCAATCAGACAGAGGCTTTACGTCTTGGGTGAGGCTGGTAAGAATCAGAGGAAAGCCCTTATACACACCAGCAGCACAAGAAGCAGAACCAGGCTGCTCACCGACTTGTCTGGAGTGCATTTTCACTGACATAAAATTCACAAGCGTCCTAGTACGGAAAAATTTACCTTATTCATAATGGCCAATAACTCGCTGAGCACGAGACGGAGCCGGCGCGGTGAATCGCTGTGCTCAAACTCCAGTGTCAGCCCGTGCTGCAGCTGTGACACCAGGATGCTTTCTCCACTCCCTCCTCCCAGCTTGTGCCTGACAATTGCAAACCACAACCATTACATGTCTGTGCAAACACAGCCGCTGTATCAGCCAAAGGCGGGCAGTGGCTTTGCAGGGATTGACCAGAAAAGGCCGCTAGGGGATGTTCTGCACGTTACCGGAGCTGCTGCTCCTTGCTGGCGTCCTGCTCCAGGGCGTGGAAGTCCACGGAGAGCAGGGCCACGATGGAGTTGACGGCCTCCACACCAGAGAGGAGCCGCAGGATCAGCTTCTTGTCCTGGGCCCAGCCCTGGCTCTGGTCGGCGGGGGCGCAGAGCGCCATGCGCACCAGGCAGGGCAGCAGCAGCCGCAGCTCGGGGTCGCTCAGCGCCGCCAGCCTCACCACGTCCACCTTCTGCATCGCCTCGAAGGCGTAGGGGCTGACGAACTGCAGCCCCGTGCACTCCGCCATGGCTGCACCTCTCTCGCGGCGCGCGCTGATTGCGTTGGGCGGGGGGCGCCGGCGCCGGGCACTGACGTCACAGGGCGGGCGGGAG